>BSBM01000402.1:2112500-2712500 GCA_027924585.1 Larix kaempferi | reverse complement strand
ATCTCTAAGGTTCCTATATGGAAGCATTGACATTTTCAGGGCATTCATCTCTTGCATATTAACATTATGTTAACAAGAAATGAACCTATTCTTAAGATTAGTTGCTTGATGACTATATTTTTCATATATTTAAGTGATATCTTGGCTCATTATTCTATATTGGTATCTATTATGCTCACTCATGTTTATGCTCCTCTATTTGTTATAGCATGTCATGTCTTTTTTTGATAATCTTTTGCTCAAAATTTATACGGTCTTGCATAGAAGCGATAGCATATAAGAAATTCCTATTATTTATATGTTCTAGAGAAATGTCATTTTATCCTCTCTTATGTTTTTTTGGGGGGGCTTGTCATGTTTATTATATGATTTACTCTTGGAAGTTCTTTTGTGCAGATTAGCTATCTATGTTGTGGGATAGTTTGCTTTTGCTATTCCTTCCTTGTTTAAGCTTATGATGGTTGTGGATCTCTGGTTTTCCATCATGATTGTTCATCTTTTCAACTTATCCTTGACTGCAACAAAGATGGTTGATGTTAAGAAGGAATGTAAATAAATGTTGAATTTTATCATATTATATCACAATATTCGAGTAATGTTGTATGATGGACATCCATCTTCTACTGTTCATGCATCTTTTAGCTGGGTTGTGAAGGTTGTCTGCTTGGCTCATGTTTTGATGGATAGACCATTCGGGTCTTGTATTCGCAATGTAATCTTCAATAAGAGCTCTTTGAAGATTGTTTCGATGTATGGATCCAGGGTTCTTGTATTCGTCATGCGGTCTATTACAGAGTTCTTTCAGCTATCAGTTGAGTTACGGGTTGTGATGAAGTTTGCAGCCACATGTTCTGTTGTATTGGCCATACACTCTTGTGTTGTGCAAACATTCATCATACAACTTGGTTTGGATGCAGTTTCATGAGAAGCAGATGTTGTCTTCATCAAGTCCATGAGGCGAAGTGTGTTTTTATTCGCATCGTATGGAGTATTCTAGAAGTTGTCATCAAGGGGGATGTTGGTGTGTTTCCACCTTCCATTTGTATTATTTCTCCTAGTCATCATTAAGGGGGAGTGTTAGAATATGTAATAATGACTTATGTGATATATTGGTAAAATATCATATAAATGCATAAAGTAACTCTAATATTATAAAATAGAGTTATCCCACATGCATCATTGTGATTATATCCTTTGTAACCATTCTCTATATAAATAGGTGGAAATTCATTTATCCCACATGTGTTATGGGATGTATTGTAATCCATTCCTCTTGGTATATAAGAGAGGTGAAGGAGACCCTTTTGGGTATGTTTTGATTGTAGTTCATCACACATCACATGTTGTGTATGTCATTTTTACACACATGATTGCGACATGATTGAGTGGTGGAGCTTGATGTGATGCATATGTGAGGATTCCATGTAATCCCGGAGATCTAGTTGCAGAATTATGGAAGATGCAACCCTTCCTATAGACGTAGCCCATATTGGGTGAACCATGTATATCAGTGTTCTCTTGTTGTTCTCTTTTCTCCAATTTTATTTCATGCTTTATGTTGCTTGGTAGATAGAATGATAGACTAGTAATGCTTTCCATAGTTTATATTGTGTTATGATATTATTTCATATGTTCATAGATGGGTTCTTTGCACATTTTTCTGCAATGTTTATGGCGTGAATTGAATGGGTTTATGGTGTGAATTGTACGGGTTTATGGTGCGAATTTCATGGGTTGATGGATGAATTTCATGGCATATTCTTAATTGTGGAGCCTAGCTGTATTTTACTTGAAACGTATCCAATTATTTTCACTAATAAATAAATCAAAATATGATGTTTGTGATAAAATGTGAGTAGTTTTGTTTGAGTTTTCTCTAGGATTTTGGATGTGATTTTTCTTTAGGGTTTAGGGTTTTAGATGTGATTATTTTCACGCCTCAATTGCAAAGTTTTTATCCATCCCAACCTCGCAAATATTTTTGGCAATTGCAGAGGTTTTAAATATTTATGAGAGTGTTTCGGGTCCTTAGGGATTCTCCAAAGAATTTAATTTTTGAAAGTTTCTATATTGTTTTCTATGTCTTGTAATGGTTGTTTCTTAGTTTTGAAAATGCACTTCAAATTTTGTGACTCTGAAGGTTGATTTATTTCAAAATGTCTTGTTTTGATTTTTATTAGATATCTAAGACAATGATTTTCTACTCGGAGTATGCCATCTTTTTACATGTAACCCTAACATACTCACTTGAACATAAGGGTACAAGACCATTTTTACCAAGTATTTGGACTACTAGTTTCAGTTGTAGTGTGAATGATACAAGACCTAATCTCCTCCTTGGTTCATATCTAACCATTGTGGATGAATATAGGTCTTGAACTGGTTTGTTTTAAGGGTATTTTGTGCTCATCCTCATTTTCTTTGCGAAATTATGGCTTTAAGAGCCTTTGTTCGTTTCTCTGTATTTAATGGTGGTGATTGTTTGTGACTTGTAACTATTTTTTTTACAGTTCCTTTAAAGTGGTAATGGCTATGTTTTAGAGACAAACAATCAGCATGAAAGTTTCCTAGATGTGTTTGGATCTTGCTTTGTAGTGTAATGACTATAAAAATGTAATAATAAATGAAACTTGTAAACTTAGTGTATTCATATAAACTAATATTTACTTTTTTTTCACAAAAACAGATAAGATATATTTAAAAAGAAGAAAAAAAATGGGTCGCAATCAACTAGATTACAAAAATTCCAATGATAGCTTAATGGAATAGTTTCTAGACTTCCATTCCGGTCATGTTAATTAGGATGTCTCAGCCTTCATGTGGCTAACTATTATTGAGATCGATCTTCTAGATCCAATTCAATAGAATAAAAAATAATTTCAAGAACTCACATTGATCTGAGACATAGCATCCTTCGGTGTGCTTCTGTGTGCTTTGTGTGCTTCAACAGAGTGTCCTTTTGTGTGCTCTGCTTATTCCAGAAATCACATCGATCTGAGACAATGCCGATCTCCTCGTGTACTTTGGCAGTTCAATCCCGATCTCTGGAGCAGTTCCACATAGTTCTCTGGATTCCACGTATTCTTGCTTGTTTTTATGCTACTCATGAATTAAAGGATGAGATGATTCTTTTCTAAATCATTATTGTTTTTTAATTGTTCTTGTTCAAGGTTGCAACCAATGTTGGCCAGCCTGTCGGCTTCTTTACTAGATTCCCGTAAAATATGATAAATTTGAGCCTTGGAGAATTTTTGGAGAGTGCTGTGAATCTTATTAAGGATCCTATTTATCTTGAGATTGCCGAATTTTTCCTTTGTGTTCAGTTTGTTAATCAGTAATTGTGAATCTCTGAATATCTGAATTTCCTTATAAAATTCGCTCATAGCCAGCTGACAACCCTTTAAAAGCGCTAGAGCTTCAGTCTTATTGTTAGAGAAAATGCCTAATCCCCGGCTGAAATTAAGTTCATGATTTCCTCCAGGAGAATAAACCACCCCCCAAATCCTACGACTCCAGGATTGTTTTTGGAGGCACCATCAAAGAATATCGTAGCTTTATCCTGAAATTTCCACCATATTTGAAATTCCTTGTCCGGCAATCTCAGTGTCCATGCTGATTCAGTTTCCATTCTTTGTTCGATTTTCTCTCTTTTATTTATTACTATTCTTCCAATCCAATTCCTCTCAGTCGAAGTTAGAGAGCAATATAGCTCTTTATTCTGATTTCTTAATGTTTCAAGTAGATTGGCCTTTGCCTTTACAACTACCTGGTCTGGAGTTTGGAGTTGATTTTTGAAAATTATGCTATTCCGAGATAGCTAGAGTTTCTAGCAGATGTATTTTGGAATGGATAGACATATGTTTTTCCACATTGTATTTTTTGTAAATGAACTAGCATAACTACTTTGCCAGGAGGTAAAAATCTCTATAAGGGAAGTCTGAGAAGGTATGGGCGTTTCTAGCTTATGAAGGAAAATGGTCCATACCGAAATTGCGAATGGACATTCCAAGAAGAGGTGTTCCATATTTTCCTGGCTACAGAAGCAATGTGGACATATGTGTGGACCTTTGAATCCATGTTTTTCAAGATTTTCATCGGTTGAAATTTTCTTATGAATTAGCAACCAAATAAGGAAGTTTATATTTGGGAGGCAAAATGGGTTCCAGACGATCTTCCATAGAGAAGGAGGATGCACAGGGATATGTGTAACCTACCTAGTACTTGAAACATTTTATGTTTGAGAAAAAAAACATTACTTTAACTTTTATTGTAAAGTTTTGTATTAATGACCAAGGATGACTGTAAATGAATAATATTATTATTTAATAAATTAAAATAGGAGACACTCACCCAAAGAGACTGTTGAAAGAGTGTTCACTGACCCAGTAGGAGGAATGGAATCTGGGGTATAAGGAAATGGACAAGTGGAAACATCTGAACTCAGTTACTAGCTGTTGTTATGGGACAACCGCCATAAAAATGTGGTCATGTTCCCCAAGGAAGGTGGAACTGAGCTGATGGATCATTGAATGCAAACTGACCACTAAAGACCTAGGCAATCTTTTAAAGCCATCAAATTTGAGCAGAGGCTCACATATTTTCAGAGGAGATGAAATTCATTCCTTGTGGTGTTAGAACTGATCCCACAAGAGATTTGATGAGGGGAAGCTATGTATTGAGTTGCATACTAACATTGTCTTATTCCTGCTGAGTGCAGAGGTATTCCTGCTGACGAAGAGGTAGTGTTATGTATGCAAGTCTACATGATTGCTGAAGTACATATGAGTGGTTTGTATGCAAGTATTATTGATTGTTGAAGTACAACCTGAGTTCCTTGCTTTTACACGGTATATTCGTCCTAGTGGTTCAGTGAACATGCTCGGGGGTCCAAGAAGCAAGTGATATTGGATGCTTTCTAGAGAAGGTTGGGAGGAACGGTCCTCTTTGGGTGTTTGTCCACCCTATTAAGTTATCTGGTTCTACTTTGTTTATGTTATTTACTTTTAAACTGTGATTCATTTCTGCAACTGTATGCAAATGTTATCATACATTTCCAGATGTATCTTAAGATATCAGATAGCTATTAGAGGTGATAGACTTCTAATTTGATAAATTATTTCTGTACATTGAATAGATTAGAATGAATGATTATAAATGTCTTCCTGTATTTTTACTTTTACCATAGGTGATGTACTCTAGTACAGGAAGAGGTTTAATTAACAGAGATTAGATATGATAGAAATATACTAAGTAAAAGAATATAAGTCTGTATATTTTATCATTATTGCTACTCTAATAATTTGTATGATTACTCATTATATAATAGTTCATTTATAAACAGTTTAATAATGATGACCTAACAATAAAATATTATGTATAAAACATCATAGGTGTTTATATAGTAATACAAATAATTGTTACACTCTGTAAATCTGTCTTTCTGAGAATACAATATCTAGGAAGTATATGTCTACAAGTATAATCCATAAACAAAACTCATATCAAATTCTAGATTTACAACCTTTGTAAGTTCGGGAATGACTTCTCTGAAAAACCTTAGCCTAAGCAAATACTAAAAAATATGAGAACCTTTTACATAGGAAGCCTTGTATCATCGATACATAAAGAAGTTACAGTCATTTAAAACAAATATACAAATATAAAAACCTTATATTCACAAATCAACTTTCTTTTCAAAGAATCATTTTAGTATATAAATAATAAACCAAAAACAGAGCCCTTCAAATCCTGGATAATAATAATAATAATACTTAAACTCTGCTCATCTAATGGGTATTTTATCAAATTTCCATTTTGAAACAGAGTTCGAATAAATGCATACATCCTTAATCAAATACTGTTTTAAGTACAGGGTCGAACCCTGTAGACTTCAAACTTTATCAAACAACAAATAGTCGTGAAACTATAAACCATTATATTTATTACAAGACTACAAACAAACAACTCGCAAGATTTTCATAACAAGGGTTCAAAACCCGTAGGGTTCAACCCTAGAATCTTAAGCATTTTATAAACCTAGAAAGTATGAATAGTCAACCACAATAGGGTCATTCCATTACCGACAAGTGTAAAACAATTAAATGCAACCATAGAATTATTTTGCAGTTTAACCCATTACGAAGCTTAGAGCTCAATGGATACACTGAGACAGAGCTCGTTAACATAATTATACGTATGTATCATAAACATCCAAATCATCAAAAGAGTAGATTATTAAAGATCTAGGGAAGAGCTCACCCGGTTGAACTAATTATATATAAAGAACTTATAAAAAACTTGGACAGGGTTTAAACCCTGTAGCAACCGAAACCAGTGACTTCTCAAATATCCAAACGCAGAATCAAACTAGGGCTTGGCCCAAGCGGAACGTATTATTTTAACCATCGAAAAATTCATATTCAAAATGATAGTGCCGGAAGGCTTAAACAATAACAAAGTATTACCTTACAAAAACCAGAAATTTTTTAGATAGCTCACAGTTAAACAAAAACATACTGTAATATATTTGAACATTGACAAGTTCAAAACAAGGGCTTCAAACCGTAAACACATTCATATGAAGAATCCATGAGGCAAATAAAAATGGCCTCCACAGAGATGTAGATACAAATTTCTGGAAGACACGAAAATGCCATAGTTTTCATTTTAAATGCAGGTCGAAATCCCAACATCAAAACTTACAATTTATTCATTTTAAAATAAAAACACCTGAAGGATTACAATAAGTATTCACACCAACGCTGATAGATCCTTGACATAGGAGACTTCGTGGGTGAAACCGAGGGCTTACCGTGGTTTTCATACCACCAAAGTTGCCATGCCTTCAACGTAGACGAAGCCGAACACTAGAGAAGAGAACTGAGAGAAACCAGAGTCCTCCTGTCATCATAAGATAACAACGAACAGTCAAAGATGGGAAATTACAAGAGTTAAATAAAAATCTTTTAAAAAGTTTTCAGTGTCGCCATTATCATACCTTGATCATGACAGGAAGAAACGTAGCAGATGTCGTGGCTCCTCGTTACAACGGAAACCAAACATTCATCAACACGATGACAACCTTATAACCTGAGAACTGTCTCTGCGAAGTATCACCACCTTTACAAGACTGTGCAGGGTTTCCAAGAGGCCATTGTGGCCGAGAGAGCTCGGCTCTCCAATCCCTTGAGCAGGAAACATTAACAATGACGAGTTAGCAATAAGCTAGGGTTGTGTTCCCTTGTGATAACTCTCCACCAACCTTCATGTGGGCTCTTAAATGAGCCTAGGTGGTCTCCACTACCGATTCAATTTTTACCCATAATATATAGTGTAAAAACGTTGCTTTGCCACCCGAAGTTCCAAATATTATTTGCACCATAACCTTGGTTATAGGTTTAAACATGAAGATCATATTGTATTATATTATCACCATTGTAATTTTAGTGTTACGCCATCACCTTAATAGTAAGGTCTTGACCATTCCAACCCATAGTTAGGGTTATAACCATTAATCCCATGCCAAAACATATATATAGCTAGGATTAAAACCTTAATCCTTGATTCATGTGATATCTTCAACTAATTTGTGCATGTGAAGTCTTATAGACAACCTAGGCAGAGTGGTGCAACATGCGTTAGTTAAAATAACTAAGTAAGCCCAGGGATGCGCTAGAAACTGTCATGCCAAGCAAAAGTGATTAACACATAATCATTTTAAATTAATAACATCTTCGACAGAAGAAGACAAGCTAAATATCAACATTATACGTCATAAAATAATAGGCGTCAATTATCAACTCAAATGGATTATAGACAATTGATACAACTGAAATCACAAGTACTCACAACAGTAAAAAGGGCTCATATCCCTACGTCCATATTATAATATTAAAAGAAATAAATGGCGAATGCTTGATTATTAGAATAACATCGTTAAAGACTTAATACTTTTATACTTTATTTATTCCACTATAATAATACTGTAAAACAGGATAGTATCATATTTATTTTCAGACATATGATCGCTTAACAAGTTAAATGTCATCAAGACACATTAATAATCGACGACCGTTTGTAAACAAGTAATTATCGCATTTTAGAGTATAAATAAACAGTAATTAGAATGACAAACATGCATACACAAACTTCCCAATAGAATTTAATAGCAAATAGACTGTTTAGAAATTTTTTAATTTTTGACAAAATTTGGGGATGTTAGATGTGGTATCAGAGCGTAAGTTCAAACACTAGGCCTGAACGTGGCTCAACATGCGCCAATGAAAGTTTAAAACAGAAAAACACAACTACTGATTTTTGTTTTAATTTATTTATGTACATAATATTTGTTATATAAATCGTAGGTATGGAAGGACCAGAAGAATCTGCTAAGGAGAGATCTCATCATGACGAACCTAATAATAATGAACATGAACATGTTAACGAAGAAATTTACGTAGAATTAAATGATCAATCATCTGAACTTTTACGTACAGTTAAAGATTTAAAAGCTGAGATAAAAACTGTTAAAGAAGAGAATGAAAGAATTTTAAGAGCACAAGAATAAATGAATTAGATTTTACTGGATAAACATAATGACGAAAAGGATAAAAGAACAGAAATTAATTCTGAATCTGGAACCATGTCCTACCAACAAAAGGGTAAGAAGTTAAAATTTCCAAATGATGATAGTAGCTTTTCTTCTGAAGTTAATGTTAAAATGCATAAAATGAAACATAAATACTCTAGTGGCAGCAGTGAAGGTGACTGCAGACCAAAAAGGAGGAATTATAAACCATATGAACAATTTCAGGGGAGTTCAAGAAATAAAACCCCCAACGTTTAACGGTGAAAGTGAAAAGGGAGAGGCAGTCGAAGCATGGCTGTCAGGTATGAAGAAGTATTTTCAAATATACAATTATTCAGATCAGTTGAAAGCTAATATGGCCATTTACAATCAGACTGGGAAAGCAGATATTTGGTGGCAGGATATAAAGAGAGTAAAAAGAATTAAAGAAACAAGTGTAAATTGGAGTACATTTAAGAAATTTTTTATGTCTGAACAGTACTACGAAGAAAAAACAAAAGAGTTTTATGATTTAAAATTAGGTTCTATGAACATGAAAGAGTTAAGCAGTAAGTTTCTAAGTTTGTTAAGATATGTACCTTACATTGTGGATGAGAAGCCAAAAATACAAATATTTCTGAGTTGCTTACCTTTTAATATCAAGGACATAATTGAGTACGACAACCCTAAGACTCTTGAGGAAGCTATGAGAAAGACGAATTTTTGTTTTGAACAGAACATAAAAAGAGAAGGAGTATCTAGCTGGAGAAGTAATAAACCTAGTAACTTTGAGCATAAAAATAAATTTTTTAATTTTAATAGGAATTCTGGAAATAACAAGCGAAATTTCACTAACAAAAATTTTCATGGCAATAATTTCAGAAGTAATGCACCACAAAATTTTACAGTTGTAAGAAACATGCCTAATAATGCTAGAATTAATGAACAAAGAGCACCTTTAAAATGTTATGAATGTCAAGGACTGCATATTGCATCAAACTATCCTAACAGGAGGAGAAAAATCAACAACATCCATACAATGCAGGCATAACCAATAGTTGGTGACTTAGAAAGGGAAATGCCTAGGATCAATGTAGCCTTGGAAAATCGACAGGCTGATCATCAAACTTCAATGGTCAAAATCGAATGTATGCTATAGAACAGGCTGTTGGGTTCAGGAAATGCCCCTCTTTGGCCATCCTTATTACATCATTTTTTCCTGATTACATCCTAATTTCATATGCTATACCTATGCCTTTTCTCCAGATCAACCAATGATATTGACGGGTATGATTCGTTATTGCTTTATTTATTTTATGCCTAAGATTGTTAAGGTTCTAGATCCTAGTCCTTGGTTTATGCTAATCTGTGTGATTTCATTTAGTCAAGGTCTAAAGCGTAGGTGTATCAGCCGAATGGCGCCAGCTGTTACTCTTCAAATCCCGATTCCTCATAACTCCAAGGGACAGCACACTCCTCCACGAGAATCTGTAACATGCCTCCACTGAAACAAAACCCAACTGCAACAGACAGACCGCATTCCAGCTTGCTAAATCAGTTGATCCATTGATTACTGGAGTAACATCTCCTTCATGAGTAACAACCTTATTTAATACGGTTGTAACAGTTAGCTGTAACTCCATAGCTTAAATATCGTAGATCTTCATTGCTGCACGATTTTAGTGGATCGTGATATGTACTTTCAATGTATAAATATGTGAAGGCTCTTGTAGCTTGGGGTTGGACAATTACCATTTTGCATAAGCTGTAACAGAGCACTGATATTTTCAATTTCCATCATTAATATGAGAGCAGAGTTCTTCATTTCTGTGTCTTAATTTGTTGTGATTCTCAGCGTCTCTATTAGAAGGCCAGGGCCCACCTTCTCACAGAGATAGCCGATTTAAGTAGGTAGGGTAATTTAGCTTTCTTTCTGTTGTGTGGTGTGGAATCATTGCAAATGCTACTGTTAGCTGCAACAAAGATTAGCTTTCATTTTGGTAGTTCACGATTGCATCTTGAATAGCTGTAGCAGATTAGTGTGACAGTCGACTGTGTAGGATAATTCAGTTAATGCATGTGTGTTTGAATCAGCTGTAACAACCAAGCTCAATCCCAATATCTTTTAGTTGTTTATGCTTTCTAGGGTTTCCAGTAATTATCAGTTAGAGTTCAAGCTTTAGATGCTGGTTGTTGTTGTATCTTCAATTGATTTATTAAAGTAGGCAGATTATGATTGAGTAACAGTAGCTGCTGGATGGATCATTTTGGTAAAGATCAATTATTGTAGTTTGATAATTATAGGA
The DNA here is from genome assembly GCA_027924585.1 of Larix kaempferi. NCBI lineage: Eukaryota > Viridiplantae > Streptophyta > Pinopsida > Pinales > Pinaceae > Larix > Larix kaempferi. Next base: position 2,701,628 of record BSBM01000402.1, on the reverse strand, counting down.
TTTAACTTCTTGCAAAAGCAATCTGGTTTATTTCTATTCTTAATTTTATAACTGTTGGGTGATTTTTGTAGGAAGGTAGTTCCAATTGAATTCCTAGATGTGTGAATTAGGTTAGTTTCTTTCTGGAGTGAGTTTGACTGGATAGACTGGTAGGATCATTATCTACATTTAGTTAATCAACTGCTTGACATGTTTATGCACAAATTATGTTTATTACCATTGAAACAAAAATACCTCCCTGGGTTTGACAATTTATATTGACCATCCTGTGTGTTAGCTTTAATTAATTGACATATAGGGTGACCAACACAGACCTATCTCTATTTTAATTGATCCAGGTGCAAGTTTGAGTTATGTATCACCTGATTTAGTAAAAAGCTGTAAACTAAAAGTAGAAAAGTTTGAAAAGTCTTGGATGGTTCAGTTAGCAACAGGAACCAAAAGAAAGGTATTTGATTTTTTTTAAAATTGTGATTTGCTTATGAGTCAGTTAAAGACACAAGTAAAGCTAAATGTATTACCGTTAGGGTCTTATGATGTCTTAATCAGAATGGATTGGATGGAAAAGCATAGGGTAGTTCTGAATTGTTTTGAAAATACTTTTACATGTTTGAATAATAAAGGAGAAACATAAATAGTAAAAGGAATCCCTACAAAAACTTCAGTTAGACAAATTTTTGCTTTGCAAGTGAAAAAGGCTATACGAAAGGGATGTAAAATGTTTGCAGTAAATGTAATCAATGATTATTATCGGACAATCCACTCGAGTAAACGCGAGCAGGATCTCCCTAGCTCAAAGTGAGTCTAGAACAAATAGAACAGACTACCAATACATTTCCTAGATATACTTAAGGATCGAGTATTAGATGTCTTACCTTTCACTTCGCAATCCTTTCTCCTGAATGTTGCTCCACATCCCACGGTTGTCAAATTTAAGCTGCAAGACCTGTCAAGACAAGAAACAAGAGAAACAAGTAAAAGACATCTATACAATAAGAGATCTAAGTAAACAGTTAAGCAGGTAAACTACTCAATACCATTGCACACATGAACAATATTGGTGGAAAGCATTTGTATTACTATAAAAAGAGGAGTACATAATATAGATATAGAATTACAACCAAGGCTTAATGCTGTAGCCCTTCTTCGACAAAGCCGATTTCCATATCCTTCCAAGGAAGTATGAGTTCTCTAATAGGTGAGTGGAGATGTTCCAAGGGTGATTTCACCAGCATGTAGATACCATAGACTTCCTCCATTTGGGATGGGAGTGAGCTCCATTCATATAGGAATAAGTGGATAGGGTATGGATAGGATAGGTTGAGAGATGGTAGGAGAGGCTTAAGGGATCTCTCCAAAGTATTAGGAATCGAGTGCCAGCTCCTCCAAGAGGTCAAGGATAGGGTCCCAAGTCAGCAAGCTTCGAGAAGGACCTCAAAGAAGCTATTTTTTCTATTTAATTGACCTTGTCGCACCCTATAATGAGACAAGGTGCGACGCCGCATGTTGCTCATGTGCAGCCTGCGACGACCCTTCAAAACCTAGCACAATTGGGTACAAATCCTCTTTGGTTGATCACTTAGTCAAAATATCTTCAGGGTGTATACACTGAATGTTATGATGAGTACATTTTGGGTGTAACAGAATGCTCCCCAAAGCATGAAGTTGTTGAAGATAGACAGGTGAACTGCTTTGATGGAAGTAATGGCAATAAAATTGTCGGACGAAGGACACTGCTGCAGTACAACTGACAATCTCATATGAAGTACAACATGGCTACCGACCAATACAGTGCAGATCCATGGTAGTAATGATCGACTGAACACAATCATGGCTACTAGACACAAGCGTAGATCCATTATGAGATGATAACATAGCCACGACCAATACAAATGTGGATCCGTGTGACATAACTCAATACAAACTCCATCGCAACCTGGGTAAAACATGACTCCCCAGGGTCTTCATGTTGAACCCGCAATGATACGAATCTATCCATGTGATTACAAATGTCTTGATGTCGAACATGGTAGAAACCACTTGATTACCAGCCATTGATGTAAACCGTTAACAAGTGTGAGGGAGATCACCATTGATGTCAATGATTCCCAAGGCATCACAGTACATATCATCAAGCATGAATAAATGATTTGAAGTCGAACACAAGATGAAATATTTCAATCAAGAGTAAATGATGTTAACTCATGATGAAAGCAAGGTAACCTGCCATTGAGGCATGTAGGGCCAAGGTACTTGATTGGTTTATAGATTCAATCCTTGGATGATGTGTTGAAGTCGACAAGGATGAATCCGTCGAAGGAGGGCCATGATGAATCCCCCGTCAATCGACACGAAACACGACAAAAATGTATAGGGTAGATCGGATGGTATAGTAACATGCAATACTGACTTAGAGTAGACTGATGTAATGGCGGGTGTACTGACTACAGATGATAAATGATAGACATATTCTTGAACATGGGCATGGCATGACTTGGCAGTATTGACATGACGAGTGCGACACAAATTCTCAAAGCGACTGATGATGGAAGCTTTTCTTTGAATGACTCAAAGGAGTAACAAGACTCAGGAAATAAGTGGAACTCGAGGACAAACGGATGATCCAACTGCTGTATGCAAATGCAGATGAGTGCCATGTTCAAGAATGGCTACATACTGCCACTAATAAGGCATGTAACACAAACGATTTCCTTTTTCCCCATCATGAATGATGAGTACCTCATGTGTTTTTTACGAGCTTGATGAGGGTAACTAGATGCTCGGTATAGCTCATCTCATAGATGAGTCCAATCCCAAATATTTTCTGAACCTGGGATAGGAGGGGTTTGTCCCATGACGGGCCCTTCAATGTGAAAATTTTAACGAGCCCATAGAAGGTAAACTCGGTCGTCATTTCATGTTTAGAGAGTCTGAAAAGAACTAAAGAAGACTCCAATGGTCCTTTTTCGTAAAGTTAGCCTCATCGCCCAGAAAAGGGTAAAACAACGTGGGAGAGGACTCTTCCAGTCGTGATTGGCTGGAGTATACCTTTTTCGTAACTAGTGCCCCTTGGTCTGAAAAAGGGGTAAACTATCACTGGGAGGACGACCATTCAAATTATTTTACAAGCGTGAATGCGACAAGTTCGCTTGGCAATATTTTCATATTTCGAGAGCCTAAAAAGAGCTTAAAGATAGACTCCGGGGGGTTCCTTTTCCGTAAATAGTCTAGCAAGGCCAGATAAAGTGATAAACATATACTTGTTAGACACACCTTTTTACTCAAAATTTTAACAAGCACGACAATGGTATCAAAAGTAGTCGGAATCTTTTTCATGTTTGAACCAGAGCACGAAAAAGTAAAAACTAAGCTCAAATCACTTTTCATGATTCAACCATAGCACGAAAAAAGTGAAAAGTAAGCTCAAATATTATCTTACTGTTTTTAACGAGCTCGAAGATAGGTTGGAAGAATGCTCATGATGTCTGCTTCATTTTTTAACGAGCTTGTAACAGAAAATGAACTATGCTCGGGATAATTTTCATGGTTTAATGAGCTTGAAACCTAAAAAAGGAAAGTATGCTCGAAAATGTTCCCAATGGTGAACTTTTCCCAACATGACATCTAGAGGTTGGTGGGTGCCCCTAGCATGATTGCTAGAAGTAAGTGAATTAGCTCCAACGTGGTGTGGAGAGGCGATCGAGTTGACTTCAACGTAACTTTCAGAGGTTGAATACATGCCCCCAAGCTTCATTTCATTCGCCTAAGGCATAGGCGGGTGAAAAGAACATTCAGGTACTAAGTCTATGAGGAGACTCGACTCAAAGGGGAAAGATACGTTTCATTTTTTTAACGAGTTTGACATAAGATTAGAACTCTGCTCGTGGGAACCTATTTCATTTTTTAACGAGATTTACATAGAAAGGGAACTATGCTCATAGGTTAAGGCCCATTGACGGGTTCCTTCCCAACATGATGCCCATAGGTTGGTAAATGCCCCTAGCATGATTGCTAGCGGCTTAACATGGTGGTGTTCCCTCAGCATGATTGTTGATGGTACGACATGTGGTATGCCCCCCAAGCTTCATTTCGTCTAAAAATGATGCTTGCTAACCCAACTACAAACCTGGCTACTAACATGAAAAATTTCACCAAGGGGGGGAAAATGAGAATCAAATGAAATGAAGGTTCAAGTTCTAACTCCAGCGAGAGTCTCGAATTGATGGGAGGGAGATCTATTTCATTTTTACACAAGCTTGAAATAGACAATAACTATGCTTGAGGGGGCCCATCTTATGTTTTTAACGAGCTTGAAATGGAATAAAACTATGCGACACCATGTCATCAACTGTGCAGTCACTGGCCCATGTTCCAGTAAGAGCTACAGGGTCCCCTCTCCGGGACAAACCAACAAGGAAATAGATGTCCTCAACATCTATTGTGAGGATGTGCTCACCAATCACGAAATATTGTTGGGCCACATCCCAACTCTGGAGCATGTGTGATAGCAACGGGATTTGGGATCTCGTCCCCTGAATCTCAACGGAATTGAGCAAACTGCAGTTCCTTAAGGCATCCACACATTGTGGATCATTGGCAGCTTGTACATATTCTACTTCTTGTTCTCTTTCCCGCCACTCTAAAGCCATGTTGGCTTGCTAGCAACCTGCCAAAAGGGACATTTAAACAATGTTAGATCCTACTTCAACCACAGCAAGTTCCTTTTTCGGGTTCATTTTGATGTTTGGGAAATGCACCTCCGCCGTCACACTGCACTTTTGCGTACAGTGCGATGTCGTCATACTTCACTCATTCGGGACTTGCGCTGAGTCGGTCTAGTCGCAGTTCCCGAAAGGGCCAATGGTGACGAGCCGAGAGCGCAATAGCCCTCCATGAACTCATAAAAAAACCCAAAAATTGAACCTAAAAACAAAATCTAATCCACTGGAAAGTTGCTGGATGAAGTTTAGGCTTACCTACTCCTGATAGTGGGTGAAATGACGGATTGTAGCTCCCAGAATCGGCAAAGGAAGTTTTGGCTCCAAATTGGTACTTCTCCTCCCAAATTGGCAAATGAAACAATGAAAACTATTTTTTGCCCACTTTTCTATTTATAAATAGAATGGAATATTCATTTTCAAATATTTTGATGCTCTTGGGCCATTTATCATAGTTTTTGACCATTTTTGTCATATTTGAGGCTATTTGACACATTTTCTAGTGTGCAGGAGTTGTAAGTAGTATTTTGTGTCGTTTCTCGTATCACGATGGTCATCACAGGTATGAACACTCCCTTGAACGTTTTGTCGTTATTTTTGCAACGGTTAGTTTGTAATTATTGCGTGATTATGAGTTTACTCTTCGTTTGTTCTCGTATTCATGAAACTATGAGAACAAGTACCGAGTTATGATTTATCACTTTTTCGGGCTCGTTAAACTTCCACAGAAAATGACACCCCCCGGAGTCTACCGTTAAACTCTTTTCAGGCTCTCGAAAAACGAAAAGATTGCCAAGCGAACTTGTCGCGTTCACGCTTGTTAAAGTATTTGAATGGTTGTCTTCTTGGTGATAGTTTACCCCTTTTTCGGACCAGGAGGCACTAATTACGAAAAGGTATACTCCAGCCAATCATGACTAGAAGAGTCATCTCACACATTGTTTTACCACTTTTTGGGCGATGAGGCTAACTTTACGAAAAAGGACCATTGGAGTCTTCTTTAGTTCTTTTTAGACTCTCTAAACATGAAATGATGACCGAGTTTACCTTCTATGGATTCGTTAAAATTTTCACATTGAAGGGCCCATCATGGGATAAACCCCTCCTATCCTAGGTTCGGAAAATATTTGGGATTGGACTCATCTATGAGATGAGCTATACCGAGCATCTGGTTACCCTCATAAAGCTCGTAAAAAACACATGAGGTACTCATCATTCATGATGGGGAAAAAGGAAAGCATTTGTGTTACATACCTTATTAGTGGCAGTATGTAGTCGTTCTTGAACATGGCACTCATCTGCATTTGCATACAACACTTGGATCATCCATTTGTCCTCGAGTTCCACTTATTTCCTGAGTCTTGTTACTCCTTTGAGTCATTCAAAGAAAATCTTCCATCATCAGTCGCTTTGAGAATTTGTGTCGCACTCGTCGTGTCAATACTACCAAGTCATGTCATGCCAATGTTCAAGAATATGTCTATCATTTATCATCTGTAGTCAATACACCCACCATTACGCCGGTCTACTCTGAGTCAGTCTTGCATGTGACTGTACCATCTGATCTAACCTATACATTTTTGTCATGTTTCGTGTTGGTTGATGGGGGATTCATCATGGCCCTCCTTCGACGGATTCATCCTTGTCGACTTCAACACATCATCCAAGGATTGAATCTAGAAACCAGTCAAGTACCTTGGCCCTGCATGCGTCAATGGCAGGTTACCTTGCTTTCATCTCGAGTTTACATCATTGACTCTTGATTGAAATATTTCATCTTGCATTCGAATTCAACTCATTTATTCACGCTTGATGATATGTACTGTGATACCTTGGGAACCATTGACATCAATGGTGATCTCCCTCGCACTTGTTAACGGTTTACATCAATGGCTAGTAATCAAGTGGTTTCTACTGTTGGTTGTGGAGCCAGATCTTCCAGTCTCATAGATGATATTGTCTTAGCCGTGCACCCCTGAGGACTGTACACCCATTCTGCATTTTTAGGGGTTTGGGGTTGTTTTCGCCAGTTGTTTTGCGGGCCCATGGTTTTGGGTAACCCGTGGTATTTTCCCATTGTATTTCCCCTATAAAAGAAAGACTTTGTAATACGGCTAGGGCAAGATGTATTAGGTTTTATGAATTGTAAATATCTCTAAGATCAGGAGAGAGACTGTGAGACAATGAAGAGGAAGTGCAGTGAATGTGCTACAAGTTGTATCCCTTCACCTTGCTAGATGGTAATAATAATAAGGACTGGCAAATTCAGTGTGAACGTAGCCCAAGTTGGGGTGAACCACAATATATCTATGTCTCTCTTGTAATGTGTGTGTGATTATATTTGCATTTCTGTTTATTGTTATTGCTCTGCGATCCTGTTTTTTCTAACAATTGGTATCAGAGCCAAAGGTCTATTTGGCAGATAAACCCGTAGGAAGCTAGGGTTTCTGGTTCGAGTGGGAGCAATGGCAAAAGAAGGAAAGTTTAAGGTCGAGAAGTTTAACGGCAAAAACTTTCAGTTATGGAAGATGTAAATGGAGGACTATCTGTACCAGAAGGATCTATTCCTACCGTTGGGAGGAAGAGCAAATCAGCCGGTGGCTATGAAGGACAAAGAATGGGAGGTTCTTCACAGAAAGGCTCTGGGAACAATACGGCTGAGCCTGGCTTCGTCGGTGGCTTTCAATATCTCAAAAGAAACGACAATGGAGGGTTTGATGAGCGCACTAGGTAAGCTGTATGAAAAACCCTCAGCTTCCAACAAGGTATTTCTAATGAAGCGTTTATTTAATATGAATATGTCTGAAGGTGGATCTATTACTGATCATTTAAATGAGTTTAATACTGTTACAAATCAGCTAAGTTCTATAAGTGTGAACTTTTATGATGAGGTTAGGGCTCTTCTAATCTTGTGTTCAATGCCAGAAAGCTAGAATAGCTTGGTCATGACTGTAAGTAACTTTGTCTCTGGTTCAAACACCTTGAAATTTGATGATGTTATTGGTGTTATTTTTAGCGAGGAAATGCAAAGAAAAAACACAGATGAGACATCAGGTAATGCGTTGACCATGGAGAGCAGGGGAAGACAAAAGGAGAGAGGAAAGAGCCAAGGTAATTGTGGCAAGTCTAAAATGGGCAGATCCAAGTCCAGACTGGGAAAAATAGAGTGTTGGAACTATGGAAAGAAAGGACATCTGAAGAAAGACTGCAGATCTCTAAAGAAGAAAGGAGATGCACAGAAGGAAACTACCCAGGAAGCAAATGTAGCAGGTGATGTGTTACAAGATGCTTTGATTCTTGCATTAGATAATACTAGTGATTATTGGGTAGTAGATTCAGGAGCTTCATGTCATGCTACACCCCATAGGAAATACTTTCATGAGTATGTTCCTGGCGATTTTGGACATGTTTTATTGGGTGATGATGAGCCATGTAAAATTGTTGGAATGGGTACGGTATGGATAAAAGTTAAGAATGGAATTGACTGGCTGTTGAAAGATGTTAGGCATATTCCTGCTGTAAAAAGAAATTTGATCTCAACAACGCAGTTGGGAGATGGCGGATGTCTATCTACATTTGGAGAAAAGTGGTGGAAGATCACTAAAGAATCAATGGTGATAGAAAAAGGAGACATGATAGGTACTTTGTATTTATGTCCTCATAATACTGACCGTTCTATCTCTTTAGCTTCCACAGAAATAGATACAGCATTGTGGCATCATAAGCTTGGCCACATGAGTGAGAAGGGGATGCAGATTCTCCACTCAAGGAAGTTGCTACCAGATTTGAAGCAGGTAAGTTTGGAATTTTGTGAAAACTGTGTTTATGAAAAACAGAAGAGAGTCAGATTTCTCAGGGTTGGGAAACAGAAGAAGAATGAAAAGTTAGAGCTAGCACATACAGATGTATGGGGACCGGCTCAAGTACAATCTTTTGGTGTCTCTCATTATTATGTTACATTTATTGATGATGCAACTAGGAAAACTTGGGTTTATTGCATTAGACAGAAATCTGATGTGTTTGCTACTTTTAAGAAGTGGAAAGCTTTGGTTGAGAATGAGACAGGGAAAAAGTTGAAGTGTCTCAGATCTGATAATGGAGGTGAGTACTGCGACAAGGAGTTTGACAGTTACTGTTCATACCATGGGATTCGTAGAGATAAGAAAGTCCCAGGAACACCACAAGAAAATGGTGTGTCAGAAAGGATGAACAGAAAGATCATGGAGCATGCAAGGTGTATGAGACTGCATGGAGGGTTGCCCTTACAGTTTTGGGTGGATGCTGTAAATACTGCTGTTTATTTAATAAACAAAGGACCTTCAAGTGCTTTGGATGGTGGTATTCCAGAGGAGGCATGGACAGATAAAAATGTAAACTACTCATTTCTGAGAACGTTTGGTTGTGAAGCATTTGTTCATATTGATAAAGAAAATAGAACAAATCTTGAAGCTAAATCCAAGAAATGTACCTTTATTGGATATGGGGTTGATGAATTTGGTTATCGCTTATGGGATTATGAAAATAAGAAAATCATCAAGAGTAGAGATGTGATATTCAAAGAAAAGGTCATGTATAAAGATTAGTTGTAGGGAAAGAAACAGGAAAAGGAAAACACAGAGTACACAATACTTGATGAAATTACAGAAAATGAAGTTCCAAAGGTGCCAGAAAATCAAGAACAACAGCAAGTGCCTGAAACTCCTGCAACTGCAAGAAGATCTACCAGGTTAAGTAGATTCCCTGAATGATACTCTCCTTCAATGTATTATTTGTTGATGATTGATGCTGGTGAACCAGAATGTTATGAAGAAGCAATGCAGGTGGAAACTAGAAAGAAGTGGGAGCAAGGCATGAATGAGGAGATGGACTCATTAGTAGGAAACTATACTTGGGATCTGGTTCAGTTTCCTGCTGGTAAAAGAGCATTGCAGAACAAATGGATTTACAGGTTGAAGGAAGAAGAAGGAGATAAGAAGCGGTACAGGGCTAGACTTGTTGTAAAGGGGTTTTGCACAGAAGAAAGGTATTGATTTTGATGAAATATTTTCTCCTGTTGTTAAGATGACTTTAATTAGGACTATCTTAAGTCTAGTGGCGGTAGAAGATTTGCATCTTGGACAGTTAGATGTAAAAACAACCTTTCTCCATGGGGATTGGGAGGAAGAGATATATATGTAGCAGCCACAAGGGTATGAGGTCAAAGGTAAGGAGAACTTGGTATGCAGGTTGGAAAAGAGTTTGTATGGCTTGAAGCAAGCTCCAAGGCAATGGTATTTAAAATTTGACAGGTTTATGACATAACAAGGTTATAGTAGATGTCATTCTGACCACTGTGTTTATTTCAAGAAGCTAGACAATGAAAGATATATTATCTTGTTATTGTATGTGGATGACATGCTTGTTGCAGGGTCTAACATGCAGGATATAAATGTACTCAAAAGGAAGCTAGCTAATTCATTTGCGATGAAGGATTTGGGTGCTGCAAAGCAAATCCTTGGTATGAGAATAACACGAGACAGGAAAAATCGCAAATTGACATTGTCTTAGGGTGAGTACATACAAAAGGTGTTGGAGAGGTTCCGAATGCAGAATGCAAAACCAGTTAGTACATCTTTGGCCAGCCATTTCAGTCTAAGTAAGGAAATGTGTTCCAATACACAGGAAGAGACATATTATATGTCTAAGATTCCCTATCAATCAGCAGTTGGCAGCTTGATGTATGCCATGGTGTGCACAAGACCAGATATTTCACATGCAGTGGGAGTTGTGAGCAGATATATGAACAATCCAGGTAAAGAACATTGGAGGGCAGTACAGTGGATTCTCAGGTATTTGAGAGGTACCACCACTCAAGAATTATGTTTTGGAGGTTCAGACACTGTTCTACAGGGATATGTTTATGTAGATATGGTAGGTGACAAGGATAGCAGGAGGAGCACCACAGGGTATGTGTTTACTGTAGGTGGAACAGCAGTAAGCTGGATTTTGAAACTGCAGAAGGTTGTTGCACTTTCAACAATGGAAGCAGAGTATGTTGTCATTACAGAGGCTAGTAAAGAGATGATTTGGTTGCAGAGGTTAATGGAGGAAGTGGGTAAGAAGCAGAAGGATAACAGGTTGTATAGTGACAGCTAGAGTGCCATTAATCTTGCAAAGAACTCAGCATTCCATTCCAGGACTAAACATATACAGCTCAAGTACCATTTCATATGCTTTGTTATGGAAGATGAACTGTTGAAGTTGGAAAAGATACATACTAGCCAGAATCCTGCAGACATATTCACAAAGGTAGTGACTAGAGAGAAAATGAGTTCTTGCTCGGTTTCGGCTGGCCTTCTAGCATAAAGGTGAAGAGGAGAAATTTTCCAAGTCCAAGTCCAGCAAGTGCAACAACGGTGGAGTTGCTGTGATCCGTCTCCAAGTGGGAGATTATTAGTTGTGGAGCAAGATCTTCCAGTCTCATAGATGATATTTTCTTAGCCGTGCACCCCAGAGGACTGTACACCCATTTTGCATTTTTAGGGGTTCGAGGTTGTTTTCGCCAGTTGTTTTGCGGGCCCATGGTTTTGGGTAACCCATGGTATTTTCCCATTGTATTTCCCCTATAAAAGAAAGATTTTGTAATACGGCTAGGGAAAGATGTATTAGGTTTTATGCATTGTAAAGATCTCTAAGATCAAGAGAGAGACTGTGAGACAATGAAGAGGAAGTGCAGCGGCTCTGCTGCAGGTTGTATCCTTTCACCTTGCTGGACGGTAATAATAATAAGGACTGGAAAATTCAGTGTGGACGTAGCCCAAGTTGGGGTGAACCACAATATATCTGTGTCTCTCTTGTAATGTGTGTCTGATTATATTTGCATTTCTATTTGTTGTTATTGCTCTGCGATCCTATTTTTTTTAACATTCTACCATGTTCGACATCAAGAAATTTGTAATCACATGGATAGATTCGTATCATTGCAAGTTTAGCTTGAAGACCCTGGGGAGTCATGTTTTACCCAGGTTGCGATGGAGTTTGTATTGAGTTATATCACACGGATCCACATTTGTATAGGTCGTGGCTATGTTATCATCTCATCATAGATCTACACTTGTGTATGGTAGCCATGATTGTGTTTAGTCGGTCATTACTACCATGGATCTGCACTGTATTGGTCGGCAGCTATGTTGTACTTCATATGAGATTGTCAGTTCAAAGTCAGTTGTACTGCAGCAGTGTCCTTCGTCTGACAAGTCTATTGCCATTACTTCCACCAAAGAACTTCACCTGTCTATCTTCAACATCGTCATGCTTTGGGGGGCATTTTGTTACACCCAAAATCTACTCATCATAAGATTCAGTGTATACACCCCTGAAGATATTTTGACTAAGTGATCAACCAGAGAGGATTTTTACCCAATTGTGCTAGGTTTTGAGCATGTTTTGTTAAGGTAAAACCCAAGAAAAGACCTTTTAAGCTTGGGAGATGTGTTAAATTAGCACCCAGGTATTGTTGATGCCTTGAAAATCGTAGCATCAATCAGCAAGGGATTCTCCCCAGTAAGCAATCCCAATTAGATCTCCCACCGTTTGGTGTAGGGAATCCGTCCGGTTGATGGTCCGGCTACCGTGTGAGTATTAAAGATTTGTTTATTTTACCGGTTGTGGCCCGATCCGCCATTTATATATTTTATATTTAAGATGATATGCATGTGGCCTAAATTAAATGCATGCGTTAAACAAATCTATTCTAAACTATTTAAATCTAAATTAACATATCCTTGCAAGGAGCAGTACTTTTAAATTATGAGCAATAAACTGAAAGTAACCCTTAAAGGTTGAAACAGATGGCCATTTAATCCCATAAAAGCATTTTCAGTAGAATATAAATGATACCAAAGATAACTCTGATTATATTAAAACATTCCATTACTCATAATGTACAGAAATTTTGCCAAGAAGTAAAATCATTCACAGCATAGAATTAATTCACATAGGCCAGAAAAGATCTCACTGAATGTATATAGAAACTGTCGAAATAATTTGGCAATGATTCATCACAACTCAAAGCAAAACAATGTACAAGCCTCCATAGGTCCAAATCGTTTCCCTATTCATGTAGCTGAAGTAGTTCATATACACAAAAAGAAATTCTTTCACCTGCCAAAAGTCCTTCTATTCTCTTCTACTCAGCTATATATAGATTTACAAAATGCTCCAAGAGCTGCCACCTATACCCTAACCGTCGTTATTCCTCTAATTTATCTTGTAGTGTCCATGTCACAAAAAGAATAAAAACCTAAACATATTACAAAAATAAACGTGACAGAGGTCCAAATGTCATTTAATGATTAACACATAGGAAGACTGAAGGAATAAACGTTGGTTGCAAACCCAAGAAATAAGACAAAGGTAGATTATTTATGAACTTATGCCTTTGCTGACTTGGGCGTTTATGCTGAAGCTGGTACTCCTATTGGGGTTTGAGCCACTGTTGCTGCTGGGAATTCCATTGAAGTTGATTCCTCTGCTCCTCCTGCTATTACTTGATGTGTTCCTACTGTTAGTATCCTGTCCGTTTCTGCTATATGCTTCACGCAGAGACTGGTCTCTTTTATGATATTGTTTGCATCAAGGGGAAGCATGGTTTTCAGAGAAACTTCATGCTTGGCCAGCTCTTCTTCAAGATTAGCGACTTCTACTGTTGTAACTTGGAGACTCTCATTTAGGAGATGTGTGCGAACTGTGGCCTGGTCAATCCAATCGTGAAGGTCTTCTGAGGTCAAAGCGTCTACCTTCCTAACATAGTCGACTTCAGCATTCAACCCCTCCCTTAGATCAGACAAACGTTGGGCTTTGTCTGCAAACTCCTCTATGGTTTGGGGCATTTTCACTTGGAAATTTTCTTGGGTGGTTCGTATTTTCAAATACAAATTCCCACACTGTTCAAGCGTAACCATGGCCACTTCATTCAACCTTACTCCATAATTCTGGAAAAACCCTAAGAGGCAGATATCTCCTTTGAAACCGGTGATGGACTTAAGAGGGAATATTTCTGGGAATCCTGATCTTCCCTCTCTCCATTCCATTTGCCTCCTAATGTCCTTGCTAATACATACATACTTTCTCCTACGCCTAGTGGCCTCAACATTTATTTCTTTGATCCTGGCCAACACTTCCTTCAACCTGTAGATTTCCTCTGTCATGAGCTCTTGAATCTTGTGTATCCTTTTCATAATTTCACAAGACTGCTCATGAAAGGGTCCTAGGTCTCCAACCTTGTTGGTTGCGAGTTGTAATTGTTGTTCTAGTAGTTCTTCCTTTTCTTCAAGCTTCTCAACTCTCTCCTTTAGGTCATTAATCTGTTGATCAGTATCAAATTTCTCGGACTCCAACTGTAGGTTGCGGCTTTCTAGAGCTCTTTTCTATGTCGCCAGAGTTCTCAGTTGTATCACTAAAGATCTCTTTTCAGCTTCGAGATGCTGAAATCTTCTGTTAGGTTCTCCCTTTTCTAGCACAAGGGTGTCACATTTCTCAACCATCAGATTTGAATAATTATGTTCCTTGACTAGAGTTTCCTGCAGATGGTGGGCTTTCTCCTTCTCCGATTCTAACTTGTTTGATAAAATGTTGACATTGTCGGCAGTTGCTAGAACAGAGGCCACATAAATAGATGCCATAAGTTTGTGCGCATGTTGGGTACCTTGCATGACTGTGGTTTCAGGCTTGGTGACAATATCTGGTTGAAAAGGCCTTTTCATTCTGGTCACCATTTTTTTAACAATGGATTTCCTTTTCTTGTTATAAGTAAACTTATCACATTGGGACACTGTACTACTCTTGGATGGTGTAAAATGGACAATTGGGAGGTCTCTTATGGGGGAAACCATATCCAAGTCTTGTATATTTGGGATTTTAGGGTCAACATCTTCTTTGGATTTCTTTTCTTCTTCTTCTTTTCTTTGTGCTTCTTCCTCCTGTTCCCTTCTCAGTTTGTCATCTTCCTCTTGTTTGGAAATTCCTTCCAACCTACTTCTTTCCTCCTCCTAAACTCTCCACGCTTCATCTTCAGCTACTTGAATCCTTTGAGTTTCTTGTTTCCGAAGTTCATCTTCTTTCGCCTTGTTTACTCTCTTTTTAGCTTCCTTTTGGATTTTCTTGGCTGCTTCCTTGAGTCTTTGCTCTTCTCTAGAGAGAGTTTGAGCAACTTTTGCTATTCCCTTTTCCTGTTGTTGCATTACTTCCTCCACAGCGCCAGAGCTAGAACTGACATCGACTTTACTTAGTCGGCAAATCTATAGTTCGGTCATGTTATTGACCCCCCGATATGCTTCTTCTTCCTCATCATAATAGTGGGCGTATTCAAAGTTAGCATGGAGTTATTTGCAATGTTGTGCAGCTTTGCCTTGTCGATCGTTCCTCCAAAAAATCCTTTCCCCGAAGTGAAAGTCTTTTAGTTCTGCAATGAACTCTTCTACAGTTGCAATTTTTGAGAACTTGTAGGCCCCAATATAGAAAGGTAAAGGTAGGAAAGTTGCCTTCTTTGCTTTGTACAAGGTGTTACCAATACCATCAATGAAAACTTGCCTTACTGCCCCCTTGTGGACCACATAGTCAGTAGCATACCTCGGTAGGATATACGGGGGTTTAGAGCCCCCATACATTTTTATGTAGGTACCTTCTGATGAAAAATAGAAATCCCCATAGTTCTCCAGGACTTCCATTGCGTTCTCAGATAAGCAGTTGGGTTCCTCATTGAACATTAATTCGTATAGAGGCATGATAAACTCTTCACAAATGAGTTTGTAATGCCTTTTGTAATTTTGAGCCCAAAATATTTTATAAGTAATGAATACTGAGGTATTGGCTGGGTTCCATATGCATCCCAGCTTGGGAAAAGGACACTTTGCCACAACACAATCTATCAAGTAGGATTCCATATAACATTCTTCCTTTTTCTCCGCTAACCCTTCTTGTGCAGCAATTATAGCTGATGTTAAGCTGTTTGAGAGAATATAATCCCAGTTAAAAATGGTTCCTTTGAACGCCACATAGTGGATGATGGGAACCCATTGTAGCATAAACATCGTCCCATCGGTCCTTCCAAAGATTCTACTCAGCATGAGAGCGATCAATCTGAAAGGGGGCCTCAGATTTTGAACCTCATACTCCTCACTGTCCCTTTTTCTGATTTGTTTGCCCAAGATTAGCAGCCTCCTAGCCATCTCCAGATTATCCATCTTGATTTCTTCCAGCCATGCATCATCCAGACGCTGCTGGGGCTTGGGAAAATTATAAGCCGTTAAGATATAGGATGGGTGAAATGAAGAAAAAGATTTTCCTTTGCTGTCCGAAAGAACTCTTGTCTCGGTATTCGCATGCCGCAGAAGCCATCCAATTACTTCTGAACAGGGAAAGAGCTCTGGACGGATGGTGGCTTTGGATATGCAGGAGTTTCTGATATTTTGGTATAGACATTCTTCTTCAAGAAGAGCTTCAGGGAAATCCTGGTCTCTTACCATACGGTATACGTCTC
Source organism: Larix kaempferi (assembly GCA_027924585.1). Classification (NCBI taxonomy): domain Eukaryota; kingdom Viridiplantae; phylum Streptophyta; class Pinopsida; order Pinales; family Pinaceae; genus Larix; species Larix kaempferi. The sequence goes on along the minus strand of BSBM01000402.1, from coordinate 2,685,392 downwards.
CCCATTTTACCCCTTGCATTGTCATCAACTGGGCAGGTCGCCTTCGACCTTCTCCTACCACCTTTAGTCATTTGAAAAATCCTGCAAGCATACGACGCAATGTCAGCAATTCAATTTATCATTCTACTCATACTATTGAGGCCTAAATGCTGACCAAAAGCTTCTAATCCTACTCGTTTCACTACTAATTTGCAAAAATTAAATTGCTATGGCTCTTCCATTTCAGTTTAAACATTTATATCACATGTTATTTCATAATCCTTGTGCAAAACTGAAATATTTCTGCAGGCCGCTATATCGCAACTATGAAATATAAGGGACATGCATTTCATAATAACAACCATAAGAACAAAGCAATTATGAGTATACTATGTTTCATGGCACAAAAACGACGTAAACCTTCATAGCAGGGTAAGAAAACCGATGTTCTTCACGCAAGAGTAGATGGGGCTGGTTTGAAGACTATAATGTCAATGGCTTAATGGTCATTCGGGATACTGGGGATGTCCATGTTCATATGAAAACAAGGCTTTGGTGTGTCTAAATGGGTATAGGAATGAGTTGCTTCGGCCGTGGTTAAACTAAATAACTTGCCATGGCTAGGATAATACGAACAAAACCACGAACATAACACTCACCTCAACTATTACAATTCAATCCATGAGGTTTGACATGGTACTAACCTATTGGAAGATGATGGTAGGTAGGTGTTGATGCCGCTACGGAATTGGTGAGCTTGTAACGGGAATGAGCCCTCTAACCAATGGAAATAATGAAAACTCAATGGGTTAACGCCCTATATATATAAAATTGACACGTGCGAGTCATTAATAGGGTAGTTGCGGACCATTCAATGGGGTTAATGCGGCGTACAGACGGGGTCAAATCGACACTTTTCTCATTAAATACGACCGCCAAAATCGGAAGGACTTGGGTAAGCTCTCTTCCTGCTGCGGAAAGAGGGACTGGGTTTTCCTGCCGTTGTGGGAAGATTGTCCGAGCTTTTCCGAAAAGGGAATGCGTGAGGCTACGCATCGGCCAACTTAAGTAGGTTTACCCGCCTTTGCGGAAGAGTTATCCGAGTCCTCCCGAAAAAGTGTGCCATTTTACCCGCCGTTTCGGAAAGTTTGGACCAACTTGAAAACCTTCGCCATTGCAGGAAAGATAGACAAGTCCTTCCACCGAGGTGACTTATTCATAAATTTCTGATTGTTTGCGGAAGGATTACATGAATTCTCCCACTGTTGCAGAGAAACTTGGTGAATTTGTTCCATCACGGGCTCACTTGGTCAAAAGTTTCGCCTTTTCGGAAGCTTAAGATGAGTTTTCCGTCGTTACTTGACTTGAGCCTTTTCTTCCGTCGTTTCGGAAAGTTTGGACCAACTTTTCCACCGTTGTGGGAAAGTTAGCTCAAGACATCCGCCATTGCGGCTTAGAATCTTAAGTTTTACTTAGGCAAAAAAGTTAAAATAAACTCAAAGAGTAAGGCAAGTAAAAGACCTTCCTTTAGGGAAACTAAGTTAGGAAATATTCTGATGCCCTGAGACCCTTAGGCAAACTTCTTCTCAAAAGCAAAAGGAGGGGCCCCAATATTTTAAAAAAAAAATGGGGGGAATGTTGTGGCAACAACAATTGGCGATTCGCTGGCGGACACAGGTCTCTAAAACAAACTCATCTCATGGTCAACGAACTTACAAAGTGTTGATTACATGTGCAACAAAATGTCTTCATAGTTCAACTCCGAAGAATACAGTGATCACTCTTATCATAATGGTGATAAAGGAAAAGACAACTTTGACTCAGACTTCTTTATAACTCTCTAAGGGCCAAAATGTGGGGTTCATTTTAAAAATCTATCTTTCAGAAGCCTACTAGAATAAGACTCCACAGGATCGTGACAATATCTCACAGACATATTCGTTTGTTCCTCATTCCCATGCTATTCTACATCCTTTTGGATGTTTCTTTAATTCATGACTTTTGCCGCTTTAAGTCTTCCAGAAATAAATTTCTTCTGCTTGATATAGGTTCTTCAATCCATAATGTCCTTTTGTGTGAGCGAAAGATTTGTTCAATTTCATGCTTCACGGACGAAGAAGAACCTTGCGGGGCTGGTTTATTTGAACAGCTTCCTTGATTTGAAAGTTTCCTTACTTTTCTCAGCCATGCTTTAATTGAGGCAAGAATTTCTGGAAACTAGACTCTTTGACATATGCCTTTTGGCTTTTACTTGCAGCATGGGATCATTTTAAATACCATATATCTGGGAGACATGCTTCCTCTCCATGGGTCTGCCATAGTGAACTTCCAGAGACAGTCATTAATGTTAGAGTGAATGGGGCCCTAAGATAGTCAGAAGGAAATGCTAAATCTTAGCTATTTGACAGGGGTTATTTTGACCAAACAGGAAAGAGGATCTCTACATTCTAGGAAACCAATCAGTGAAAACAAAGTTATAGATGTATATTTCATTTATCAGTGAGCTTCTTCATGACCGTCCTTTTGAGTTTCTTCTGGAGTCTAATCTCTCAGCTACACCAAAAGTGAGCTTAGATTTATTTAAACCAAGGACTCAAACAAAAGGAAAAAAATAAACAAAAGAAAACAAATCAGGCTAACTAGTAGACTAAAAGGTAATCAAAAGCAATTAAAATGAAACAAAAGAAAACAAACTAGAAAGGAGAAGACAATGCTTTATTTATGTACAAGAGTCCACCTAGGACTCATGCGAAGTATTGTTTCAAGGAAAGGCAGTTGAAAGGGAGATTTACTTCCTCCCCTTGCAGGTATTTCAATTTATAGGTTGATGGGCCAAGCTTTTCAGAAATTTGGTAAGCGCCAACCCATAAGTGTTGAAATTTTGTGTGCATTCCCCTACCATCATGTTGATGATCCCATTTCAGAACTAAGTCTCCTACCTTGAAACTTCTCTTTCTAGACTTCTTCTTATCAAACCACCTTTTGACTATGTCTTGGTGATGATGGAATTGGTCTTTGGCCTTTTGTCGTGATTCCTCAAGTCTCAGCAGGGTATCGATTCGTGATTGAAGGGCTTGACTGCTAGAACCTCGGGAAGCTTGGGACAACTGCAAGGATGGGAGTAAAATATTCGGAGGGAGAATGAATTCCTTACCATAGACTAGGGTAAAAGGAGAAATGCCTAAGGCATTTTTAGGAGTGACTCTATCTTCCCATAGAGATTTCAGGAGGGCTATGTGCCAGCTTCTTTGATTTTCGATCACAGTTTTCTTAAGGATTCAAATGAGATTTTTATTGGTAGACTCAGCTAATCCATTTCCTTGAGGATAATAATTAGCTGAATAATGGAGTTTAATTCCTCTCTCATACATGAATTCATTCATTTTCATTGACGAAAAATAAGGTGCATTATCAAAGACTAGGGAAATTGGAACTCCAAACCTGGTTATGATTTGTTCCTCTAGGAAGTTGATAACTGCATGTTCATTTACTTTGCGTAGCGGAACAACTTCAGCCCATATTGTAAAATAATTCGTAGCTGTTAGAATATAACGGTGTTGCAGCGAGGAATTGGGGTTTATTTCACCAATAATATCTGTGCCCCATTGCTCGAAAGGTTTAGAGATAATAACTAGCTGTAAGGGTCCAGCTGCCTTTGGTAACTTTTTGACGCTTCTTTGGCATATGTCGCAATTTCTAGCATAATCATGGGCATCCCTGAAAAGAGTGGGCTAATAGTACCCATCCCTGAGGATTTTATGGGCTGTAGTATCTCCAGAGTAATGTCCCCCAGCGGGGCCATCATTTAATTCTTTGACCACACTGCTCGCATCTGCTTTCTCCAAACATATGAGGAAAATGCCATCATAATTCTTCCTAAAGAGCACTCCTTCAATGATTTGATATGCTGTTGATTTGAGATGGAGAGCTCTTCTTTGCTTTGGATTCCAGTGCTCTGGCAAGTAACCTGACTGTAAATAATGCACTAGGTCCCGGTACCAAGACTCCGGAGTTGTAAAGATTGGACATACGTCTATCACATTCAGCTCGATTTCATTCCTCCAATCTAACTCTTCATCGGCTGGATTTTTAGTAAGCAATTTGCATAAACCTTATCCTTTGATGATAGTAGCCGGTTTGAACTCCAAGTCGTACTCTTGAAGAGCAGTGACCCAGTTTCCTCTTCTTTCTCCCAATTCTTTTTGAACGAAAAGGGATCTGACAGCGGGATGAGGAACTATGACTTTAGTTCTATTTTTTAGAATATACGGCCTGAACTATTTTACCGATTTGAACACTGCATATGCTTGCTTATCTATCATGGGGTAGTTCAGTTCAGCGCCTTGCAGACTAGTACTCATAAAATAAATTGGGTATTCACCTCCTGATTCTGGCTTTTGAGTGAGCACAACTGCGAGAGAGTTATTAGAAGCAAAAGTATACACAATGAAATATTTATCGAAGTTTGGGCTTCTTAAAGAAGGTTCCTTGGCTATGGAAGCTTTGATTTCTCTAAATGTGACCTTTTCTAAGTCTGTCCACTTAAATTGTACACTTTGCTTGACCATTTGTTGCAAAGGTTTAACGATCCGAGCGAAGTCTGGTATGAACCTTCGAACAAAATTTATGGTGCCCATGAATGATTGCATAGACTTTTTGCTGTGGGGCATGGGAATCTTGTTGATAGCTTGTACTCTCTCTTGATCTATCGAGATTCCCTCCTTTGAGATGACATGACCCAAAATTTTACCCTCGAGAACAACGAAAACACTTTTCTTAGGTTTTAAAGAGATACCATACTTCCTGTAGCGATCAAAGATTTTCTTTAGGTGGAAAACATGATCTTCCCTTTTCTTCGAAAAAACCGTCACATCATCTAAGTATACTACTACACATTGACCGACCAATCCTCGAAAAGCAATGTCCATGGCTCGCGGAAATGTAGCTCCTGCGTTAATTACGCCAAAAGGCATTTTTCGATATGCAAAGGTCCCCCACTTCGTGTGAAAAGTGGTTTTGAGTCGGTCCTCCTCCGCTACTAGCACTTGGTTGTAACCAGAGAAACCATCTAGTAGGTAGAAAAGTTTTGATTATGGCACAGTCTGCAAGATTTGTTCCATTGGGGGCACATGATAGTTGTCTTTATCGGAAGCTTTGTTTAAGTTCTGGAAATCTACACACAGTCTGATTTCCCCCGATTTCTTCCGCACGGGAACTAAATTAGCCACCCATTCAGAATGTCAGACTTTAAAAATAATCTTGGCATCCAACAATTTTTTTAACTCTTTCTGAATTAGAGGCTCGAGTGTCGGATGCATCGTTCTTAATTGTTGCTGAAAAGGTTTGACACCTTCCTTCATTGGTATTATGTGTTGAATGATGTGAGTATCATATTTTTTCAGATCGACGTAGGTCCAAGCGAACACATCTTTATATTGCTGGAACAATTTGATGAATTTACTTCTCTCTCCCGGCATATAGCACTTACCAAGATTAATATATTTCGGCTTAGCTTTCGTGCCCAGATTTATTACCTCATGCTGCGTGGATGAGCTGTGAGTTTTAGCATTTACAGGTCTTCTGAACTTGCTCTATAAATCAAATAACGCTTCAAGAGTTATCATGCCTTTGGGCATGAAGTTTCCCTTTACAACATCTTTATTTTGTAAATCTGAATCATGCTATTCTTCATTTATTATGGCCTCTTGGAAGGTATCTTCATTTGTTAAGAAATTAATGATATGATCATCATCATCAAATACCCTTGGATTTGTGATGTTATCTGGAACAGAGGGCCTGAAAATTAATTCACTAGGGCATTTGTTATTAGTGGGCACTAATCTGGAAGTAGGGGTTGCTAACAAATCAGCTGCAACATTATTCAACCTAGGAACAAAATTAATATTGAGATCATCAAAACATGAAATCAGATCCCAAACCTCAGCTTGATAACCCTTTAGGTGTGGTGAGAAGCAATGAATTGTATTCCTTATTTGCATGACCACTATTTCTGAATCACCAAAGACTTTCAAAACTTTTACATTCAAACCAATAGATTTCTTTAAACCATGGATTAGAGCTTCATACTCAGCAGTATTATTTGTACATTCAAATTCTAACCTACAAGGTAAAAAATGCTTGTTTCTTTTAGGGTCAATTAAAACACAACTAGCTCCTGATCCTTCTTGAGTTTTGGAGCCGTCAAAGTAGAGAGTCCAAAAAGTGCCTTCTTTTCTAACTAAGTCAGTACTATTACTATCTAAGTTAGTAACTAAATTGACTATGTTACAATCAATATCATCAGTCCGTGAAAAATGAATGAGATCGGACTGTTTGTATGAATCATGGCTAGCATCTTCTGATTGATAATTTTTGGGTTCGATTTCTAAGAAATAGTTCCCTAACACTGAAGATGAAAAAGTTACAGCTTCATTTTTTTCCTCTAGCTGAGTGACATTTTGTTTCATGTGTGGCTCTCTTAATATCTTGATTTGATTTTTCCTATTTTGATAGGGCAGCCACAAATGAGACCAATCCGTTGCAAAGTAACCATTTAGTTTCTCAGACTAGTCCCTACTCAAAATTAAACCATATGCCTCAGGGATATCGACTACCATTATATCAATAGATTGACATACTCTAGAATCGGATGACAACCTAATAAGCACATATTTCAATTTACCAATAAACTTGACAACAGTTCTATCTAATTGAATGATTTGAGATGGGGAAGGGATAGGTTGCCCATTAATCTTCCTGCAAATAGATAGAGGCATGACATTCGAGCTAGCACTAGAGTCTACCAAACAATTGTGAACATTGTGATTGAAAATCTCAAAAGTTAAGAGGAAAGGTAGAGTTTGAGATTTTGATTTTCCGCCAATACTTGCTTCATTAATTTCTGGGTTTTCAATGGTGTTTTCTAATGAAGTACTTGTTTGTGGATCAAAAGCCTTCATCAATTTCTTTCTTTGTTGTGGTAGGCTACACATATAAAAAATGGAAACGTTTGCTTTTATTTTCTTGATATCTTCGATTATATCATAGCTCATGTCACATTTCTTTGAAACTTTCGATTGATTTTCTGTTTTGTTTGAAGAAGCTTGTGGCTGTTTGGTTACTTCAAGGTTTGGTTCTTTAGTCACAGCGGGAGCAACTGCTGGATTTGTCTTGGGTTGGGGTGGAATGACAGTTATGTGCCTTTTAGGTATTTGATTAGATATGGATTTAGGTGCTTCTACTGCTGGATCAATCACTGGGCCTTTACTCCTGGTAGTGATATTAATAGATGTTGTTTGCACTTCATCAACGAAATCTTCACAGGATGGTTCTTGGGTAGAAGTCCAATCCCAAAGGATCATCGTAGTGTCGGGAGCAGACTCTTCCTTCTCAGGAATTGGTTCTTGTTGGGGATTTGTTTGCTCAGGCATTTGTGCAACTAATATTTGGTTCATTACTAAACTCATGGAATTGATCCACTGTGGACAACTTTTTTTCAAGTGTTGTTCTTGATGGAAAGTGCAGAAGTGGTCCATGCCTATTTCATTTAAGTTTAGTATAGCAGAATTGTTTCCTAGTGGGGTTAACTGTCCATTTTCTTCTTTCCTTTTATAGAATGGCTTGAAAGGTGGCCTTGAAGAACTGGTCGCCTTATCCTTCTCTAGATCTACAATCTTATTGGAGAGTTTTTGCATCATTTTTATGACATTTTCTAGGTCTGCTGCGGGTTCTTCTTTATCCCTAGTTAACAGAAAATGTTTCTTAATGGATGCTGGCTTAACCTCTACATTGAGAGCATGTTTGGCGATGTTGTCAGCCTCTTCTTCTACTTTCTTGGCTTCTTCAAAATTTTCTGTCAGGGTAGGTTTTTTTCGTTCTCTTGACAAACATTGCTAGCAGGGATTTAAGAGCTATTGTATAATATTCTACCAAGCATTCCTCGGCAGGATTCATTGCATCACTAAAATTATTTAACAGTGTCGTGAATCTTTGATTAAACTCTTGGACTTTCTCATTTTTTTCCATTCTCATAAAAAGCATTTCTTTCATAAGAGTAGCTACCATTTTTTGATTCCCATATTTCTTTAGAAAACATTTCTCAAAATCTTCCCAACTTGTTAACCAATTAGCTTGAAGACTAAAATACCAGGAAGATATTTTGGGTTTGAAAGTGCAAGGAAATAGGCGACGGACCACGTCTTTGTATTCTACATTAAGAAGATTCAAGGCTAAATAGAAACTTTTGAGGTGGTCTTCAGCGGAAATCCCTTTGCCAGGGTCATACTTAGGAAGAACCTTTTTTGGGTTTTTGGAAAAATCGTGGAATGGTCCAACTACGTTTAACACTCCCCATGCTCTCCATGTAGGCACAACCATGACTCTTGGTGGAGAACGCGGTGGTGTGTGTGGTGGTGAGTTATGAGGAGTATGCCTTGGAGTGTGTGGTTGTTCTTGATTTGTGGGAGTCTCGGGCCTGACTTCGTCGAATGGTTCAGTAATTTCTTCTAGAGATAAATCCAATAATTCTTCTAGACTTTGAACTAGAATAGAATCCCTTGTACACTGAGGGTTTTTTCGAAGAGCTATTATTCTAGGTAACAGAGGAACAGTAGTTAGTCCTCCAAGACTTCTAACGTAGGAGCGGGTATGTATTCTAAAGTGATTTACTTCCTCAAAAGGGACAGCATACAATGTTTCTTGCTGTTCTGTCTCAGAATTAGGATTTTCTTGATTCCTTAATTCCAGATCTGGAATGTCTGGGATAACTGTTTCAGATGGGTTCTCAGTGGAAAGGTTTCTAACAAAAGGGTTTCTTCTGCCATCCATGCACTGGTGGCCCTCCTTCTAGTGCCAAAAACTATTGATGCCTCGAAAATTTCTTGCATCAATTAGCAAGGTATTCTCCCCAGTAAGTGATCCCAATTAGATCGCCCACCGTTTGGTGTAGGGAATTCGTTCGATTGATGGTCCGGCTACCATGTGAGTTTTAAAGATATGTTTATTTTATCGGTTGCGGCCCAATCCACCGTTTATATATTTTATATTTAAGATGATATGCATGTTTCCTAAATTAAATGCATGCGTTAAACAAATCTGTTCTAAACTATTTAAATCTAAATTAACCTATCCTTGCAAGGAGCAGTACTTTTAAATTATGGGCAATAAACTGAAAGTAACCCTTAAAGGTTGAAATAGATAGCCATTTAATCCCATAAAAGCATTTTCAGCAGAATATAAATGATACCAAAGATAACTCTGATTATATTAAAACATTCCATTACTCATAATATACAAATTTTTTGCCAAGAAGTAAAATCATTCACAGCATAGAATTAATTCACATAGGCCAGGAAAGATCTCATTGAATGTATATAGAAACTGTCAAAATAATTCGGCAATGATTCATCACAACTCAAAGCAAAACAATGTACAAGCTTCCACATGTCCAAATCGTTTCCCTATTCATGTAGCTGAAGTAGTTCATATACATAAGAAGAAATTCTTTCACCTACCAAAAGTCCTTCTATTTTCATCTACTCAGCTATATATAGATTTACAAAATGCTCCAAGAGCTGCCACCTATACCTTAACCGTCCTTATTCCTCTAATTTGTCTTGTAGTGTCCATGTCACAAAAAGAATAAAAACCTAAACATATTACAAAAATAAACGTGACAGAGGTCCAAATGTCATTTAATGATTAACACATAGGAAGACTGAAGGAAGAAACATTGGTTGCAAACCCAAGAAATAAGACAAAGGTAGATTATTTATGAACTGATGCCTTTGCTGACTTGGGCGTTTCTATTGAAGCTGGTAATCCTGTTGGGGTTTGAGCCACTGTTGCTGCTGGGAATTCCATTGAAGTTGATGCCTCTGCTCCTCCTGCTGTTACTTGATGTGTTCCCACTGTTAGTATCTTGTCCGTTTCTGATATATGATTAACCCAAAGACTGATCTCTTTTATGATATTGTTTGCATCAAGGGGAAGCATGGTTTTCAGAGAAACTTCATGCTTGGCCAGCTCTTCTTCAAGATTAGTGACTTCTACTATTGTAACTTAGAGAATCTCATTTAGGATATGTGCGTGAATTGTGGCCTGTCCAATCCAATCGTGAAGGTCTTCTGAGGTCAAAGCATCTACCTTCCTAACATAGTCCACTTCAGCATTCAACCCCTCCCTTAGATCAGACAAACGTTGGGCTTTGTTTGGAAACTCCTCTATGGTTTGGGGCATTTTCACCTGGCAATTTTCTTAGGTGGTTCGTATTTTCAAATACAAATTCCCACACTGTTCAAGCGTAACCATGGCCACTTCATTCAACCTTACTCCATAATTCTGGCAAAACCCTAAGAGGCAGATATCTGCTTTGAAACCGGTGATGGACTTAAGAGGGAGTCTTTCTGGGAATCATGATCTTCCCTCTCTCCATTCCATTTGCCTCCTAATGTCCTTGCTAATACGTACATACTTTCTCCTACGCCTAGTGGCCTGAGCATTTATTTCTTTGATCCTGGCCACCACTTCCTTCAACTTGTAGATTTCCTCCGTCATGAGCTCTTGAATCTCGTATATCCTTTTCATAATTTCACAAGCCTACTAATGAACGGGTCCCAAGTCGCCAACCTTGTTGGTTGTGAGTTGTAATTGATGTTCTAGCAGTTCTTCCTTTTCTTCCAGTTTCTCAATGCTCTCCTTTAGGTCATCAATTTGTTGAGCAGTATCAAATTTCTCGGACTCCAACTGTATGTTGCGGCTTTCTAGAGCTCTTTTGTCTGTCTCCAGAGTTCTCATTTGTATCACTATAGCTCTCTTTTCAGCTTCTAGATCCTGAAATATTCTGTTAAGTTCTCCCTTTTCTAGCACAAGCGTGTCACATTTCTCAACCATCAGATTTGAATAATTCTGCTCCTTGACCAGAGTTTCTTGCAGATGGTGGGATTTCTCCTTCTCCAATTCTAACTTGTATGATAAAATGTCGACATTGTTGGCAGTTGCTAGAATAGAGGCCACATAAATAGATGCCTAGAGTTTGTGCGCATGTTAGGTACCTTGCATGACTGTGGTTTCATGCCTAGTGACAATATCTAGTTGAAAAGGCCTTTTCATTCTGGTCACCATTTCTTTAACAATGGATTTCCTTTTCTTGTTATAAGTAAAATTATCCCATTGGGACACTGTACTACTCTTGGATGGTGTAAAAGGGACAATTGGGAGGTCTCTTATGGGGGAACCCATATCCAAGTCTTGTATATTTGGGCTTTTAGGGTCAGCATCTTCTTTGGATTTCTTTTCTTCTTCTTCTTTTCTTTGTGCTTCTTCCTCCTATTCCCTTCTTAGTTTTTCATCTTCCTCTTGTTTGGCAATTCCTTTCAACCTACTTCTTTCCTCCTCCTGAACTCTCCGCACTTCATCTTCAGCTGCTTGAATCCTTTGAGTTTCTTCTTTCGCCTTGTTTACTATCTTTTTAGCTTCCTTTTGGATTTTCTCGGCTGCCTCCTTGAGCCTTTGCTCTTCTCTAGAGAGAGTTTGAGCAACTTCTGCTATTCTCTTTTCCTGTTGTTGCATTACTTCCTCCATAGCGCCAGAGCTAGAACTGGCCCCGACTTTACTTAGTCGGAAAATATGTAGTTCGGTCATGTTGCTAACCCCCCGATACGCTTCTTCCTCCTCATCATAATAGTGGGAATATTCAAAGTTAGCATAGAGTTCTTTGAAATGTTGTGTAGCTTTGCCTTGTCGATCATTCCTACAAAAAATCCTTTCCCCGAAGTGAAAGTCTTTTAGTTCTGCAATGAACTCTTCTACAGTTGAAATTCATGAGAACTTGTAGGACCTAATATAGAAAGGTAAAGGCGGGAAAGTTGCCTTCTTTGCTTTGTACAAGGTGCTACCAATCCCATCAATGAAAACTTGCCTCACTGCCTCCTTGTGGACCACATAGTCAGTAGCATACCTTGGTAGGATATACGGGGGTTTAGAGCCTCCATACATTCTTATGTAGGTACCTTCTGACGAAAAATAGAAATCCCCATAGTTCTCTAGGACTTCCATGGTGTTCTCAGATAAGCAATTGGGTTCCTCGTTGAACATTAATTTGTATAGAGGCAGGATAAATTCTTCACAAATGAGTTTGTAATGCCTTTTGTAATTTTGAGCCCAAAATATTTTATAAGCAATGAATACTGAGGTATTGGCCGGGTTCCATATGCATCCCATCTTGGGAAAATGACACTTTGCCACAACACAATCTATCAAGTAGGATGCCATATAACATTCTTCCTTTTTCTTCGCTAACCCTTCTTGTGCAGCAATTATAGTTGATGTTAAGATGTCTGAGAGAATATAAGCCCAGTTAAAAATGGTTCCTTTGAACACCACATAGTGGATGATGGGAACCCATTGTAGCATAAACATCGTTCCATCGGGCCGTCCAAAGATTCTTCCCAGCATGAGAGCGATCAATCTGAAAGGGGGCCTCAGATTTTGAACCTCATACTCACTGTCCCTTTTTCTAATTTGTTTTCCCGAGATTAGCAGCCTCCTAGTCAACTCTAGATTATCCATCTTGATTTCTTCCAGCCATGCATCATCTAGACGCTGCTAGGGCTTGGGCAACTTATAAGCCGTTAAGATATATGATGGGTGAAATGAAGCAAAAGTTTTTCCTTTGCTGTCCGAAAGAACTCTTGTCTCGGTATTCACATGCCACAGAAGCCATCCAATAACTTCTCAAGAGGGAAAGAGCGCTGGATGGCTAGCGGCTTTGGATATGCATGAGTTTCTGATATTTTGGTATAGACATTCTCCTTCAAGAAGAGCTCCAGGGAAATCTTGGTCTCTTACCATACAGTATACATCTCGCCTTTTTACTTTTGGGGGCATGCCTGTAGTGCACTTAGTATCTTGGAATGTAGTTTCCAGCCTTGCATTGTCATCAATTGGGCAGGTCGTCTTCAACCTTCTCCTGCCACCTTTAGTCATTTGAAAAATCCTGTAGGCATACGGCACAATGTCAACAATTCAATTTATCATTCTACTCATACTATTGAGGCCTAAACACCGACCGGAAGCTTCTAATCCTACTCGTTTCACTACTAATTTGCAAACTTTAAATTGCTACGGCTCTTCCATTTCAGTTTAAACATTTATATCACATGTTATTTCATAATCCTTGTGCAAAACTGAAATATTTCTGTAGGCCGCTATATTGCAACTGTGAAATATAAGGGACATGCATTTAATAATTACAACAGTAAGAACAAAGCAATTATGAGTATATTATGTTTCATGGCACAAAAACGATGTAAACCTTCATAGCAGGGTAAGAAAACCGATGTTCTTCACGCAAGAGTAGACGGGGTTGGTTTGAAGACTATAATGCCGATGGCTTAATGGTCGTTCGGGATCCCGGGGATGTCCATGTTCATATGAAAACAAGGCTTTGGTGTGTCTAAATGGGTATAGGCATGAGTTGGTTTGGCCGTGGTTAAACTAAATAACTTGCCATTGCTAGGATAATACGAACAAAACCACGAACATAACACTCACCTCAACTATTACAATCCAGTCCATGAGGTTTGATAGGGTACTAACCTGTGGTAAGATGATGGTAGGTAGGTGTTGATGCCGCTGCGGAACCGGTGAGCCTGTAACAAGTGCTTGAAAATTCGAATGGAAACGGGAATGAGCCCTCTAACCAATGGAAATAATGAAAACTCAACAGGGTTAACGCCATATATATATAAAATTGACACGCGCGAGCCATTAATAGGGTAGTTGCAGACCATTCAATGGGTTTAATGCGGCGTATGGACGGGGTCAAATCGACACTTTTCTCATTAAATGCGACTGCCAAAATCGGAAGGACTTGGGTAAGCTCTCCGCCTGCTGGGGAAAGAGAGAGTGGGTTTGCCCACTGTTGCGGGAGGACTGTCTGAGCTTTTACGCAAAGGGAAAGCATGATGCTATGCATCGGCCAACTTAAGTAGGTTTACCCGCCTTTGTAGAAGAGTTATCCAAGTCCTCTCAGAAAAGTGTTCCATTCTACCTGCCATTTCGGAAAGTTTGGACCAACTTGGAAACCTTCGCCATTGCGGAAAAGATAGATGAGTCCTTTCACCGAGGTGACTTATTCATAAATTTCCGATCGTTTGCGGAAGGCTTACACGAATTCTCCCACTGTTGCGGATAAACTTGCTGAATTTGTTCCACCGCGGGCTCACTTGGTCAAAGATTTCTCCTTTTCGGAAGCTTAAGATGAGTTTTCCACCATTACTTGACTTGCGCCTTTTCTTCCGCCGTTTCGGAAAGTTTGGACCAACTTTTCCACCGTTGTGGGAAAGTTAGCTCAACACTTCCGCCGTTGCGGCTCAGAATCTTAAGTTTTACTTAGGCAAAAAAGTCAAAATAAACTCAAAGAGTAAGGCAAGCAAAAGACCTTTCTTTAGGGAAACTAAGTTAGGAAAGACTCTGATGCCCTGAAACTCTTACACAAACTTCTTCTCAAAAGCAAAAGGAGGGGCCCCAATATTTTCAAAAAAAATTGGGGGGAATGTTATGGCAACAACAGGTATTGTGGACCATTTGAAATTCTATCAAGAATTGGAGCCTGAAGGAGATTTTCAGGTGGAACTAAATTGTATCCTCAACAAGAGGGAAATGTTTCTCCAGAATAGCACCATTGGACAGGCAAAGGTGCAATGGAAGCACCTTAGTCCATATGAAGCAACCCGGGAATCAAAAAGTCATATGCGGAAAACATATCCAATTTTGTTCCAGGAATACTCTGATGAAGAGTAAGCAACATCGAGGACGATGCTGAACTTAAGAGGGGGTGTTTGTAACCTAACTAGTACTTGAAACATTTTATGTTTGAGAAAAAAAACATTACTTTAAATTTTAATGTAAAGTTTTGTACAAATAACCAAGGATGGTCAAGAATGACTATAAATGAATAATATTATTATTTAATAAATTAAAATAGGAGACACTCACCCAAAGAGACTGTGGAACTGAGCTGATGGCTCATTGAATGCAAACTGACCACTAAAGACCTAGGCAATCTTTTAAAGCCATCGAATTTGAGCAGAGGCTCACACATTCTCAGAGGAGATGAAATTCATTCCTTGTGGTGTTAGAACTGATCCCACAAGAGATTCGATGAGGGGAAGCTATGTATTGAGTTGCAGAGTAATATTGTCTTATTCCTGCTGAGTGCAAAGGTATTCCTGCTAAGGCAGAGGTAGTGTTATGTATGCAAGTCTACATGATTGTTGAAGTACATATGAGTGGTTTGTATGCAAGTCTTCTTGATTGCTGAAGTACAACCTGAGTTGCTTGCTTCTACACAGTATCTTCATCCTATTTGTTCAGTGATCAGGCTCAGGGGTCCAAGAAGCAAGTGATATTGGCTTCTTTCTGGAGAAGGTTGGGAGGAATGGTCCTCTTTGGGTGTTTGTAAACCCTGTTAATTTATCGGGTTCTGCTTTGTTTATATTATTTACTTTCAAACTGTGATTTATTTCTGCAAATGTATGCAAATGTTATCATAAGTTTCCAGATGTATCTTAAGATATTAGATAGTTGTTAGAGGTGATAGACTTTTGATTTGATAAATTATTTCTGTACATTGAATAGATTAGAATGAATGATTATAAATTTCTTCCTGTATTTTTACTTTCACCATAGGTGATGTACTCTAGTACAGGAAAATGTTTAATTAACAAAGATTAGATATGATAGAAAGATACACGTAAGAGAATAAGTTTGTATATTTTATCAGATATAGATTTTATCATTATTGCCGCTCTAATCATTTGTATGATTACTCATTATATAATAGTTAATTTATAAACAGATTAATAATGATGACCTAGCAATAAAATACTATGTATAAAACATCATAGGTGTTTATATAGTAATACAAATAATTGTTATACTCTGTAAATCTGTCTTTTTGAGAATATCTAGGAAGTATATGTCTACAAGTATAATCCAAAAACAAAACTCATATCAAATTCTAGATTTACAACCTTTGTAAGTTCAGGATTGACATCTTTGAAAAACACTAGCCTAAGCAAATACTAAAAAATATGAGAACCTTTTACATAGGAAGCCTTGTATCATCGATACATAAAGAAGTTATAGTCATTTAAAACAAATATACAAATATAAAAACCTTATATTCACAGATCAACTTTCTTTCAAATAATTGTTTAGTAAATAAATAATAAACCAAAAACAAAGCCCTTCAAATCCTAGATAATAATAATACTTAAACTTAACTCATCTAATGGGTATTTGATCAAATTTCCATTTTGAAACAGAGTTCGAATAAATGCATACATCCTTAATCAAATACTATTTTAAGTAAAGAGTCAAACCCTGTAGACTTCAAACTTTACCAAACAACAAATAGTTGTGAAACTATAAACCATTATATTTGTGAAACTACAAACAACTCACACGATTTTCATAACAAGGGTTCGAAACCCGTAGGGTTCAAACCTAAAATCTTAAGCATTTTATTAACCTAGAAAGTATGGACAGTCAACCACAATAGGGTCATTCCATTACCGACAGGTGTAAAACAATTAAACGCAACCATAGAATTATTTTACAGTTTAACCCATTACGAAGCTTAGAGCTCAATGGATACACCGAGACAAAGCTCATTAACATAATTATTTGTATGTATCATAACCGTTCGAATCATCAAAAGAGTAGATTATTGAAGATCTAGGGTTCGAGTCTCAGAGCTCACCCGGTTGAACTAATTATATATAAAGAACTTATAAAAAAATTGGATAGGGTTTAAACCCTGTAGCAACCAAAACTAGTGACTTATCAAATATCTAAACGCATGATCAAACTAGGGCTTGGCCCAAGCGGAAAGTATTCTTTTAACCATCGAAAAATTCATATTCAAAATGATAGTGATAGAAGGCTTAAACAATAACAAAGTATTACCTGACAAAAACCATAAATGTTTTAGATATCTCACAGTTAAACAAAAACATATTGTAATATATTCGAACATTGACGAGTTCAAAACAAGGGCTTCAAATCGTAAACACATTCATATGAAGAAGCCATGAGGCAAATAACAACGGCCTCCACAGAGACGTAGATACAAATTTTTGGAAGACAGGAAAATACCATAGTTTTCATTTTAAACGCGGGTCGAAATCCCAGCATCAAAACTTACAACTTATTCATTTTAAAATAAAAAGGCCCGAAGGCTTACAATAAGTATTCACACTACGTTTGGAGTTATATGCATTATAAAAAAAAGGGGGCTTTGATATATAATACGTTTGGAGTTATATGCTTTATGAGAAGATCCCGAATTTGAATGGATAGGAATATATGTGTGGAAACTCAATTAAAAATATATTCATATAATTTTATTATGGCTTGAGATAATTTGAAATGAAAAATTTAATAATTTAAAGATTCTATGAAGGCTGAGGTAAGTATGTGGAACTCAACTAAAAAGATATTCATATAATTTTGTTATGCCTTGAGATATTTTGAAATGAAAATAGTTTAAAATTTCTATGTATAAATTAGAAGGCTTACAGAAGTATGTGGAAACTCAATTAAAAAAGATATTCATATATCGATATAGGTTTACATTACATATTTATGATGTGTGCAACAAATGAATTCAAGAATAATCTTTTATTAATATTTAAATATTCTTTTAAATATTAAAAAGCTAGGACGGGTTTACATATTTATATTTTTTCATGTGTGTAAATGATTTAAGAATAACTTTTTTATTAATGTCTAAATGACCAGTTAGATCAAATTAACGTTTATATTTTCCTCGAAAATCTAGGATGGTGAACTAGTTAAAATGACATTATGAAAAGATTATTATAATATATAGTTATTTTATAGGAAGAAAATGGAAACGGGGCATTTCCTTCCTTCTTATGCTATTTGAGTATATATGAGTGATATATTTATTTTTGAATGCAAATGGAGTTAGTAATATGTGACTATGGGTTAGGCTTTAGTTGTTATATATTTAAAGAAAAGAGGATAGGTATTTGTTTGTTATATATTTAAAGAATGGATAATAGGAGTGTTTTATTATATACAAGAAATATAATTCAGGGTTATTATATGAAATAATCTAATTCATAAGTTGGAATGAAGATTATTCCATTGTTAAATCTTTATAAAGAAAAATAATTGATAATATTGTTTTTAGTACATAAATTATTACATGGAAAGAGTTTGGAAAGATGGGTATTTCATTTCCTTTAACAATATCATTTACTATATATATATATAGGGTAAATAAGAAGAACATCATGCAAACTTTTAAGTGCAAAATATAATTTATGTAAACATGTGATTTACGACATGATGGAGACGCTTAAGAAAAAAATTTAGGGTGTATTTCGAGGGATATTACACACACCAACGTTGATAGATCCTTGATAGAGGAGACTTTGTGGGTGAAACCAAGGGCTTACCGTGGTTTTCAAACCACCAAAGTTGCCATGCCTTCAGCGCAAATGAAGCCAAACACTAGAGCAGAGAACTGAGAGCAACCAGAGTCCTCCTGTCATCATAAGATAACAACGAACAGTCAAAGATGGGAAATTACAAGAGTTAAATAAAATTCTTTTAAAATTTTTTCAGTGTCACCATTGTTACTAACTTATTTGTACCATAGTTGGATTATCTGAAGAGCCGCCATTTGACAAACATGATAAGTGTTTGTGTTCCAGTGTATCAGATGATCCATCCTTTGTGCCTGGCCAGTTTTGGCTAGTCAGTTTGTTTTTTGTTTTTTTTTTGCCCCACGGGGTTTGTAATAAAATGTGCTCGTAGGATTTTTGAGTGGCTCGGTCCCCCATGACTTGGTTATGCAACTAAGGTATTCCAGGTAGTTTTTTCCCTTGTCAATTATACTTTTCCTATAGCTGAGCTATAATCGATGAGGTTTTATCTCGCTTCCTCCAAAGCTGGAATGCCCGATTTTGAAAATTTGGGCCATGGGGGGTTATTAGAGTCCAACTAATGTATATAAGCCTGTTAAACACTATTAGAATAGATTATGGTCATGTCCAAAGTCACTAGGACCCTCATAAAAAATTTCAAAATTTTTTTACCCGACATGTTGGATTCGGGTTTTTAATTATTTTTAATAATTTTTTCCATAATTTAAATGGAAATGTTTCAATTTGTAATATGTCAGTCATCTGGGATCCAAATTCAGTGATTGAAGACTTGAACCTTAAGCCAAAAATCATTCATGATCCCTGGACTAGTTTATCCCAAGTTTCGGATGTCAATTCAGCCTCATAATTAATAATTTCTCAAAAAAATCATTTATAGAGAAATTATTAATTAAAATATTAAAAAATGAATTTTTGGATATAATCCAAATCTCTCTAAAATAATCCAAATGGATTAAAATAAAAGGCTAATTGACATGGCACAAGGCATTGATGAATATTCCAATAATCTCAGTCATCATTCAGTCAACTATCCAGTCACCAGATGAGATCTCCTCCAAGTGATTCACGCCCTCCTTCACTAGCTCACATCAATCTCTATTGGAGTTCGAGTTTGCCACATGGAAATGGTTTACTTGATGGTGGAGCTTCCAATGTAGGGATGGGGGGCGCCTTGCCAAGGTGGAGGCCACCTCCCCATCTCTTTCAATGCAACTCGAATTATTTGGTGGGAGTTAGCACTCCAACCATGTGTTGACATGGAATTTGATTGGGATTTGATGGAATTCGATTAGATGACTAAGTGCCATTGGCTCCTTCTATGCTAATTCGAATTAGGGTAGACCAGGCTCTTGTAATTTGTATAAGTAGAGCATCCTTGAGCTCTTTTCACATGGAATTTTTGGGCAAACTTACCCTGCCAATTTGTAACTCTGTTATGAGCTTTTGCTATTTGGAATAAAAACGACTTTGGAGGTCTATATGGTGTGCACAATTTGTCCATGAGAATTTGCTAAAGCTTAATTGAGGTGATGTTGTTTAAATATGCTATTCATATATAATGTTTTGATCATGCTTCTAGCTTAGAAGTCTTTTTTAAGTCCCTAGAGTAAATATTTGTGGTTTCAATTTATTCATTGATGCTTGGTTGATTAAGATCTAGAAGTAGCAAACTGTAGTCAATAATACTGATGCACTTCTCGTCTTAGTTAATTAATCATACTAGGATTGATCAAACATTGTTTTGAAGTGGTTTGTTTTGCAGATCTCCTAGGTGTGAAGTGGGATCTTGAGCTCAGTTGCCTCTTCCTCCCCTTCGCCATTATTTTTCTAACTTTTTTGCATTTCAGGGTTCTCCAAAGATCATTCTATGCTTCAAAGTTGAGCTTGAGAAGTTCGCTAAAGATCCATCCTTTTTAAGTATTTTCAAACTTGGTTACCTAGATCTAAGAGCTTCCCTCTTCTAGCTCTCCTTTTTCTCCTTGAGCCCTTTTGCATTGAATTGCTAAGCCTCCCTCTAGTCTCATCCTACCTCTTTCCTCTCCCTTGCTTTCCTTCCTTTTCCCTTTGTCCCATCACATTTTCTCCTCTTCCTTGCTTTCATTTTCCCCCTTCGTTTTACTCCATTCTCTTAACTCTTGTCCCTTTCTCCCAAACCCTTCCTTCCTCTCATCCACCTTAGGTTAACTTTACCTTTCTCCCTTCGTTTTTGCCTTTGTTTTTGCTTCCTCCCTCCTCCTTTTGTACATCTTCAAAAGCCTAAAAATCACAACAAAAACAAACTTTAAACTTGTTAGTAGTTAGATTGTTTCATTTTTAAAAGTTAGTTGTTAGGCATTCTCATATCATATTATGCATTACATGGTTAAGATATAGTTTCATTCTTAGGTTTGGTTAGTTGCATCTAGTTTATTTTTTGGCTTTCATTTTGGCATTTATATCTCATTTTAAAAGTTAAAAAAACTTGCATTTCTACTTAGTTTTTACTTGGTTGATAGTTTCTAGATCTAAGTAGTTTAATTTTTATTTGATTTTCTAACTAATGCTAAAGGGTGCCTTGAGTTGAAATGTTTGTGTAGTTGTTTTGAAGGACAAAAGAAGCTTGAGAAACTTTGAAAACAAGAAGATATTTACCCAAAAGAGAGCATCGAAGAGACCATAAGGATGATCCAAACCAAGAAACTATTTACACTCTCCTTTTGTAAAAGCTCTTAAGAGCTCCATATTGTTCTTTTAGTTGTTTTATTTTTCTCTCGAAAGTCCTTTCAAGGGTTAAAATCTCAAGGAACTTGTACTTGATTAATAAAAAGGATAAGTGGGATAAGGCCTCCCATCTTTTGGTTCTCCTTCCCCATTTGGGGAAGAGTGCCTTGTGTTCTTACTTTAGATTTGCTTCAATTTCTTAGAATAATTTCATTTGTAATTAGAAGTTTTAGTTATCTTTTCCAGTTTTGACCTGAGAAGTCTCTTGAAATTTAAATAAGCATCCACAAGATAATTAAATAATATGCATAAGGACTAATGGTTCGGATCAAGGTGATACATAAGAGTTTTATGGACCAGTGCCAAATGGAGTAAAAAAAGACGCTTGTGACACTGAAAATGTAAGTCTCAAAGTAACTGTTTGTGAGATCGTTTTGAAATTGTTTTGGGTAAATTTTAGAGTGTTTTAGATGTTCTTGATTATTAGGGCTAAAAAATGGTTAAGGAAAGCATCCAACCGGAAGAAATACTTTCAGTAACTATCTCAGCAACCCTGTCGGACCGTCCAATTATCAAGGCTAGGTGTCCAATGATTTAACCAACCTCGAAGTCTAAGACAACGACACTCCGACTTCACCTCTAGGCATAGTTCTTTGAGTATTTATTGAAAATCAACGCCGGCTCATTGGTTATGGGAAAAACATTTTATTAATGTTATCACTTGCAAGATTAACAAATGCAATCACTGTTTTGAGTACTAGTCCAACTTTTTAGGGTCGGCAAAGCATACTGAGTGATGGATAGAACCGAGATAAATTTTAGGGGGAGAATGTGAAGTTGAATATTTTATTACTTAGAGAACACAGTTCAACTCTCCGATAGAGAGCGCTCTTGACTTTGTCTTAAGACAGAAGCTCAAGACACTTTAGCTAATCTATATGCTTGATGCAAGGAAATCCAGTGGGAATTCTCTCCGACAGAGAGTGCTCTTGACTTGGGTTATTGCAAGTTCAAGAGACTTTGGTTCCTTTATAAGACAAACAACTTGTAAAACATAAACCAAATGATAGCTCAATAAGATAAAAGATGAACAATGATATAGAAAATGAATAAAATGCTTGCAAATGAAACTAGTGTTCTACAACAGGAAGAAACTAATCTAGAAAAAAGGAAGTCAAAAATGACTTCTACACACTGTTCATGAAACTTCCAGCTAGCTGGTCGTATGCAGTACATAGTGGGGAAAGAGAAAAGGCATGTAAGGTCAATGCGACACTTGGGATCAAATCCCAAGACACTTCTCAGGTCAAAACTGAAAAATATAACTAAAACTTCTAAGTACAAATGAAATTATTCTAAAAACTTGAAGCAAATCTAAACTAAGAACACAAGGCACTCTTCCCCAAATGGGGAAGGAGAACCAAAAGATGGGAGGCCTTATCCCATACAGCCTTTTTATTAATCAAGTCAAAGTTCCTTGGGATTTTAATCCTTGAAAGGAATTTTGAGAGGAAAATAAAACAACTAAAAGAACAATATGGAGCTCTTAAGAGCTTTTACAAAAGGAAAGTGTAAATAGTCTCTTGGTTTGGATCATCCTTATGGTCTCTTCGATGCTTTCTTTTGGGTAAAGATCTTCTTGTTTTCAAAGTTTCTCAATCTTCTTTTCTCCTTCAAAACAAATACACAAACGTTTCAACTCAAGGCACCCTTTAGCATTAGTTATAAAATCAAATAAAAATTAAACTACTTAGATCTAGAAACTATCAACCAAGTAAAAACTAAATAGAAATGCAAGATTTTTTAACTTTATAAATGAGATATAAATGCCAAAATGCAAGCCAAAAAATAAGCTAGATGCAACTAACCAAACCTAAGAATGAAACTAGATCTTAACCATGTAATGAATAATATGATATGAGAATGCTTAACAACTAAGTTTTAAAAATGAAACAATCTAACAAGTTTAAAGTTTGTTTTTGCTGTGATTTTTAGGCTTTTGAAGATGGACGAAAGGATGAGGGAGGAATCAAAAACAAAGGCAAAAACGAAGGGAGAAAGGGAAAGTTAACCTAAGGTAGATGAGAGGAAGGAAGGGTTTGGGAGAAAGGGACGAGAGCTAAGAGAATGGAGTAAAATGAAGGGGAAAAACGAAAGCAAGGAAGAGAAGAAAAGGTGAGGGAACAAAGGGAAAATGAAGGCAAGAAAGGGAGAGGAAAGAGGTAGGATGAGACTAGAGGGAGGCTTAGCAAGTCAAGGCAAAAGGGCTCAAGGAGAAAAAGGAGAGCTAGAAGAGGGAAGCTCTTAGATCTAGGTAACCAAGTTTGAAAATACTTTAAAAGGATGGATCTTTAGCGAACTTCTCAAGCTCAACTTTGAAGGATAGAATGATATTTGGAGAACCCTGAAATGCACAAAAGTTAGAAAAATAATGGCGGAGGGGAGGAAGAGGCAACCGAGCTCAAGATCCCACTTCACACCTAGGAGATCTGCAAAACAAACCACTTCAAAACAATGTTTGATGAAGCCTAGTATGATTAATTAACTAAGATGAGAAGTGCATCGGTATTACCGACTACAGTTTGCTACTTCTAGATCTTAATCAACTAAGCATCAATGAATAAAGTGAAACCACAAATATTCACTCTATGGACTTAAAAAAGACTTCTAAGCTAGAAGCATGATCAAAAAATTATATATGAATAGCATATTTAAACAACATCACCTCAGTGAAGCTTTAGTAAATTCTCATGGACAAATTGTGCACACCATATAGACCTCCAAATTTGTTTTTATTCCAAATAGCAAAAGATCATTATAGAGTTACAGATTGGCAGAGTAAGTTTGCCCAAAAATTCCATGTGAAGAGAGCTCAAAGAGCCTCTACATATACAAATTGAAAGAGCCTATTCTACCTTAATTTGAATTGGAATAGAAGGAGCCAATGGCACTTAGTCATCAAATCAAATTCCATCAAATCCCAATCAAATTCCATGTCAACACATGCTTGGAGTGCTAATTCCCACCAAATAATTCAAGTTTCATTGAAAGAGATGGGGAGGTGGCCTCCACCTTGGCAAGGAACCCCCCATCCCTACATTGGAATCTCCACCATCAAGTAAGCCATTACCATGTGGCAAACTCGAACTCCAATAGAGATTGACGTGAGCTAGTGAAGGAGGGTGTGAATCACTTGGAGGAGATCTCATCTGGTGACTGGATAATTGACTGAATGATGACTGAGATGATTAGAATCTTCATCAATTCCTTGTGCCATGTCAATTAGCCTTTTATTTTAATCCATTTGGATTATTTTGGAGAGATTTGGATTATCTCCAAAAATTCATTTTTTAATATTTTAATTAATAATTTCTCTGTAAATTACTTTTTTGCGAAATGATTAATTATGAGGCTAAATTGACATCCGAAACTTAGGATAAACTAGTCCGGGGATCATGAATGAATTTTGGCTTAAGGTTCAAGCCTTCAATCACTAAATTCGGATCCCGAATGACTAACATATTACAAATTGAAACATTTCCATTTAAACTATGGAAAAATTTCTGGGATCTTTTCCCTTGAGCATAATAGAAAAAATAACATGGGCCTTTTTGGATAAACTGAGCATTCTCTTTGTGTGGAAGCTTCTTGTGAGTTCTTTGATAAGTGTGGATATTTCTAGATTATGCATTTTCTTTTCTTTTTGTAAGAGGCCATAGAAGGGTGACAATCCACCACGTTGGAAGGTGAAGAATTCTTAGCTTCCCGCTTTCTTTTTCCCTTTGGTGAAGAACTCTTAGCATCTGCTTTCTTTTTCCCTTTGTGAATGTGCATACACAGGTATTGATATTTGCATTTAATCTAGTTTGATTGTGTAATATTGATCTATAGTTTCCATAGCGCACCTCCCGCAATTAGAGAAGAAGAAGTACTTTTTCTGATTGTCAAACACTAGACTGAGTAGGGCTAGCTCAATTATGCGATCTTTCCCCCTCAGTCACATATGACACAAGGCCACTTTGAGCTCTCTTTTGACTCCATTCGGCCCTCTGATATACTGGCACTGGCCTTTCCTTGAGGACTGATTCTCCCAACTTTCCCATCACTCAATCAAGATAAATTTTGTTACAATTGTTTCTCTAAGGTAGCCTCTTCAGTTCACCTTGCCCTCTGTTGCACCTGCCTTAGCGATCCTACCTTAGGGATACCTCCCTTGAGTTGGAGAAGAGCCAACCTGAAGTGAGGAGAGAGGAGTGTAATGACATTGGCTTCCCTCTCGAGTTGTCATCCAGCTGGTGTGTTACATTTTGGGCTTCAGCACATGCATGTTAGTTTTGGGAGACAACAACCATTATCATACCTTAAGCATGATAGGAAGAAACGCAGCAGTTGTCGTGGCTCCTCGTTACAACCGAAATGAAACATTCATCAACACGATGACAACCTTATACCTTGAGAATTGTCTCTGCGAAGTATCACCACCTTTACAAGACTGTGCAGGGTTGCCAAGAGGCCATTGTGGCCGAGAGAGCTGGGCTCTCCAAACCCTCGAGCAAGAAACATTAACAATGACCGGTTAGCGATAAGCTAGGGTTGTGTTCCCTTGTGATAAATCTCCACCAACCTTCACGTGGGATCTTAAATGAGCCTGGGTGGTCTCCACTACCGATTCAATTTTTACCCATAAAGTATAGTGTAAAAACGTTGCTTTGCCACCCAAAGTTTCAAATATTATTTGTGCCTTAACCTTGGTTATAGGTTTAAACATGAAGGTCATATTGTATTATATTATCACCATTTTAATTTTAGTGTTACGCCATCACCTTAATAGTAAGGTCTTGACCATTCCAACCCATAGTTAGAGTTATAAGCATTAATCCCATGCCAAAACAAATATATAGCTAGGATTAAAACCTTAATCCTTGATTCATATGATATCTTCAACTAATTTGTGCATGTGAAGTCTTATAGACAACCTGGGTAGAGTGGTGCAACATGCATTAGTTAAAATAACTAAGTAAGCCCAGGGATGCGCTTGAAACTCTCTTGCTAAGCAGAAGGGATTAACACATAATCATTTTAAATTAATAACATCTTCGACAGAAGAAGACAAGCTAAATATAAACATTATACGTCATAAAATAATAGGCATCAGTTATCAACTCAATGGATTATAGACAATTGATACAACTGAAATCACAAGTACTCACAACAGTAAAAAGGGCTCATAGCCATACATCCATATTATAATATTAAAAGAAATAAATGAGGAATTCCTGATTATTAGAATAACATCAATAAAGACTTAATACTTTTATACTTTATTTATTCCACAATAATAATACTGTAAAACTGGACAATATCATATTTATTTTCATACATATGATCGCTTAACAAGTTAAATGTCATCAAGACACATTAATAAGCAGTCATTAGAATGAAAAACATGCATACACAAACTTCTGCATAGAATTTAATAGCAAATAGAGTGTTTAGAATTTTTTTAATTTTTGACAAAATTTGGGGATGTTACAATATGGTTTGATTGTAACTCTTTGTAACCTTATCTCGCTGTGTAGATCCCCGAGGGCCCCCATCCCCATTTGTCTTTCGAATTCCTGTGGAGAGGGGCCGGCCCGTTGAGCTTTTGAAGCAACAATTTCTTCTGGTTTACCATATTGTCTGGGATTGTTGGCAGCGTCCAATCCAGCCAATTCCCAATGTCATCCCAGTGTTATATATTTGCCAAAGTAGAGATACCTTTTACATTTAGCCAATCCCGAATCTCTGAGAGAGAATCATATCCATCCAACACTTGATTGTCCATAATTATGTGCTTCCACAAATTAGTTTTTTCCCCATTCCTAGGTATGCGATATAGTTTTTTTTTGAAATTGTATTATTCTTGATCTGCATAAGTTCCAGATGGAGGTCCCTCAAGGGATATGTTCGATTTGGAGATTGTAGATGGATCCACCTTTTAAGTATTTTTTCCATAGAATTTTATTGACCAGATGGGCTCTATTAGAGTAGAGTTTCCAAAGTATTTTTCCACCCAACGCCAGGTTAACCAGATGTAGATCTTTATCTGGAGACCTCCTTCCTTCAATGGGTTTTTGACCATGTCCTTGTTGATTAACTGATATTTGTTTTGTTTTATTTTCCTTTCCAAAGGAATTCTTTGATGAGATGCGATATTTGGTCCGTTATAGCCTTGGGAGCCATAAGAATCGAGGAATGATAGATGGGTAGAGAAGATAGCACATATTTGATCAATACAAGTTTCCCTGCATTATTGAGCTAGTGTCCCCCCCAGGCGTGGATTTTTGACTTCATCTTACTAATGAATTCATTCCAAACATAGTTTGTTGGTTTTCCCAGAGTTAAAGGGAGCCCAAGATATTTAATTTTATCCCAAGTTGTAGAACCCAAGAACCCCAGAAAGTGAGCTATTCTATGGATAGTATGTTGATCTACATTCCATCTGTAGACATCTCTTTTTCTACTATTGACAAGATCTCCCATGGCCTAACAGTAACTCTGAATGATCTCTTTAAAGGCTTTAGAAATCCTTAGAGAGGCTCCTCCCAAAAAAATAGAATCATCGGCAAAGAGTGCATGATTTAGGGAGGGTATACCATTAACCAATCTTATACCTGGAATTTTTCCTATGGCTCTATCGACTTCTAACTTCTTGCTCATTGAGTCTGCCATCAAAATGTAAATGAATGGGGATAGGGGACACCCTTGGAGAATTCCTCTCGTAGCCTAGAAAAAATTAGTTGTTCTTCCGTTAATTAAAGGAGCTATCCAAGGCTTTTTAATGCAAACTTTCACCAAGTTTATGAAGCTTTTTCTAAAGCCTAATGTTGATAATACTTCGTATAGAAACAAATGTTTGAATCGATCAAATGTGTTCGCCATGTCGAGTTTTATAATCATTCATTTTTATTTTCTGAGTTTAATGGAATGCATTGCTTCCTGTACAAGTATCACGTTGTCGAGGATTTGTCTTCCTTTGATGAATCCTCCTTGGTTGGGAGAGATCAGATTCTTGAGCAAAGGTTTGATCCTATTAGCTAGAATTTTAGAGATAATTTTGTAAGAGGCATTGCAGAGAGAAATTGGTCTATATCTTTCAAAGGAGCTGGGACTCCTTTCTTTGGCTATAAGAGCAAGAAATGCGGAATTAGTGTTTCCTCCCATATTGACCTTTTTGTGAAAGCCTCAGATCATGCGGAAGAGATCTACTTTAATTATGGACTAGCAGGCTCTGTAGAAGTGGATTGTAAACCCATTCGGTCCTCGAGATTTATCTGGCTCCATATTCCAAATAACCTTGATAATATCTTATTCGGTAAATGGCTTCATGAGATTATGATTGTCCATCGTGGAGATAGAATTTGGTATATGAGCAAGCAAGTTAGTTGATTTTTCCTCATCGTAGAAGTTGTCTTTCGTATACAGCGCTTGGAAGTGATCTTCATCTGCTATTTTTATTTTTTCCATACCTCTTACCACTGTACCATCATCATTTTTTATCTCTGATATATGATTACAAAGCTGTCTACATTTTTCTTGGTGATGGAAGTAAGCTGTATTACGGTCACCATCCTTTAACCATAGGCCGCGGGATTTCATTCTCCATTCCTCTTCCTCGAGACAGATAGTTCTGTATACTTTCAATTGGATCTCTTGTTCCTTTATCATATTTGAGGAGTCTATGTCATGTTATTACATCTCCAGCTGAAAGGAAATCAATTCTTGGACAACATCCTTTTTGTGATCGGTGTGTCCCTTAGTCGCTTTCTTGATCCATGATTTCAGAGCCTGTTTAGTTTTCTTTAACTTTTGTTCCCAGACATAGTTTGCAGATCCCAATATGGGAATGTCCCAGGCTTTGTTGACAGCCTCTGTAAAACCATCCTGGTTGATCCATAAAGGGTTGAAACTGAAAGGAATTGGTCCAAGATCTTCTTCATGACTCACATGAAGAAGAATAGGCTTGTGATCAGAGGTTAGATTGGGTAAAATTTTTGAGAGAATAATTTTCTTTTCAAGAAGGATCGGGGTTTGAATTAAGAAATGATCTAGGCATGCTGCAATGTGATGCATTCTAGTTCTTTTATTAGACCAAGTGTAAATCCCCCTCTTGGGCTTTATGTCCACTAGCTCCCATTATTGCATCAGTTCTTGAACTTGTCGCAGCATGGGATCTCTTCCATTATTGCCCCCTTTCTTTTCCTTTGGATTCATTATTAGATTAAATTCCCCAACCAGAATGATATTTTGTGGTTTATAAATCTCCAAACAATCTGATAGGGTATCCCAGCACTCTTTTTTTCAGCATGATTGATAGGGACATACATTAAATAAAGCGAAAGTTAACTTACTTTGTAGGTGGTATAGATCTGTGTAGATCCAGTGCTGGGTGGCAAAGGAACTTTCTATCTTAAAATTATCTTGGGACCACAACGTGGCTATCCCTCTAGAGGATCCTCTGGAACTAACAACCTTTCTATTGTTTTTCTTCCATTTAGATCTACTCATAGATAGAAGAGTTTCCTCTTCTATTTTGGTCTCTTGGAGCATGAGGATGTCTGCTACTTCGATTTTGAGGAGATCTTTTATCACGTCTACTTTCGAGGGGTTCCCCAGTACTCTACAATTCCAAGAGACCAAGTTCATTACTTACTATTTGCTAGTGGTAGACTGCTTTTAGGGGTCCTATATCTGGTATTTCTCCCATAGGCCAAGTCCATGGTTCCTTGATTTCCTTGCATATTGTGTTTTTCAACTTCCTCTTCTCTTATTTCTTTGTTGGATTTCATCCCATATTTCTTTGAGGATCTCTCCGAGAAGTCTTCCTCTGGGGAAGAAACCACCTCCGTAGGTGAGGAAGTTGCCTCTTTATGTGGGGTCAGTTGTTTTTCCTTGCCTTCTTCTTGTAACTTTCCTTCTTCCTTTTCTTCGGATGTAGCTTGTTCGTCTGGACTGCTAAGGATTTCAAATTGATTTCGTGAAGGTTTTTCCCTATGCTTTGCATTTTCCATTTGTTCTTTTTCTGTTGAATGGTTCGTTGACTCTTTTAGTTTTTATTTCTCTTTTGACTTGGAAGTAGGTTTTTCCGCGACCTGCCTCTTCACTGGTTTCCATTGTTCTCCTATATATTTTTCAGATTCTTCCTATATTTTTTTTTGCAATGGCGGGAAAAATGACTGTATTCTCGACAGTGTCTGCACTTGAAACGGATCTGTTCGTAATCAAGCTCATCGATGTGGGATATAACTGTTATGTTTATTTCCTCTAGTAGACCTATTTCTATATCTACTTCTATACATATCAGAGCATAGGTGTATTAGTCTTTTTTTTTCGCCTTGTCTATGTATCTCCCCAATGTGTTCCCTATGGCCTCTAGGGATTCCGGGTTCCAACAATATAAAGGAATATAGGGTATCTTGACCCAGACCGGGACTGCCGAGGGAATGTCTTGACTAGGGTCTAAATCATGGGTCCACTTGTTCATAGGCCTTGTGGTCCCGTGAAATAGGGCCCGTTCTGAAAGATATGATCCCTATCTGCAACGCTTTTGAAAATGAATACAAAGTATCATTTCCCTACTAGATAGCTCTTAATATCATCTTTTTTGAGGGATCTCCAGTTCTGTTGCACCCAAGAGTCTATGGTTTTTGGGGATGGCGATAAACCAGTAAACTGCCCTATCAGACCCTTCTCTGAGAGATTCAAGGCGGTTTTGCAGGTTCTCTCTGCCATAAGAGCTACTGTAGGGATCCCTGCCAACTGTTTGACAAATTTATGATGTGTAGATGAGACATGGCACTTCCCTTGTGAAGCGATCAATTTTTTAAAGGAAGTAATCTTAGGAGGGGTGTGAGAAGGAGGGGGATCCGATCCTCCTCATGATGCCATGGTTAGAGGCCCTTAGGGCACCAGATCCATGATCCTCGTGGAGAAGGCCGATCTCATAAGCCTGCGGATCTAGGAGCTGATCCCACTCAATAGTTTCCCAAGATATCACCAAAGTGAGTGAATTCGACCAGGCCGAATAGGCTTAGTCGCAGGAGTCAAGCCAAACAAGCTCAGACGTCGTATCTGGAAATTATTGTAGCGAGTCCCACTTAATATAATCGCTTTAATATAAACTAATCTTAAGATCATAAGTCAAATAAAAAATTTTGAACCTATAAAAATGTAGTAAATATTGAATTGTAGTTTGTTCAAGTTTTTTTGCCTCATACTATATTACTACTTCCTATGCCATATACTAAGGTATTGATTTTTATAATTACTGATAAGTATTGTTGATATATACTTTGTTATTACGTAAGATAAATAACCACTTTTGAAACAATTTTTTTGCATATCCTAGCATTCCTTCCAGCAGGAGCATTGCCACATGCCGATGCATACGCAATTCCTGGTGCGACATACCTTTTATATAAAGAGATAGTAGAGCAAAGTTGTAAGCATAAATGCCTTAGATATACAAAAAATGTTCTAAAAAACTCTTTAGATGTCTTAGAAACATGTCTTATATTCTTTTCTATAAAGCAAGAAACTATATCATATGTCCATGGATATTAAAAGGTAAAATAACAATCTAAAATACCATCAACTTCTACAACTTTTAGAACTACTTTAAGACTAATATCCTTCAAAGATTGAAGAAGATCCCTCTTGAGAGTTTTTCATTGTTCACTGTCCATAGATCTTTATCTATAGTGATATGTTCACTGTCTCTCTGTCTTATGAATCCCTAATGTTCCATCTTCCCTATCCATAGGATCCCTCTTCCCTATCCATAGAAATACAACTACCTTCTTCTCGACCCATAGCTAAATAGAAACCACTAGCATCCCTGTCAAAAAATCAATGTGTTCCTCCATGAATATGGGAGGGTGGCTTATAACAAAAGAGGCCTCAAAGTAGCTTATGCTAGTACATATCATTACCTTTTAGCTTATGCTGCCATGTATAGGTTCAAGCATATACTATTTTCTTAAACACCATCTAATTGAATCATAGATGATTTTAGGGGCGAATTATGGCCCATGGGAGAATTTTAGGGGGGTTTTGAAAATTTAGTGGGTGAATATTTTATATTAAACCTATTTTTTTCATTATTAAAATTAGCCCATTATTTATTTAAAAAAAAAGAGTTCAAAGGCACTTAGCCCAGTCGTATTTACTAGAAATTAGGGGAAAAATGGTTTTAGCCTCCACAAATTCCCCTAAAATTTTCCATTCGCCCCCGATTTCTGGCCATGGAGGTTACCGATCCAAATGTCGCCCAATGTTTTGGTTGTAAATCAAAATACCAGTGTCAATCGACCCTAGATTATTATTCTTGTGAATATTTTTTAAGAAATTCATCCATAAATCCTAGCATCCGAGCAGTGTGGATCGATTTCATCCCTATATATCGACAGAATCAGGTTTCAGGGTTTCAATTTGGGAGAATCAAGTTCAAAGTATATTTTGGAGATGCCACGCTCTTGCTAACATTATTCAAAGGTTGGATAGCTCTGGAATTTGAGCTCTTGGAGTTGTAATCACGTCTAGACTCCAAGTCCAAACTGAAGGTATGTTTGATTTTATTTTCATTTACTATATGAGAAATGGAAACTGGGATGATTGTTAGCATCATGTCAGTCGACAGGGGTTCCACTCACTGTCAACACATACCGTAGTCTTCCTGAGCATTGGCCCAGACAGGGTTTATCCCGCCCAACAACACCTGCAGAGTAGATGAGGTCTCACCCGAGGCATCCAAGAAGAGCAGACGAAACCATGTTTCCTCCGAATGAAGGAGGATGGTTGCGGCTATGATACTTAAACTTATTAAAACACAGTGACAGAGATATTTAAGCATTAAACATAGTAGTAAAGCAATATTCAACCCAAACATTCATCATTGCAACAACAGTAATTGTAAAGCAAGTATCGCATCAAAGAAGCATGACATGATTTGTATAGTGTAATATCGCATTATCATAACTGAACAAATTGAACATAGGGATTGCACCAAAATAGCTTCATCATATTATCATTGTCAACGCGGATACAATGCCTCTGCAAAAACTAGATCTCCGCAATGACTCTTGACATCAAAACATACCCGGAAATCATACAACCATCATCAAAGCTTCACATTCTTCCACTTCCAATTATCAATTCAACACTTACAATTCTTATCTATATATAGGATTCCACCTTACAACTCTTGTCCACTTACTATCGACTTCCTAACTGACACTATGGACAAATGAACCAATATCTAACTGACTTATCCAAAAATGACCAAAAACCTGCATTCTGTGGTATAGCTGACTCAACATTACATAATATGTGGTCCAAATGACCTAAAACTCGCATTCCGTGGTACAATTGACCCAAAATGCATAACTAATCTTCCGCACATCGCCATTTGCATCATCTTCTTGCCATTCGTGCCATTTTCTGCCTTGTTGCAACATCGAAGATGCTACGATAGCACTCTACCAAACCACCTGCCAACAGGCCCCCAACACAATCTTGTGGCTCACCCTCGAGCCACATCAATAGGATATAGTGTACTTCATCATTTTGACTTTGAAGTCCTCATACGGCTATTCAATTGTCTGCACCACCTCCTTGGCTTCCGTAGCCGCTGGCTGACTGTCGACCACGTCTTTTGCAGATGGGTGATCTATAAGCTTTTCCACGACCTACTGTCTACACTTCTGCACTGCCTGCAGATGTTCACTAGATTGCATCATAAATTTGTTGCCGGTGTCCTGGAACTTTTCTAACTGGGCCGTGCGTGTCTTCTGTCGCTCGTCTGCCTTGGCAACATGGTGTTTCAAGTCTTTTAGCTCCTGAGACTTAGCAACTTGCTCCAGTGGTGGCATTGTGCGCATTGCAGCTTTCAATGTGGCCAACTCTCCCTCCACTTCCTGTCGATACTTAGTCAGCTGCTTAACTTGGTCATCTTGAACAATACGACCCCAAAATTGTACAGTTTCAACCATGAGCCTGCTTGCCTGCGTCTCCAGCTCCTCCATCTGAGCAGCAACTTCCTCAATTTCCCTCCTTCATTCATCCACTTCATCCTGAGGCATACCCAGTTTCATTTGGGCCTTCAACTCATGGTTCTCCTATCACAACTGAATAATGGAAGCCTCCAGTCGCTGCACCCGGTGGAGCACATCTACCTCTTCAGTGGGCTCCGAAACATGTTGATAAGCTTCCGTGATCGCCCAGTCAACACGTACACTGTCGTGCCACATACGAGCCTTCTCCACAATAAGGAAATCATGTTCCTTTTGCAGGCCTTCGATTTTGTGTGCCTTCTTATCCCATTCTTCCTTGATGTGTGCTTCAAGGTCATCCACGGCCTGTCATGCAGAAGCAGCCCTGGCAGTCAATTCTTCGATAGTGCGATGTGCATCAGCCTCGCTCGCCTGTAGTCGGACACACATACCACTGATCTGCTGTAGTCAGTCTATTGTTTCCTTGCTGGTAGTAGCTTGCAGAGTGGTCAATCCTTCCGCGGGCAAGGCATTCACAATAATGGTCACCATTTTCAATTGTTGCAGCATCGTGTTTATTGCCGCATCTTCGGTCACAATCGCAATTGGGAGAATCTCCACATTCCTGACCCGCGGCTCAGTGTTGATTGTGTCAAAGGTTGATGCTGCTGCTTCCTCCGGTGCCTTGCTGGAAACCATGTCATACAGAGATTCTAACCGAGCGGCGATCACATGGAATCCTTCATGCGCTTTCCTTGCCATCTTGTCTACTACCGTAGAGGATGCAGTATTGATTGCTATGACTAGGTGGCCCAATTGTGCCTCGATGGGCAAAGACAACCCGCTGATCGTTGCATGCTCCTGTTACCTTTTCCAGCGGTTCTCTTCAAGCTCTCGGTCGCTATCATCTGATATCATTTTGGTCGATTGGTGCCCTGATTCATGGTGACTCTGCTCGTCCTGTGTCGATACCCAATCATCTGGGCCCAACGTCGGGCCACCGGATTCTATCTCTGCTAAACTCATGGGTTGTCGCCATGCCTCCGGCCACGTGTTTAGAGTAGCCTCCAAATGTTCGGATGTCACCTTATATGAGGTCTGCAACCATTGTCGATCAGGATCATGGTGGGCTTGGATATGTATGGTATGCGGCCGAATTGCAAATGCCATGACAGGTTTGAACTGTGCTACAGTTTCTTCAGATATTCGTGGGACTTGTGTTGCCGTGGCACAAAGCATCTCCCAATATAGCCAAAACTGCAATTGGCAATACTTGAGTCTCTTTGGCTCCCATACATACCATAGATTTTGATATCGCAGCCCTCGTCGTTGTACTGCAGCCGGACAGTCCATGCCCTGGTATGTGCCAGGCTCTTTCCATGCGACGAAGGCAATCAACATCAACAACCAACTGTATGTGAAGGCACCCTTTCCCGATTGGACTACCACAACATCCTCCATCAATTGATTCAAGAGATACAGGGACAAGTTCATTTGGACCCCTTCCGCACATTGCTCTGCGCATGCAACGATCCCTGAGTTGCATTGGTTAGGTCGACCACCCTTAACCACCTTGCAAGATAGGATCTTAATGACCGCGAGTATTGCCTGATTATTGTAGCTATTGGTGCGATACCCACGCCCATCCGTTTCTAGGACATATTTATATGCCAACTACAGCGCCCACTTCTTGTCGTTTTCCTTTCCTTGGATGAACTATGATGGATCAACTC
Source organism: Larix kaempferi (assembly GCA_027924585.1). Taxonomy (NCBI): domain Eukaryota; kingdom Viridiplantae; phylum Streptophyta; class Pinopsida; order Pinales; family Pinaceae; genus Larix; species Larix kaempferi. The sequence goes on along the minus strand of BSBM01000402.1, from coordinate 2,649,467 downwards.
CATTCTTAGGCAAGCCGGTTATTTACAAAATTAAGTCGATGGTGACCGGGACTTCTCTGTCCAACCACAACGAACCACCATAAAAGCATGTGAGGAGCTGCTTTACACATGCATTGACTTTCGCCAATCACCCGAAATGTGGCATGTTAAGAATCCCTAACAAGCTGACCTGCTTCAATCCTCGTGCCCAGTCTTGTACCACCGGTGTCGGGGAAAGTCGTGTCTCAGGCACATAGGGGGTGGATGCAATGTCAGGGTAGGCTACCATATCATGGTTATCATAATGCAAGCGTAGCAATGCCAGCCTAATATCCATAGAGCACTCCATTCCAACCGGGAGTGCCAGCATCTTCACACTGTACTTTTGTTTTGGGTTTATCTTGCGTGGGGTGGAATCCGACTGAACGGGAGGGATATACCCAATGATGTCACCGGCTGACAATCCCGCCCATGGGGCAGAATCACGAATGGGGTGACTGGACTGCCCCACCTATTCCTGAGCTTCGCCTGCCGTCACGGTGGAGGACCGAAGCACCCTCTTACTCTGTGAGGAATCAGAGTGCTGACCTCCCTGTCACTTCTTAACGACGACTGATGCTCGCATCGTCATATTGGAAACTTCGGCTCTAAGATCAACAACTCTAGATGAAACAAATTCTTGCTCAACAACCACCGAGATGAATGGAGACTCCACTTCACTGCTAATCTTGACTGTCTCTAGTTCGCCTGGCATACCTCACAGCACCTTGTTATATGCTTATCAGCACCTTGCTCAATTCACGACTGCACTCTGCAACAACACTTCTCAACTGATTTCTTGGTGTCTTCTGACCAACTCCGATTTGGTTTTATAGCATCCATCCAAATCCACCGTAATCATCATGAAATCATGCATTAACTCAACCAAAATCCTGTATTAATGACGCAAATCCGTCGTCGATCTTGTCCGTCGATTGGCTAGATCCGCCATTAATCCCATCACGATGACATGCGACGTTAATTAACTGTTGAAATTTTGGCATTTATTGTTGATTTGACTCAGTTGTAACGCTGCCACGTGTCATCAACCACTCCAAACTTGTGGTAGAAGCCTCCCTGCTTTCGCATTTCATCCGTGTTGGTGTGCCATCTTGCCACTAATCAATCTACTTCTCTCTTTCTTTCGATGCGACTCAGGCATCGTGCTGTTCCAAGCCCGACTGATAGGGATTCAAACTATGACCATTCACAAGTTTGGGGAGCATCGCTTCGTCCAGCTGCTGCATCTAAACCATACCCCTTGAAGTAATACTACTGATGCGATATGGACCAAGCCAATACATCTGCAACTTCAATGGATGTTTCATAAACTTGTTGTCGTACAATAGCACCAAGTCACCCTGCTGAAACTGTTTGTTTTTTATGTGTCGATCATGCCATGATTTCTAGAGATTCTTCTCTACTCCCTGGTGGAACCCAGCGATGAAACGATCTTCCTCCAACTGAACCAACTACTCTAGATGTTCATCTAGTGCCGCTGCATCATCTAGGCCTGCTGCGGCTGCAATGCACAAACTCGGGACAATATACTCCATGGGCATAATTGCTTCTTGGCCATACACCAGCTTAAATGGTGTCTGCCCTGTCATCCGTTTACATGTGGTGCAATAGTCCCACAATACTACTGGGATTTTGAGATCCCAGTTATCACGGTTCACGTTACACACCTTTGTCAGCGCATGCTCCAATATCTTATTGAAATCCCCCACCATGCCATTCGCCCGTGGATGATAGGGTGTACTCTTCTTATGCTGTATCTGCAACTTCTCTGTCAATGCGCTAATGGTGCGATTAAGAAAGTGGCTGCCTTGATCGCTCAATAATATCTTGGGGCAGTCGAAGCGAGTGACAATGTGGTCAAAGAGAAACCACACAGCTGTGGCCACGGAGCAATCAATGACTGGTGCAGCTTCTACCCATCGATTCAAATACTTTGTCGCAGTGATAATATAGCATGCACCCATGCGCTTCCCTGGTGGATAGATCGGTCCTACAAAATCCACCGCCCATTTTTTGAACAGTTGTAATGTAAACTGGGGCATCAACGTCATCTCATCGCGTCGGGATGGTTTTCCAGTTCACTGACAGACATCACAGGATCACGCATAGTCTGTCTCATCATTATGTAGAGTGGGCCACCATAGCCCAGCATGCAACACTTTCCTAGCAGTCTCCCTACTGCCATAGTGTCCTCCAGCTACTCCTCCATGCGCTTCTACTAATATCTGTGACTGCTCATGCGGAAAGACATATCTGTGCAATACCTCATCGGCACCCATTTTGTATAACTCTCCTGCAATTAGCTAGAAGTTTGCAGCTTTGACTAACAACTGCTTCTTTTGACTGGTGGTGAACTCATCCGGTGCAGTACCCGTTGTCAGAAACTAGATGATTTCCGCAAACTAGCCATCTGCAACCTCAATCCGAAACAATTTAGCATCTGGTAAACCATCTTCAATGTTGGTCGGCTCCTCTCCTGTATCGATCTGCAAGAGATGATCAGGATCGACATTCAACAGGTCTGGCTTCATGATGACTTCAAAATCGAACTCCTGAAAAAGAAATAGCCAGTGGCATATCTTCCCCCCCAACACAAGCTTATTGACTAGGTATTTCAACGTGGAATGGTCGGTGAACATTTTAAAGTGCCCACCCAAGAAGTAGTGCCTGAAATTCTGCAGCGTGTAGACCATTGCCAGACCTTCCCACTCAGTGGTAGTGTAATTTCATTCTGCAGAGGACAACTTCCGACTTGCAAAATAAATAGGATGATCAAGGTCGCCTTCTCCTAGTTGAGCCAATACGATGCCCAACGCAATCGATGAGGCATCAACATGGACATGGAATTCCTTACTCTAGTCCGGAAATACCAATATTGGTACCGACGCCATCTTCGCCTTCAGTGTTTCAAAGCTAGCCTGACATTCTGGGCTCCACTGGAATGCCGCATCCTTCTTCAACAACTTCTCCATAGGGGCAGTAATTGCAGCATAACCCCTAATGAACTTGCGATAATACCTCATGTGTCCCAGAGTTTCCCACAACTGCTTAACAGTGGTCAGTGGTTGCAAACTCAAAATGAGCGCAATCTTAGCCGGATCGACCAACAACCCTTCCTTACATACAATATGGCCGAGCAATATCCCATACGGTGCACAAAAGATGCATTTCTTCATATTCAACGATATCTGGTGCTGTCGACATCGCTCGAGCATCAACTGTAGATTCACCAGATGATCCTAGACCAAACCATAGACCATCCAATCGTCCATGTATACCTGTAAATTTTTTTGAATGAAGTCTTTAAATGCAACAATGACAACCCATGAAAATATCCCAGGTGCATTCTTCAAACCAAATGGCATTACAGTGTATTGAAAGCAGCGCCATTCAGTAACGAAAGTTGTCTTATGGTGATCTTCTTTGGCAATGCGGATATGATGATAGCCAGAGAATGCGTCTGTGAAGGAGTACATCTCCTGGCCACCCACACCTTCAAGCACTTCATCAGTAAATGGAGTGGGGAACGAATCATGCAAACATGCATCATTTAGCTTCCTGAGGTCAATGCAAATGTGCACTTCACCGGTCTTCTTATCCTGTACCACCATAGGACTAATCCATTCTGACTCCTCAACTGGTTCAATAATATCAGCGTCCAACATGCAATCCAGTTCAGCCTTGACCCGCTCCTTATGTCGCAGGTTCAATCAATAGGGTTGCTGCCGGATCGACTTAGCATCTGGTTTTAATGGAATCTTCATTTCTCCTAAATCTCTCAGAATCCCCTTCATGTCGAAAAACTTAGTAAGAAATATGTCGTGAAACTCATGGAGCAAATCAATGACCCTGCTTATTAGCTCATCATCCCAGTAATCCCCGAAATTTGCAAACTTCAGAGTGTCCTCTGTCCCAAAGTTAATCTTTCGGATCTTCAACGGCTGATTGATAGGGTCACTTGGCGCATCAGGTTGTACCACAGGATGACTTCCTTTTGACTCTGGAATATTCACATTCTGCGGATCACCACCATCTTTTGGCCCACCACTGATATTGAAACACTCCATGAGAGACTGCATCTGGCAGTGTGTGTGTGGATCCGCAGGATATGCTACCTCGACAACCTGCAAAATTACATCACGGATGAGCTATAATGCATTATTAACCTCTGGATCGGCATTCGTAAAACTGAATGTATGGGTAAAACATACTGTGAGCTCCATCCAAGTAGAAATTTCCCCTCGCAACTCAGCCGAAATATACCATGAGCATGGCATCTCATCCAAAGTATGGATAAAAGCATGGATCCACTCATCTTTTGGTCGCGATACCCATAGCCGTTGACATTCCATCAAGTGACCACCCGGATCATTCGGACCATCATACTTTCCAGTGTGGTAAACCTCCGTATCACCAAAATGTACCATCATCAGTCTTCGGCATTTTGACCATCCATCAATCGATGCCTTGTGTGTCACCCACTAGCGTGCTGGAGCAGCCTTCAATGCTTCATTCAATGCCAGCAAGCACTATGGTTTAGAAAATCTTTCTTTGAACTCCATTAGAAAGTCGGATAAGACAGGTAGTCCTTCATATATTGGTAGTGTAACCATTTCAGTCACAACATGACATAATGACTGTGTGACCAACCCACACTTATGGAGCAACACTTCATGGAAGAGGTTCTGCCAATATTCTAGCGCATCATTAGAGTCAGAAGACATAGAGTTGTCACTGTGCCATCCCAACTCACCGTTGGCAGTCGGATGTATATAATCTTCAAAAATATTGAATGCATGGTCCCATCAACTGGGATTGTCATCCTTCACTGGTTCTATGTAGCGGAATCCTTCAGCTGGATCCAACGGGGCAACAACTCTGAGATCGTGATTTTCAAAATTCATCATCCATCACTTGAATTTGATTACAGCTCCACTATCATTAGCCCATCCAACCCCCAACAGTGTGGGATAAGAGCTGCCGCCTTCGACAACTTCTATGACATCAAAGCCAGCATAGGTTTTCATACCCTCGATATCTACCACTAGTCGCGGAACTTGCCCAATGGGTGTTACTTTCGCATGGTTAGCCAATCGGAGCTGTACAAGAGACTAGCTCAATGGGGGGCTCCCCATCTTCTTCCAAGCCTGCTTGGTCAAGATGTTGACATCAGAACCAAGGTCCATATTAACTGAATCAAAATCATAGTTGCCAATTTGAATATTCATCCGCATCTCCTTACCTGTCTTCCATCATTCCATGGAATTAACCGCGAGCTCTTGTTGATCCTGGTTCTGTCGTTGCAACAAGGCTTCAATCGCAGCAAGAGTGTCGGGATCTTTTTCCAGGGACAAACAATGTTCCAAAAATTCTCGAAGTGTGCTGGACCGCTGTGACGGGCTAACCTCCAAAGTAGGATCAAAAGTAGAGGGCATGTCATACATGACGACTTTACCTTGGTCATTTCCTAATGCCCGTCATGCCTGAAGAAATGTCTCCCGTTCTACATAAATGTCAAATGAGACCTTTTTTTGTCCAGCTAACCGAATCGTTGAGCTGTCTTCTCCAATTGTCTTTCTTCCTTGAGTGACCATAGTAATGGAAGCATCTTGCGGTCTTGGTTCTACATAAATTGTTGCGATGTTTGCACCTTGCGGCTGATTCGGTGGTACGTTCCCTGGTTGATTTACATTTTGATTTATGTTCTGATTCGGCCACGGATTCTGGTTCTTCACTTGTTGCTATACTTGGTTCTGAGCGGTCTACTGTGCCTGGGGATGTGTCTACAACTGGGGAGTGTTCCCTGCCTACCATCATGCAATCAACTGTGGAAAATTCTCAACTGTATGATCGTTAAGAAAATGGAACGTACACTGGTTCTGCAGCAGTGGGAAGTCTCGCTGATAGTGTCCCCATACCGCACAATGATAACATTGAACAGGTCTGCGACCACCTCATCCTCCTCTGCGACCAAATCGTCCACCACGTCCTCCCCAGTATCCCCACTGGAATCCTCCCTGCTGCTGGTACTGTGGTTGGTTAAACTGTTGCTGCATTGGTTCCAGTTGCATCCCTTGCCCTTGTTGTGCATTGTTGATGTATATGTAACTTCGGAATGTATTTCATCTATGTATTTGATATATATTTATTGTACCCTTATTAGAGATGTGTTATTCCTTTATAAGGAAGTGTCATCATGTGGATTGACAAGTGTCGCAAGTGTGTGTACTTGCCGATGGGTTATTAGACCACCATGTGTGGGGTTGGCCTGAAATATATATATTATATTGTGGATGTACCTAGCTAGACAAGTCGGCCCCATAAGGTCATTGGGAAAACAGGTTAGTATAAATAGAGATCGAGAGATCTCTATTTTGATCATTCGGAAAGACATACTTCTCTCACTCAGAAAGTGGCGCACTAGTGAGGAGGAGGATCATCTGCTCTAGGAGACTATCTCAAGTGTATTTTGGTTTTACTTTGGTTGATCCATTGCTCTCTCTATCTCTGAGGAAGTTGTGGGGTTTTTCACCTTAGGGTTTTCCCCACGGAAACTCTGTGTCTCTTGTCTCTCATGCTTTTGATTCTTGTGATGCTTATCATGCTTATTGTCATTGTTATGCATTGATATACTGTATATGTTATTCTCTTAGTAAAGATCCAAGAGTATTGTGAATTAATGCTCAAAAGTTAACATGGGATCAGAGCTAACTTGAGAAGAAGACATTTTGCAGTGACGAAAACTTGAGTTTCTTGTTTATTGGTTTTCTCTCCATAGATTTTGGAAAATCAGTATAGTAGATTGACTCTACTCATCAAGGAGAATCTATCTATCCAATCAGAATTCAATTCTGAGCATTTTCAGATTTGGCCCTAAAAATTAGGGTTTCCACAAAAATAGGAATATCTAAAATCTGAAGACATAGTTGGAAGCTCCTTGCAAAAATCGAAGTTTAGAGCTTTGGATCTAGATTTTTGGCTGGGTAGATCTCCGGTAAACTCAAACCCTAATTTAGGGCTCTCCATAGTGAACCCGGGAGGGAAAAAAAGGAAAATCTGAAGGGTAAAGCTTTGCTGATCTCAAATTCTGAATACACCAGGCTGATCAACTCATCAAGGCACATCTTTCTATCCTTTCAGAAAGTTGAAATTCACATTTTGAATTTTTAGGGTTTTTCCAACAAACCCTAATCCGGGACCAGATCCAGTTTTTAGCATTTCAAATGGTAAGACCTAAATCTTTTATATTTCCATTTGAAGTACTCTTTAAGATGTCTCACCACACCAAGCTTGAGGATAAGCTTGAAGGAGCTGATAACTTCCGAGCTTGGAAGTATAGGATTGGGTTAATCTTGGAAGAGAATGAGTTAGACTCATATGTAAAAGAAGACATCCCTATCCCAGAGGATAAAGAGGCTAAAGTATTGCATAAGAAGAACTTGGTCAAGGAAAAGAGAATCATTGCTGATTCTATTAAAGACCATCTCATACCCCATGTGTCTTCTCTAAAGACACCCAAGGAGATGTTTGACTCTTTGACCAAGCTATTTGAAGGGAAGAACATAAATCAGAAGATGACCCTGCGGAACCAATTGAAAGGAGTAAAGTTTCATAATGGAGAAACCATTCAATCTTATTTTTCAAGGGTCTCCCAGATCAACGAACAACTAGAAGCAGTGGATGAAATGGTGGAGAATGGTGAAGTGGTGATGACCAATCTAAATGGCCTACCCAAGTCATGCGATTCCTTTATTCAAGGAATTTGTGCAAGGAAGAAGTTGATCTCCTTCAATAGATTGCAGGAAGAATGCTCTCAAGAAGAAGCTAGGCTTGTGGCCCGAGAAGAAAAGATGGGAAATGAAGATCAAGCTCTTACAGCACATGCCAGGAAAGGCAAATCCAAGAAGGAATCATCTCATAATAGGAGATTCTCACACCACCATTATCATAAAGATAAGAAAGATCTCAGATGCTTGAATTGCAATGAGAAGGGACACTTTGATTCAGATTGTCCCAAGAAGAAGAAAGACAACAACAACAACTTCAACAACAAGAAGAAGAATAACAAAAGAAGATATCATGCTCATGATGCCGAAGATGATGAACCCCCAAAGAAGAAGGATAGGGTATAAAGTGATAGTGATGATGACTCATCAAGTGAAGAAGAGTATGTTCTAATTTCTGCTCTCACAGGTACTATCTCCCATGGTTGTAATGATTGGTTGCTTGATAGTGGGGCTTCCAAACACATGACTGGGTTTAAAGAATCTTTTGTAAATCTGTCTGAACATGAATCACCCCATAAAGTGAAACTTGGGGATGATTATCAATACCCAATCAAAGGAAGTGGTGAAGCCTCCTACAACCTAGATTCTGGAAAATCTTTGAAGATGAAAGAAGTCCTTTATGTACCTGGGCTCAAGAAGAACTTACTCTCCATCTCTGCATTGGATGCAAAAGGTATGAGGGTTGCATTTGTGGATGGCCAAGTCCTAATATGGCCAAAGGGAAAGACCATAGATGATGCAGTAGTGATTGGAGAGTAAGAGGGAGGTTTGTATAAATTGAAGGGACAACCTGAACATGCCATGGTACATGAATCCATGGAGCCAAGTGAACTTTGGCATAGAAGACTTTCTCATATGCACTATAGCCCACTTCCAATTGCAAGCAAGGCTGTAGAGGGTCTTCCTGAAATCAAGACCAAACATGAAGGTTTTTGCAAAGGATGTGCAAAAGGTAAGAACATTAAGAAGGCTTTCCCAAGCAGTGAAAGCAAGGCAAAAGACATCCTGGAAATCATCCACTCAAATGTATGTGGTCCTCTGTCATCTAGTTCTCTGAGTGGGTATGTTTACTATGTCTCATTTATTGATGACTTCTCCAGGAAGAATTGGGTATACTTCTTGAAGAACAAATATGAGGTGTTTGATAAGTTTAAGGAATTCAAAACCTTGATGGAGAATCAAACTGACAAGAATATTAAAACATTCAGATCCGACAATGGTGGAGAATTCACCTCAGGTGACTTCAAGAAGCTTTGCAGTGATTCAGGGATTAAGAGGGAGTTGACTGCTCTTTATAATCCTCAACAGAATGGAGTTGCAGAAAGGAAGAACAGAACAATCATGGAAGCAGCAAGGGCAATGCTACATGACCAGGATCTACCTATGCATCTATGGACATAAGCAACTAGAACAGATGTATATGTGCAGAACACAACTCCCCACAAGATATTGGACAACAAGACACCAGAAGAGGTCTTTTCTGGTAAGAAACCTGAAGTCAACCATCTTAGAATATTTGGTTGTCCAGTATACACACATGTCCCAAAGGAAAAGAGGACCAAGATAGATCCTTCAGGAAAGAAGGGTATCTTTGTGGGTTACAGTGAAAGCTCAAAGGCTTACATAATATACTTTCCAGGATTCAAGAAGATTGATGTCAGTAGGGATGTAACATTTGATGAAAACTCAGCATTCATCAAATCAAATAAGGCACCTATCGAAGTTTATGAAGAACCTAAGGAAGCTAGATTTCAAGACACTACCATGACTGAAGCAATTCTAGAAGTTGTTTGTGAGTTTGAAGATCCACAAGAACCTGTAGATCCACCCCATGAGGATAACTCTCACAAGAGGAAACCTGCATGGGCTAGAGAGCTCATTCAAGATGCAAAAGGATTTGGCATTCCAGAAGAAGAACACAGAGCAAAGAAGAGAAGCAGATCACATACCAGCTATGTTGCTTTACTCTGTGACATTATGAACAAAGAACCTTCTAGTTATGAAGAAGCAGCGGAAAAGAAAGAATGGAAGGATGCCATGGTTGAGCAATACCAATCAATAATGAAGAATGATGTTTGGGATGTTGTACCAAGACCTAAAGAGAAGTCTGTTGTGACTTCTAAATGGATCTACAAAATCAAGCATGCTGCAGATGGAAGTGTAGAGAAATACAAAGCAAGATTCGTAGCTCGTGGCTTCTCTCAGAAAGAGGGAATAGATTATGAAGAAACTTTTGCACCTGTAGCCAGGTATACTTCCATTAGAACAGTACTTGCCCTGGATGCAACAATGAAATGGAAAATACACCAGATGGATGTCAAGACTGCTTTCTTGAATGGTGTAGTTGAAGAGGAAGTATATGTGAAGCAGCCACTCGGTTTTGAAATACATGACAGGGAGTCATATGTGTGTAGATTGAAGAAAGCCTTATATGGCTTGAAGCAAGCTCCCAGAACTTGGTATGGTGGGATGGACAGTTTCCTATCTAGTTTGGGCTTTACCAAGAGTAAAGCGGATTCCAGCCTTTACTACAAGGTTGAGGAAGGGAATCCTGTGGTTCTAATCCTGTATGTGGATGACTTATTTGTAACAGGAAATGATAGATTGATTGCAGATACTAAGAGGAAGCTTGCTGCTGAGTTCGATATGAAAGATTTGGGAACGATGCATTATTTCCCAGGTATAGAGGTGTGGCAGAATACAAGTGGGATCTTCCTTGGTAAAGGGAAGTACACAGTTGATATCCTGAAGAGATTCGAGATGATGGATTGCAAGGCCATGGCCACACCTATGGCATCAAATATGAAGCTTCTATGTGATGCTTCATCTAAGCCGGTTGATGTCTCTATGTATCATCAGATGATTGGGTCCTTGATGTACCTAACGAACACGAGACCAGATATTTGCTTTGCGGTGAACACATTGAGCCAGTTCCTGACGGATCCGAGGAGTGTTCACCTGGTTGCTGTAAAGCATGTTCTGAGGTACCTGAAGGGTACAGTGGATTATGGGATCAAGTATAAAGTGAATCAAAAGTTTAACTTGCAGGGTTATGTTGATTCAGATTGGGCTGGCAGTGCTGCAGATAGGAAAAGCACATCTAGGTGCTGTTTTAGTATGGGATTAGGTGTGATCTCTTGGTTTAGTAGGAAGCAGTCCTGTGTAGCACTGAGTATAGCTCAGGTAGAGTATGTTGCAGCCTGTTCAGCTAGTTGTGAGGCAGTATGGCTAGAGAAGCTACTGTCTGAGTTATTTGATATCCCATTGGATGCTACTGGTATCTTTTGTGATAACCAGAGTTGTGTGAAGCTATCCAAGAACCCAGTGTTTCATGAAAGGTCAAAACACATAGAGATCAAATATCACTATATCAGGGATATGGTGCAGAGAGGAGCTGTGAAGCTCCTGTATATTGTGACGGACGAGCAGATTGCAGATGTGCTGATGAAGCCACTAACCAGGGTGAAGTTTGAGTACTTCGGGGAGAGGCTTGGTGTTCTTCACATTGATGACACTTCGTGGAAGAAGTGATGGACACATTTTCTAAAGCCATTCCAAGCATGTTGGAAGGAGGATCCTTCACATGGCTGTGGATGTAAGTGCTGGATGATGAGCATCAGGATGATGTTCTGGTTTTTGCTTTGTATGATCAGTTGGATCATTTATATATGTATGCATCATGTTGGATGATGTATATGATCAGTTGGATCATTTATATGTATATGTATGTACACATCATGTTGGATGCTGGATATGATTAGTTGGATCATTTATATGTATGTATGCATCATGTTGGATGCTGGATATAATCGGTTGGATAATTTGTATGTATTTTGTATATGCATCATGTTGGATGCTTGGACCATATATCTATACATGTATCAGGTGGATACATTGTATGATCAGGTGGATCATGTATGGTGATATGTATCATGTATTTGTATTTGTATCAGGTGGATACACTGTATGATCAGGTGGATCATGTATGATGATATATATCAGGTAGATACTTGGTATGCATCAGGTAGATGCATTGTATGATTAGGATGATCATGGATGTTGAGCTTCAGGATGTTGCTCCAGATGACATGCAGAAGGATGTTGCAGTGATGATGATCAGGATGATCATGTGTACATCAGGATGATGTATGGTGAGTATCAGGTTGATACTCTGTGGCCGTGGAACAGGTTGTGCAAATAAGCATGTAATTTGTGCCCTGGGAGATTTGCAGATAGTATTTCGAGGTTTTTCCTATGGCATGTAATTTGTACCCTGGGATATCTGGAAAATGCTCTTTCAAGGTTTTGCTTGGGAGGACATATAATTTTTGCCCTGGGATATCTACAGATAGTCTTTCGAGGTTTTGCCTATGGTATGTAATTTGTGCCCTGGGATATCTGGCAGATGCCCTTTCGAGGTTTTTTCCTATGGCATGTAATTTGTGCCATGGGAGATCCAATAGGTTGAGCTGTGTGCTCGTAATCAGTCTTGGGATGCTCTTTCGAGGTTTTGCCATGACCACATGTAATTTGTGCCCTCGGAGATCCGATAGGTTGAGCCTTATGCTCGTAATCAGTCCTGGGATGCTCTTTCGAGGTTTTGTGGTGACCACATATAATTTGTGCCTTGTGATATCTGATAGGTTGAGCCTTGTGCTCGTAATCAGTCATGGGATTCTCTTTCGAGGTTTTGTGGTGGGGTCACATGTAATAAGTCTTGGAGATCTAGACAGGATGAAAAAGGCCTCAGATGTTCTTTAGGGTTCTTGCTAGTCAAGAGATTCTTTTAAGGTTTTGTGACGTACATAATAAGTCCTGAGATTTCCACAGTATGGCCAGTGTTGGTGAAGACTTGCAGGTGGTGGGCCTACATCCAGTATGAAAAAGGACTGGCTCTGTAGAACTTCCTATGACGAGTAGAGTCAGAGATTGGTTGAGATAGCAGCAGCAGTGATGATGATGATGATGATGCATCGATGACGATGATCCTGAGAAGAAGACTTGTCTAGCGGATTTGTGTCTAGAAATACCTTCCTAGTTAAGAGGGAGTGTTGATGTATATGTAACTTTGGAATGTATTTCATCTATGTATTTTATATATATTCATTGTACCCTTATTAGATATGTGTTATTCCTCTATAAGGAAGTGTTGTCATGTGGATTGACAAGTGTCGCAAGTGTGTGTACTTGCTGATGGGTTATTAGACCACCATGTGTGGGGTCGGCCTTGAAATATATATATTATATTGTGGATGTACCTAGCTAGACAAGTCGGCCCCATAAGGTCACTGGGAAAATAGGTTAGTATAAATAGAGATCAAGAGATCTCTATTTTGATCCTTCACAAAGACACACTTCTCTCACTCAGAAAGTGGCGCACTAGTGAGGAGGAGGATCATCTGCTCTAGGAGACTATCTCAAGTGTATTTTGGTTGTACTTTGGTTGAGCCATTGCTCTACCTATCTCTGAGGAAGTTGTGGGGTTTTTCACCTTAGGGTTTTGATCCCCACGGAAACTCTGTGTCTATTGTCTCTCATGCTTTTGATTCTTATGATGCTTGTCATGCTTATTGTGATTGTTATGCATTGGTATACTGTATATGTTATTCTCTCAGTAACGATCCAAGAGTATTGTGAATTAATGCTCAAAATTTAACATGCATACTACGGTTGCTATACATATTGTGGCTGTTGTGGAGCCATCTGCATCGGAGCATATTGCGGCATGAATTGCGGTGGTTGCTATTGTTGCAGTACAAACTACATCTGCGGTTGAGGTAGCGAATGGGCTACCTGTGGTTGCGGTTGCGATTGTTGTACGGCACGCTGATTGTCCTTGACATAGAATGCATCATACATTCTTTCTTGTAGCAACCCATATGCATGGAAATCTTTGTCATCATGACCCACCGACTTGTAGAATGTACAATAGAGATTCCTTTGGGTGGTAACCATTTTCTGCATATAAGGGAAATTGTTGTGACTATGCCCATACACCTGGTAGACGCGACACCATGGCATGTTGTCCCCATTCAATGGGTTTGGCACACCTAACACCAAATAATTGCGGAAATCCAGGCAATTGTCCTTCGTATGCCCTTCTCCTCGGCATCGTGTACACCATACTTCATCATGTTGTTCCTTGCCTTTCTTCAAATATTACAATTGTATAGTCAAGTTAGCGAGCTGTGTCTGTATCTGCGACATCCCGGCTACATTATCTCCAATCGACGACACCTCCAATCGCATTGCAATCTTTAGAGCTTCATTGAGCGTCGAGATATTTTGTTGCATCAATGGAATCCGAATGTGTGGTAGCAATTCCGCGATGAACCACTCTTTATGTTGGACGGCGCTCATATCGAAACTAACCTTTGCCATAAGCGTCTTGAATCGCTGGTCGAAATCCCATACCGTCTCATTGGGATATTGCTTAGTTTCCTTCAATTCTATAATATATTGAGCCTCAGACTTGGGCCTTCTAAATTCGGCAATTAGTCCATCCCGAATCTCATCCAGCGACTTCTCTGGGGATCCTGTAGGCACTAAAACGAATTTCATAAACCAATCTAATGCACGACCTCGCAGAGTCGTTGCTAACTGTCCTTTCATAGTGTTAACACCCAAAAAGTGCTCACTAGCTCATTTTCTTATTCACATGACCCATTTGTCCACTTTTCCACCATTTGAGCCTCTAAAGCCATCAAAAGGTCACCAAAAGACCATAATACACTCCTTTTTCCCCTCAAAATGTATGTTTTTTTCCTCAAAAAACCCTCAAAAAGGGTCCAGAATTCTCAAAAATATTAAAAGGGAATAAAAATATTCAAAAAAGGAAAAAACAGGGAAAAAGGTACCTAAACCATGTTGGTCAATACCATTGGTTTCCTCAAAACCATATTAGTATTTCCCACCACCAAAAACTATAAAAAGGTGGTAGGGGCTCCTCACTTTCGATCCATCCATCAACCTATCCTCACGTTGTCAAAATCTCTCCTGAGACTTTTGGCCATTTTTCAGCATCTTGGAGAAGAGACCATTGGAGCTTGGAGCTACTCACCCTTGGAATTGCTCAACATCATATCCTCACCATTTGAGGTATCTTAATACAAAACATTCTTTTATTTCTTGTTCTTTCTATGAATCGTTTTTAGATTTATTTGTTATATGCACATGTTAGTTTAGATTTAGATTTAATTCATAATCATTTTTTCTTTTTATATTGAAACTGCTATCACATTATTGATAGGTGCCCATTGCACAAAGCTCGGTTGCAAAACCAAGCTAATAGTTTTTGGCGACTCCGCTGGCTTCGAATTCTTAGATCTTGGTTTTTTGCTTTAGATCTTAGTTTTTTTTAGTTTTAATCATGTTAATTCACAGATCTTCCATCCTAGATAGCAGATCCATTGCTGTTCTAGGTCTTGGCTCTTTCTGTTACCATTAACAGCCTGAAATTTCCATTTTTTGGGTTCGTTTTTCGGCGTCCATTTTTCGGCTTTCTCCTCGCGTCTTTTCGCCTAACAGTCGCATGGCTCATCGGGACCTCGCGACCTTTTTCCACATGGCACGCCACGACTTTGCGACCATTTTATGTGCTGCACATCGCGGCTTCGCGACCATTTTCTGTGTTGCACATCGCAACTGTGCGACTAAAACCCGTGCTTCACATCGCGGCTTCGCAACCATTTTCCACGCTGCACAACTTGATTGCGCGACTGAAACCCGCGTTGCACATCGCGGCTGTTTCCCCAAAACCCGCGATGCTATTATTTTAAATTTGGCTAATTTTTTAGAAAATATTTTTTGCTGTGTTTTTTGCCCATTTAGCCTATTTTACAGCATTAATTTTTCTGCATTTTTTACAGCCATACTAAATCTTTTTCTATTTTATATGCTCCATTAAAAAGTCTTTTTAAAAATTTTCAGTAATTGAAAGAAAGATTTTTTGCATTCTATTTAGATCATAGGTTTCACTATTTATATGCTCAATAGTTTGCCCAAGCAATTTTCTAAGAGATCCATTTATTTCTTGAAATATTTATGTTATTGGCTTCCCTTTAAATTATTTCAAAGATCCATTATTTTTGAATAGTTTTTTCAAGCATTTACATTTCAAAAAACGCCTTTATTTTTTGCAAACTGGAAGCGTCTTTTCTTTCATTTGTAATCAATTGCCCAAGTGAGGCAAATCAATTTCAGTTCAATAATCATATGTGCACCCAATCTGCCAGATTATTTAAACTGAGCCTTAAAATCTACCTTAACTCAACAAACGTTTTAACCCCACTTGGGGAGCACTTAAAAGAATCTTGTAGCCAGGTAGAATTGAGGGGATAGGTGTTCCAATAACACCCCTCAATTATTTACATTTGAGACATAGTGGTTGTCCTTTATGGTACCAAAATCCCTTATAATTTTGACACGGTTATCAACCAATTTATTGGGAAGGCCTCTCCCTTATGAGGGTTGAAGTAGCCAGATTGGTTCTAGAAGCCTGAGTGGAATATCGCAATCCATTCAGTAACCGAAGGATACCTTTTCAAGTTTTTGGTGCACACCCGTATGGGGGTACAATGGCGATAGAACCAAACTGTAGATTCACCCAACCGAACGTGTCATGAACAGGGTATCCTAGTTGCCACTCTTTAGCATTGTCTATCCGATGTCCCTTCCGGTAGGGGGATATCTAGCCATTGATTCAACACTCTATATTTTCTGACTTGGATTTCATCACCTTGTAGAGGATATCGTTTGTTGACTCACAATACTTCTAGTTAGGTGTTTGCATGATACAATACCCACCTTTGGTCTAGTGAGCACCACTTTTTTCTTGGAACTGTTTGACTTTTGGTATTCTGACCACTTTGTTGGATCCCTCCACTTATTATAGCACAGTTGTTATAATAAGTGTTTTTGAGGTTGGTTGTTGGCTTGAGAGCCACTATTTTTTCACTCCCCTCTTGCACTCATTGTTGCACTAAGGTTTCGAGTATTTTACATCACCACCTTCCACTGAAATTTTTATATATTTCTCACCATTGAGAATTTAAGACGATCCCGTCGTCTTCAGGGTGAACCCCCTCAGTTCGGTACACTTGACTCTACACGTCATAGACGCAGAGCCTTATCCCTTGACTTGACACGTCATCAGCATAGAACATAGTCATACGATTCTGACACGCCTCACTTCACATATGATTCCGAGGCTGAATCCGAACACCCTACTGAAATATCACCAATCAACCCCATGGCTGGATCACAATACGACCCCCTTTTCACCAGTGCTATTGGAGATACATCGTCAAGCCCTACTACTACTGTGCCACCCATGGTAACAACAACTCCTTTAGGCATTCCTAATACATCGGCCACTTCACCTTTAGGTATGCCTAACACAAGACTACCACCTATTATGGGTATGCCTAACATAGGAATCACACCCCCTCTCATTACCACAACCCAGATCCTAGGAATTCCTGGCACTATTCCTAACCCCTTTGCAACCCATGTTTCACTTGGGAGCACTAGCCCATCCCACACCACAATGGTTGGAGAACACATACCTTCAATACCTAGCATACCCTTAGGGGCCACTGGACCACTACATAATGCCACCATTAACAGTTATGTCCCAACCACTACATCACACCCCTTGGCTAGTCTACCATTTCTGGCAAGTTTGAATTTGACAGACTTGGCAAGACTAACTAATGATCCTATTAGACATGACCCCACTTGGCCCCCCATTCCCACAAAGCTTCCCTTGGACATACCAAAGTTTGAAGGAAAAGCTAGGGAAGATCCCCAAAACCACATAATGTCATTTCACCTATGGTGTTCATCTAACTCCATAGTGGATGACTCCATTAGACTAAGAATGTTGCAACGAACATTCACTGGCTCTACAGCCAAGTGGTACATTGAACAACCACATGGGACCCACCATACATTTACATCCCTCGCCTCCACTTTCCTTCAGTTTTTTCAGCTACCTGTACGCTATGATGCAGGAGTTGAAATACTGTTGTCTTGTAGACAAAACACAACTACCCACATCACCGACCATATCCATGAGTGGCGCAAGCGCCAGAGCCTCTGCAAGATAAAACTGGACCACCGTATATTTTTGGATTGGTTTCTCAAATCACTCCTACCCCTCATAGCCAAAGATGTAGCTTCTGAACTACCCCATCAGAAGAAGAAGCTATCTTAAAAGCTCAACAGTTTGACCTGATTTATGCCCAGTCAGGCTATCTCTACACCATCATACCAGATGCTCCACAAGGCGATTCTTCACGCGGTGATGCTCCGGGGGAATCACATTCCGCTGATGGTATTATCGGCCACGTCACGACACAAAATAAACCTTTTAGCATGGTGAGCACCATAAATGCCCCAAACCTCTCTAGGGATACATCTAATTCTGGAGCGACAACTTCGTACGCTCCAACGAATCAGACTCATCACACTCATGGACCCTCTTTCCCACCACATTGCTATGGGTAAGCGCCATTGAAATATGTACCACCCACATACTATAACCAACCGGCCACCCAAAACCTAATTCACTTACTGGCCCAACCAATGTATTACCCCCAGCAAGCTACACCGGCTAACCCAATACTTCCAATAGCTCAGGGTTACCAACAACCCCAGTAGGCAATTGGACCTCCTCCAGCCCCACCAGCTTATTATCCATCGCAACCTGCTCCCGCACCTACGGCACCCCAAAATCCTCCCACTACTCAAGGGCAAGTGTACACACAACACAATCAGCCCCAAAACCAAAACAACCAACACAACCAGGGTGGACAACAAAACTGTGAAAGAAGACATAACTGCGGTAACAACCAACAACATAATCAAGGTCCACCACCACCCAATCCTCCAAATAATAACAACGTTGCTCCCCCCAACTAGAATCCTGATCGTCATCCCAAGCAGGCGAAAAAAAATAACCTGAGAACAAACCATCCATGTTCTATATGTGGAGTCTATGGCCACCACACTCACAACTGCCCCCATTTAGAGAAAGCACGTAAGCTTTGGGCTGACGATGCCCAACGCCAGCGCCACACTGGACACCCAGCTCCACTTAATCAACCGCAATCCATGATATTGCAAAACGCATTTCCAAACTAGGGAGTAGTAAATGCTCACCCAATGGATCCCCCACAAGGATCTGCTGCACCTCAGTAGCAAATCACCTATGCCACAACTGATTATCAGCATACGGATTCAGGCACACACCATTTATTAATGATGTCATCCAATGACATCAACCTCCAGACTTGCAGAAATCAGTACGGCCCACCCCCAGAAACTCCTCCTACTAACGCATCCACCTCCCTTCCATTAGATCAACCACTACGCATACCAAATATGCCGTTGGATGGAGGACCTAAAATACCCCGCATCCCTTTGCGAATGATTAACAACAATCCTAATGCTCACGCAGCATCCAATTATAGCGTCGTGGAAGATTTAGCACAATCCCTCGCTGCTATGTCTGCTTTAGAGGTATTGAAAACATGCCCTGCACAACGAAAACTACTACTATCCGCCATCGAAGGAGTAGACCCTAATGATACACATATGATGGCTTTCGTCTTAGACCAAGCCGAACCTCGATTGCCATCAAATTTGGCCTTCCAAGTATCCGTAAACATTCAAAACCTTGTTGTGCATCGATGCATCATCGATGAAGGAGCTTCAACTTGCGTTATGTCCACTCTTGTGTGGCAAAAACTTGGCTCCCCCACTTTACAACCATCCACCACAGCATTACGAGCTTACGATGGGCACTCAGCTCAACCACAAAGCCTCTTAGAGAACGTACCTGTAGAACTAGGCGGGCAAATTAGTTCTCATCGACATCGAAGTGATCAATGCCCAGCTCGACTATAATCTCCTTCTTGGACATAGCTATATGTACAAAATAAAAGCCATCGCTTCATTTGTGTTCCGCCTCATGATGTTCCCACATGAAGGACGCATTATCAAGATTGATCAACTCACATATTATGATCCTAGCACCCTCGCAGCCCCTCAAAATGTGCTACCAATGATTGAACAAACCGTTCAAATTGCACTGACATCATTTGTCTCGTCAATTGGTCCTGGAATCTACACCGAGTCACCTATGACTTCCACATTTCCATCGATCCCACCACCTTTACCGATAACAAAAACATTTGATTTGTGCACCCTGTCGCAGACCACACAGTAGCCCTCGTCACTACCACAAACACCCACAGTGCCTACTCATATCGGAACAATGCCAATTCATACCATCCCATTCTTGTTCTCGTTTTTCGGAGTTGTCAGTTCGCTAGTAATGGCTACACTCAACCTTCCTGGTTTAACATTAGGGATACCTGTATGGTACTTACCTGCCACAACTCCCCCAACGACCCCCAAGGTAGCCAAGAACCCCCCAACTATTCGCATTCCCCCTAAGTGCTCGTTGTGTGACAACGTAGGCCATGCCACTCATCAATGTCCACAATTACCTGCACTCCAAGAACACATGAATATGTTGGATGATGACACCAACATTCCAGTTGCCAAATTAGAATTACCACCTCAACCTCATGATAAATCATTGCGCACGAACCATCCTTGTGCAATATGTGGAATCTATGGCCATTATTTACATCACTGCCCCGATCTCCCGGATTATAGAGCAACACTATACAAATTGAATAACATCGACCTAGAGATATCCCCTCTTCTCATTGAGGAAATTCATCCCCCACCATCTTCCTCCTTGGAATAAATTAACACCATTTACACGATTTCCACTGGATACCCCTCTATTCGGTCGGCCCCTTCCATTGATCCCTTTGACACACATGTTCAACCCTTTCAAATCAATGAGGAAACCACATGTCCACAACATGGGGGTAGGCCCAAAACCTTGCCTACTCATCATCATTGTGATTCTCATCGGAGATACTGGGGCATCCACCTCGCAAGAGGAATCTCCCATCATCATATCATCACTTCAGTATGCCACCACAGCCCACAGCCTCATGGTACACCCCCCCTCCAGTAGTTGGTCAATGCCCTCTTGATCCCTCTCTAAGACAACATTTGCACCGCATTGACACCTCTGAGTTTGGGGACATAATAGATTACCTCGAAGCTAGGATAGGGGGCATGATCAATCATTTTGACCCTACCCCATCACCTCTATTTCAACACCTCAATGAGCCCATCGTTCAAACCAACACATATGTGATCCACAATCATAAACCCCATGCACATAGCATGGGGGCAGGTCATTAACCCTGCTCACTTTTTCACCTACGTGATCTCAACCATTTTTGAGGTCACATATCACTTGTATATTTGATTTAATTTGATACACCTAGTATTCTTCCCCCGCGGGTCATCATTTCTCCCCACCACTGCATCCTTGCTTTGGTGGGCTCACCTTTATTTGTAGCCATTTTTTAACCTAGTTATTTCTTTTGACCATTCTGGAGCCCTTATGACCTCCGCTTTTCGCACCATTTGCACCGCCAGATTCATATTTTCGTGCCCATGATGATGCTTGAGATCATTTCTCACTCTCACCTCCAGATTTTTCGGGCATTTTTTCCCATGCCCCTCGTCGCCACGACTTATGTGCCACATCGACCGTCATCCATTTTTTACGAGTCTTATATCGTCGGATTCAGTTTTCTGTGCTCGTGATGATGCTTGAGATCATTTCTCGCTCTCACGCCCAGATTTTTTGAGCATTTTTCCTATGCCCCCCTCGCCGCCTCGATTTGCGTGCTGCATCATCCGTTGTCCGTTTCTGACGAATCTTATACTGCCGGATTCAATTTTTCACGCTCGTGATCACACTTGAGATCATTTCTCACTCCCACCTCAAGATTTTTTGGGCATTTTTTCAAAATGCCACTCATCACCTTGGTTTGCGTGCCACATTGACCGTTGCCCAATTTTTACAATCTTTATGTCATTGGTTTTAGTTTTCTGCGCTCGTGTGATGCTTGAGATCATTTCTCGCTCTCACCCCCTATTTTCGGGCATTTTTTCAAAATGCCACTCATCACCTCGGTTTGCGTGCCACATTGGCCGTTGCCCATTTTTTACAATCTTTATGTCACTGGATTAAGTATTCTGCACTCATGACGATGCTTGAGACCATTTCTCGCTCTCATTAATACCTTTTTTGTTCGGTATAATTTTACCCCTTTTTCAGGCCGAGCAATTCCTTTTACAAAAAAGGCACTTAGGGAGTTTCCGTTAAGCTCTTTTCTGACTCCTAAAACAATGAAAAGATCACCAAGCAACCTTGCTTCCTTTCATGCTCTCTAAAAGTATCTGAAAGGGCGTCTACCTGGTATAAGTTTACCCCTTTTCTGGACCTTGTAGACTAATTACGAAAAAGGAATACTCTAGTCACATCGGCTAGAAGAGTTATCCATTTGCATCATTTTATGCTTTTTCGGGCCTTGGAGACTAACTTACGAAAAAGAACACCAATAGAGTCCACTTGCCACTTTCAGACTCTCTAAACATGAAAGCGACCACGAGCAATCACCATCCTGGGATCGTAAAAACCCACAAGATGGTACTCACAACCACTGCAGAGTCTTCTTATCGTTTTTAGACTCCTTAAAAATGAAAGCACCTATGAACACGAATAGTCTTGGGCTCACACAATCCACAGGATAGTACCATTTCAGAGCACATTTTTATCCCTTCTTGGAGCTTATTAAAACTACAAAGAAGGACCCAATGGTGCTTCTCGGCGTCACAACAGATCATGTCTACTCATATGGCAGTTTCCCCATTTTGGTCTCCTTTGTTTAGAGTATTCTGCAGTATGTCACCCTGAGAATCCCTTGACATCACCCATCAGCTTGTCCCCCCAGAGTCAATACATACCTTCAATCCTTAAAAGCTATGATCCCCGCATCTACAAGTCAGTTCCCTATGCTGCCAGGTCAACGATGTCATCATGCTCTGAACAAAGGAAGTTTGAGTCCACCCACTCTATGACCCCAGTTACTTCCCATCCCCACAAGTATGTCAGTCCTACCATCAGTACTACCACACTTCAGTTCTACATCTCGCACTCCTATCAAGGAAACATCATTGCCTTGTTAGTTGCTGGTCTCCCTCTGTCGACGATAACCAAATTTATTCCATAGGATAGACCTAGAGGTCCCTGTGTCTTGGACTCATCACCATTTATGATGAGTGTATACGAATCATTTCGAGAAGAGTCCCCGGTGCCTCTCCAAATGGTTGTTTCTCACATGCTCGACTTCAACACCTTGATCGCATCGTTAAGACTCGCACACAGTATTGGTCCTTTCCGTTTTTTGTTGAAGACCTCGGATACCACCTGACTCTTCCACATTTGAAAGTCTACTTATGGACACAACCAGTTACATTTTCCTATAGATATAAGGGTTGCGCATACTCCCTCGAGTATACAGTTACATGTACTTCTCAGATATGACTCATAGTCATTGAGTCCCTACAGATGTTGGTCACCTTCAGTTTCAACAGTTCATTAACCCTTCTGAGACCTTATTCAGAACGGTTGTCGCTTTATTCTAGGATCAGTCATGTTATGATCATGAGTACATCCCAAAATAGTGTCCCCTTTGGACCATTATGATGTACCACCAGATTTTTTATGTCTTATTTAGGTCCCCCTTCTTGGGACTAATTGTTATGTATATGTCTTGATACGAGCATGGGTATGCCCGCCTCATCCATTATCAGAGATTATTCCTCATTCATATTGAGGCCATGTAATATTTTTTTTTTTGTAGCTTCCAAGCGCCGTTGATCTAGTCTCCAACCGGTCTCTTCTCTTCCCCAAACCCCAAGAAAAAGACAAAAGAACTATGATGTCTATCGGCCATACGATGAGCTCTTGCCCTCATACATCAGGGGGCAATCTGTTAACACCCAAGAAGTGCTCACTAGCTCATTTCCTTATTCACATGACCCATTTGTCCACTTTTCCACCATTTGAGCCTCTAAAGCCATCAAAAGGTCACCAAAAGACCATAATACACCCCTTTTCCCCCTCAAAATGTATATTTTTTCCTCAGAAAACACAAAAAACCCTAAAAAAGGGTCCAGAATTTTCAAAAATATTAAAAGGGAATAAAAATATTCAAAAAAGAAAAAAAGAGGGAAAAATGTACCTAAACCATGTTGGTCAATACCATTGGTTTCCTCAAAACCATAATGGTATTCCCCACCACCAAAAACTATAAAAAGGTGTTAGGGGCTCCTCACTTTCGATCCATCCATCATCCTATCCTCACGCTGTCAAAATCTCTCATGAGACTTTTGGCCATTTTTCAGCATCTTGGAGAAGAGACCATTGGAGCTTGGAGCTACTCACCCTTGGAGTTGCTCAACATCATATCCTCACCATTTGAGGTATCTTAATACAAAATATTTCTTTATTTCTTGTTCTTGCTATGAATCGTTTTTAGATTTATTTGTTATATGCTCATGTTAGTTTAGATTTAGATTTAATTCATAATCATTTTTGCTTTCTATATTGAAACTACTATCACATTGTTGATAGGTGCCCATTGCACAAAGCTTGGTTGCAAAACCAAGCTAACACTTAGCAGCATCATTGGTGATCTGTTTTATGGTCCAAACCGCTTCACACAAAAACCAATACTGTTATGGGTTGTCTATCGCACTCCCATGGAACAATGGTAACTTAGCATCATCACCCGCCATTCTGGGCTTTCTTCTTCCTTTCACTGTACTACTACCAATTAACTTCTATGGAATTGACGAACTTGGCAGTGTCGAAGTGGTATTTCTTGCTATCTGAGAGATAGTGAGCGGAGGTGTGGGCATGTTGGTGCTGGGGTTTGGTCTTGCCTCTATCCTGGGTGTAGCCTGGTTGTCCTTGTTAGGACTGTGAGGTTGCTTCGTCCCGTGTGGTCTTCCTTCATGGTCTTGCGGTTCGACTGCAGCAGGACCTTCTCCTGTCCTCTGCCTCTTTTCCTATTGGAACCTCGCTCCTCCCCTCGTAAGATCACTTCCTTCCTCAACTTCACTCACATTCTCATCATGACTTGCACCCATCTACCCCTTACCATTCCATGTACCGCCCCCCGACAGTCGTGTTACCCACGGCCTCCGCCCACCAGACTATCTACTGATCAAGATGCATCTTCAATATACCCTTTTCGCAAATAAGCATCTTGATCGACAGTTGAAGCGACAGTAAAAACCTGCCCCGAGGTTCATGGAAAAAATATCTTTTGGTTTCACTATAGGACTTCTGAGTATCAACCGTGAACTCTGTGATATAGCCTTCTAGGATGCCATCGAACCACACTTCGACAGCTCGCGATGCTTTATTATCAACTTCCTGCAGTTCCTGATTCAATTCCAGGGCCCAGGTCGTCGATTCATGACCTTGGAAGTTCCTCTTTTGGAAGGTCAACTTTGCCAACCATTCGAACAATAGGACCGAGAATTCATAGAAGAATCATTCATGCGGACCATCGTGAATGTATCAACCCACCCACTGATCTACTATCAATCGAGTGTTCCTGATTTCCTCTTCAGCGAATTCCTGCAACTTCTGATCAAACCATTATTGGATCTCCGGTTTCGTCAGGTGCCACATGTCCTCCTTTCACTCTGTACATGGTCCCAGCAATGGAACCATTTGTTAGCGCGACGCCAGTTGATAGGGGTCCCACTCACTGTCGACACATACCATAGTCTTCTTGAGCACCGGCCCGGACAGGGTTTATCCCGCCCAGCAACACCTGTAGAGTAGATGAGGTCTCACCCGAAGCATCCAGGAAGAGTAGACGGAACCATGTTTCCGCTGAATGGAGGATGGTTGCGGCTATGATACTTAAACTTATTGCAACATAGCGACAGAGATCTTTAAGCATTAAACATAGTAGTAAAGCAATATTCAACCCAAACATTCATCATTGCAACAATAGTAATTGTAAAGGAAGTATCGCATCAAAGAAGCATGACATTATTCGTATAGTGCAATATCACATTATCATAACTGAACAAATTGAACACAGGGATTGCACCAAAATAGCTTCATCATATTATCATTGTCAACCCAGATACAATGCCTCTGCAAAAAGTAGATCTTTGCAATGACTCTTGACATCAAAACATACCCAGAAATCATACAACCAACATCAAAGCTTCACATTCTTTCGCTGCCAATTATCAATTCAACACTTACAATTCTTATCTATATATAGGCTTCTGCCTTACAAATCCTGTCCACTTACTACCGACTTCCTAACTGACACTATGGACAAATGATCCAATATCTAAATGTCTTTTCCAAAAACGACCAAAAACCCGCATTCTGCGGTATAGCTGACTCAACATTACATAATATGTGGTCCAAATGACCCAAAACCCACATTCCATGGTACAATTGACCAAAATACATAACTAATCTTCCGCTAATCGCCATTCACGCCATTTTCTACCTTGTCGCAGCATCATAGATGCTGCGATAGCACTCTACCAAACCACCTGCCAATAATGATTGGAGCAATACCTAACAAGCTTTTGATGTCGACATTGATAAAAGTTGATGCTCTATTTAATAATCATTTTCATATCCATCGAATTTGGGATCTCCCCTGTAGATCCTAATTGATGCAAGCAATGGTGTTGTAATTAGCTTGTGGACCGTTGTTACTGAGTTTCCAATGGTTGTGTTTGTTTAATGTCTATGGTTCTGTTTATTCCGATTCCCTCAACGTATGCACCACCAGCCTTCATAATCATACTTGTCTTAATGATCATCTATATTGTGGTTAATCGATTTAATAGGGCCCACATATCCTTCTCCCTCTAGCACATGGTTGTTCCTTGTTGAAAAGTGTCCAGTTCCGTTTCCATGCTCACTCGCATCTGGGTTCCATGGAATGCACTTTATTTTCATTTTCCTTCAATATATTTAGTCTTAGAGGGTTTTCATATCATTTGATTAAACATAGACTTACTTTGGACAGTAATGATAATGCTCGGTTCCAACCTTCCAACTTTCCAACATTACGGAACTAGGATAGGACCAAAGGTTTTTTTATATTAATGTTTGCTTTTGGAATCACAATATCCAAAATTTTGTGGTTGAATGTATTGATGCATTTGGTCACAAATTTATCAAGGTTATTTTAGTTTTTTTAACAACCTGTAGATGAAACATGGCTCATAGCCTTATGGAAATGGTTACATTTAGTAACCAAGAGAAATTTACTCATTATTCAAATCATCACAGTAATTCTAAGCATAGCTCACTCCATGGATATTAATGTTTGTTGTTGGGTTGATGTCATGGAAAACAATCTCATGGAATTTTTACTCACATGGGGCATTTTTGTTCTCAAGCACTGACTTGGTCTCTTTCACTGCTTCTTATTAGTTTTTGGAAAAAGGTCACTTGGAGTCGATTGGTCCTGACAGTATAAAAATATATCTAACAGCTCATGTGGATACCCTGGGAACCCATTTTAAATAGGAACATAAAAAAAAGAGTTATAAGAACAAGAAAGAGAATATTTTCAACAAGGAAATTTATCACAAATGGAAGCAAACAAAATAGTGGCACATGTAATGTACCCACCCATCCATCCAAGGCAAGGGAGGGAACATGATGCCAATCTACGGGGCTTTTCATAAAAACTCATCCCATTCATTAGATTCATACAATTAAAAACCATTGTGTGAAGATGCAACTCAATTGAATATGCACAACGGAAATAAAAAAATCATCCACACACATTTTATATGCATACAACATATCAATATGTTCATCAAATTAAACATTGCAAAAGTAAAATACAGAGACATAGAACACTTATCTCCGTTGTGCAATTGTCCCAAACAACTAGCTATGTCGCTGCAATGTTCCACCCAACCATAGGTCTCTTCCCCGCCTGTATTCT
Organism: Larix kaempferi; assembly: GCA_027924585.1. NCBI lineage: Eukaryota > Viridiplantae > Streptophyta > Pinopsida > Pinales > Pinaceae > Larix > Larix kaempferi. Next base: position 2,621,680 of record BSBM01000402.1, on the reverse strand, counting down.
TTTAGCACTCAAAGACCACCCCCGAGCTGGGCATGATTTCTACAAGGAAAAGGGGACATTCCAGCTCATTCACAGCCAATTACTCATTTCAACTCAGCCAAGCCAGTCCATAGCTGGGTTTATCAGGCTACATTTGAACATTGGATGCTTACTCTCAAGCTCAAGCCAAAGCAATGGATACCCATAACCCATACCCCAACATATTCATTTCTCACATAGCAAGCACAACCATTGGGCATGGATACACATTTCCAGCAATGGAATTCACAACAAGATGGCCATAGATTTTCCCCAAAACGTGGGCACACCAAAAATGGATTATGGCTGGGAAATCGTCCATAGGGAACCAACCCTATTTTCCATGGGTATTTTTTGGCATCTAAATGGCCAAAACGGCCCTAATGAAGCCCAAAATCAAGCTCCCATACTCCCAACCACTCTGCAACACACAAATGCCCTCTTTCCAGCTAGAGAACAAAGAAAAACAATAAAAATGTGGCTGGAAAATGCCCAGGTAGCTCCCAATTCACGAGGGAGAGAAGACTGGTGATGGATAATGGTGCGGGGGAGAAATTCATGGCTCTTTTCTTTCCCAAGAAGCAAAACGTGATTTCCCATGCAGGGTGGCTTGCCCATACTCGAATTTGGATAGCCATACCTCCCATTCCCCAAGGCATTAACTACCTCAGCCAACTCTTGGGAGAAATCAATGATTGGGTACAAAAGTCAACATGGGTAGTTGAGGGTTTGATGGGTTACCTCATTGACATTTGGCTTGACCTGATTGGCTCCAAGGGTTTGAATATTTTCCTCCCAATTCCTTGTAAAATCATTCCTCCATCTCTTGTTGCATTGCATAGCTAGTTGTGGGTATTTTACTAAAATGCATATTTACATGATGTTTGAATTTCCAATGTGCCTTGCTAGCACGCAAACCATATGCATCAATAAATCGATGGAGGGGCCTTGGCCTTGAGCTCCTCACCATGATTTTATAACAATATTAAATCATTTACATTTTAATGCAATAGGGTCAAGATGGGGACGTTACAACACACATGTGGGATGTCCACAAAAAAATTAGGCACATGAAGGAATAATATAAATCTAACTTTGAGTGGCATTCAACATACATCAATACAGGAGAAGATAAGGTTTTTGGTAGAAATGAAAAAAATTAATATTTCAATAAAATAGGCCTTGGAGGACTAGCGGAGCTTTGAAGGTCAACTATAGCGTATTTCCGCACATAGGTATAAAGTTTATTTGGATCCAAATATATCAACTCCCTTCTAAAATTCTAGTATACCCCCCACCAGTGACTCCTAGACCAAGATTTGAATTTATTAGTTCGAGTGTTTCAATGAACCATCCCTTCACAGACACATGCAAAACGAATAGTATTCAAGTGGATAGACAATGATTATAGACCCAACCCACAATATGATGTTAAGTGCGAGGCCCAGCCTACAATTTGAAGTCAATACGAAGAGCTTAGTCAACTCAATCAATTGTCAACGATCTTCTCAAACAACCAATTTCTCAGAAGCCCTGCTCAATCAACAATGGTCCTGTTCTGCTCAAGTGCAAAAGGATATGCTCACAAGGATTTTCTCATAAGGATCTACTCAAACTCATGTAATTCTACTAATGCCAAAACTGCTCATAAACCATGCTCAACTTTTAGCCCAAGAAGTCATGCCAAAAACATCCAAGAGACCTACTTTTGTACTCCAAGCATAGATGCTCTAAAACTGAGTCTGACTACTATTTGAAATATGATTTGATATGCTCTTGATACTTGTTTAAACAACTTGTTGAATTTAACATTGAAACATAGGGATAAATATGTCCTTGAAAACTTCATCAATCATTATCCCTCATAAATTCATCATACCACAACTCTGCCTCAAAACTCATCTATTTGTTAAAGTCACCAGTCCTCCCAAGCTCCATCCTCTATCGATACACTTCTTAATTATTTTTATTATTTTAGACCTCTATCAACATACTTTTTAGACCTATGTGATTTAAGGAAAGTTCTAAGTAGGTCTATCTTAACCCACAATGACTATGCAATATTCAAAACAACAATATAAGAATAGTCATATAAAAATAACATAGTTGACTCTCCACAACATCTCCTTTAGTAAACAAGATGCAAACCTCATATCTATGACATCAACCTGAAAGATAAAGTCAAGTATGGTGTTGATGCAGGTTCTATCAACAGGGGTTCACTTCGTACTGTTGCCAATAAATTACCAACCCAAACTCCCTTATACACCAACCCAGAAAGGTGTAACCCTTTCCAGCAACACTGCAGAGCAAGTGCAGTCTCAACCGAGATGGATAAGGGGGCTGCTGGAACCAAGTTTCCACAATGGAGCTGAGGATATGCTTTCAAGGCACATTACCCTTGCAATAAATAGAGATCATGATATTGGCAGTATGCTATTAACTTATCATTTGCATTTTAAGTCATTCGCAAAGTTCAACAGATCACAAACATTTAGAACAACATATTCAACATACTTATTCAAATTCGCAACACTTCTTAAACCTATAACATATTCACATCAGTCAATAATCTCAAACATTGACATAACACATTCGCATTCATCATCGCATCATTGCATAAGAATAGAGACAGAGATTACACCATAACCGAACACCTTCATTCATTCACCAACCCTGCAGAATGAACCTCGCAGAAACTGTTAATACACCATGTTGCAGATACAATATAAACCCAAAAGATAGGATCGATAATTCCCAAAACATGATGCCCTTAGGATTACAATCCTACTCTATTTATATGCTTCTATTTGGTTACAAAATGGTCCACATGACCAACTTAACTAATCTAACAATTCTTGCACTTCCGCAAAAGCCGTGAATGGTCCTTCTTTCGTAGAATGACCCTTTTACGCCTGTCGGCTTCCGCACTTCCTGCGGACTTATCCCGTGCCAACAGGACCCCAACAAAAACTTATGGCTCATCCGGAGCCACCTCAGTTGGACACTGCTGGTTTGTACCCATCCTTCGTTGTGTTCTGTTTCTGAAACTGTTCTTTTCATCTGGAGCTCGCTGTTGTGTACTTCTCAACTTTGTCTGTCGATCGTTGGCTCGTTGTCATCTACTTTTCAAACTCTTACAGTGATCATTCAACTTGCTGTTATGTACTTCTCAAACTCATCCTCCAGTCTTTGAAAACCTGATGCAGACTGAGGAGAAGTTGACGAACAATGCCAAGGTGCGAAATAGGCCGATTGCTCTGGCACATCTGTTTCGCACCTGGGATCACTTCCTACCGGGACCAGAGGGATGCCGCCCTGTCATTTAGGTGGTCACCGAGACCATGAATATTAGAACTACCACCACATACCTAGACATCTTGGATGAAACGTCTCCTTTGTGACACCCGAGTGCCCATGCCTCTTGCTACTCAAGGCGCTCATGCACACTCATCGTTCGGGCTTGCAGCACACCTAGTGTGCTGTCGCATGAAATGAAGTGGATCATTTCCAAAGCATGTATCATTTCCTAACTTATCCAATTACCTGACCTACTCGCAGCATGTATTTCTCTTGTCTGGTAAATATGTCTTTGCTCCCCTAACCTCTGGTGCCTGTATTTATGAATTTCCCGCTTTCGAGATGCCATCCTCAGAAATCATTCACAAATATGTTCACATAAGGTGTCGATTTTGTCATCATTTGTTTCATGCGTGTTGAGACTGGACTTCCTCTATGTGTAATGGAGACCATACTTCTCCCAGCTACCCTTGGTGTCAAAACATGGGAACCATCACCCGTGGTGTCATTGGCCATGCTGCCATGATGTGTTTCCCTATGCCAAACGTGCCTGACCCCGACGCCAACCCGAGCCAGCTAACAATCATACCTTCCAAAAATACCTATCATCTGAAAAAGTCCCATCTGCTAACGATCCTTAATGATTGATGATTTGGTAGGGTCGCGACCCTGTAGCTGTCGCAGCACAAACCCCAATCTATGATATGGCCACTCCCTCTTGCACGCTCTCTCCCAGCTGGTGCGCCATCCTGCCACCTAGCATCCTACATTTTTTTTTTACACCATTGGTCCTCATCCGCTCTATGTCAGATCATGGTGATAGGGTTTCAACCTATTCCCATTGACTAATTTGGGTAATAGTACTCCATTGAGACTTTGTAACTGCATCGCGCCTCCATTGGTGACAAAAGTGATAACATATTGTCCCAACCAGTGCATTTTCAACTTACCAGGGTGTTTCGCAAACCTTACTGTCATACAACAGAACTGTATCCCCATTCTGAAAGTGCTTCGACTTGACATGGCGGTAATGCCACGCCTTCTGCCAGTCTTTTATTAGTTTCTGATGGAATCCTGCGATGAATCAATCTTCGTCAAGTTGTATTAGTTGTGTTAACTGTTCCTCCATCCCACCATTGTCTCTCATCCTTGTTGCTACTACAATGTGCAAGCTCGGTACTATGTATTCCATCGGCATAACTGCTTCCTGGCCGTAAACAATCTTAAATGGGGTCTGGCCAGTTAGTCACTTGCATGTGGTGCGATATGCCCAAAGGACCACTAGGATTTTTAGGTCCCTGTTGTCACGGTTCACATTGCACACCTTGGTGAGGGCATGCTCCAATATCTTATTGAACGCCCCAACTGTCCCATTTTCCTGAGGGTGGTAAGGCGTACTCATCTTGTGGTGGATTTGCAGTTCTTCTATCATCACGGCAATTGTTTGGTTAACAAAGTGTGTCCCTTGGTCGCTTAGCAATACTTTTGGGCACCCAAACCTGATGACCACATTGTCAAATAGGAATCGTGCTACAGTCACAGTAGAACAATCTCTTACTAGTGCAGCTTCCACCCAATGCGTCAGGTAGTCTGTCGCAATGATGATGTAACGCGACCTTGTTCTCTTCCTAGGTGGGTTGATGGGTCCCACAAAATCAGTGACCCATTTGTCAAAGGCCTGCAGCATTACTTGTGGCACTAGTGGCATTTCCTCTTGTCGTGAGGGTTTCCCGGTTCGTTGGCATACATCGCAGCTCTTGGCATAGTCCACAGCATCTCCATGCAAAGTTGGCCACCATAGCTCTGCTCGAAGGATATTCCTGCCAATTGCTCGTCCACCATAATGTCACCCAACAATTTCGTCATGAGCTTCCAACAGAATCTACTCCTGTTTATGTGGAATTATGTACTGTCGCAGAATCTCATCTGGGCCCATTTTATATAATTCTCTTGCAATTAACTGGAAATCTGCAGCTCGGGCAACTAGGTTCTTCTTTTGGCTGGTAGTGAACTCGGTCGGCACCTCCCCTGTTGCTAGAAATTGAATGATTTTTTCATAGTGGTTATCGACCATACCAATCGTAAAAAATTGAGTGTCCGAAAATCCTTCATCGATGCTCCTTGGTTCTTCCCCCAACTCTATCCATGAGAGATGAACAGGTCCCCGCATTTAATCATCCTGGCTTTATGATAATATGAAAATCAAACTCCCAAAATAGCAACAACCAGTGATAGATCTTCCCGCCCAACACAAGCTTGTTCACCAAGTATTTCAGCACGGAATGATCTGTGAACATCTTGAGGTGCCCCACTAGGAGGTAATGCTAGAATTTCTGCAAAGCATAGACCATCGCCAACCCTTCCCACTCGGTGGTCATATAGTTCTTCTCCGCAGTAGAAAACTTTCTACTTGCAAATGCTATCGGGTGGTCAATGTCGTCGGTTCCTAGTTGGACCAAGATAACACCAAGTTAGACTGATGATGCATTAACGTGTACATGAAATTCCTTTGTCCAATCCAGAAATGCGAGGATTTGTGCTGCGACCATCTTCTCTTTCAATATGTCTAGGCTTTTCTGACATTCCTTGGTCCATTGAAACTTAGCATCCTTCTTTAGTAACTTCTCCATGGGTGCTATGATGGCTGCATATCCTCAAATGAATTTCCTGTAGTAACTTGTGTGTCCCAATGTCACTCATAGTTGCTTGGCTGTCGTTGGTGGTGGGAGGTTGACAATGATGGAAATATTCACTGGATCTACCAACATTCCTTCTCTGCGAACAATGTGTCCTAACAGGATGCCGAATGGAGCACAAAAGATACACTTCTTGAGGTTCAGGTAAATTTGGTGCTGTTGACAGCGTTCTAGCATGAGTCTTAAGTTCGCGACATGATCCTTGACTAACCCATATACCGTCCAATCATCCATGTAGACGGAGAGAAACTTATGAATATAATATTTGAATGTCACTACCACTATTCTGGAAAAGATTGCGGGAACATTCTTTAGTCCAAATGGCATCACCGTGTATAGAAAGCATCCCCACTCTATGATGAATGTAGTCTTGTGTCGATCTTCTTTCACAATATTGATCTGGTGGTAGCCCAAAAATCTGTCCGTAAAGGAATATATCTCTTGACCTCCTACTCCTTCGAGCACCTCATCCATGAAGGGGGTCAGGAACGGATCATTTAGGTAGGCATCGTTCAGTTTCCTTAGGTTGACACATATTCATACTTCATCGGTTTTCTTGTCTTAGACGACCATTGGACTGAACCATTCTGATTCATCCACTAGTTCTGTAATGCCCATCTCCAGCATTCGTTCGATTTCAGCTTGCACGCGTTCCTTATATCTTGGGTTCAATCGATTCGGCCGCTACTTAACTGGCTTCGTATCAGGTTTCAGGGGGATCTTCATTTCCCCTAAGTCTCCAAAAATCCCCTTCATCTCTGAGAATTTCATTGGAAACAAATCTTGAAAATCATGTAGTAGGTCAGTCATCTTCGCAATGGTCGACTCGTCCCAGAAGTCACCAATTCTTGAGAACTTTGGGTTTTCCTCCGACCCAATGTTCACCTTCTTGATCTTTAATGGTTGCTGAAGTTTGTCCAATGGTATATCTTGTGCCACAACACTGTGACTACCCTCTGATTCTGGTACATATATAGCCTTGGGATCATCGCCATCTTCGGGCTCTCCGGTGACGTTGTAACATTCCATCAACATTTCTGGTGTCGCAGTCCATTGGTGTTCCATCGATTTTCTAGTTGGTACAGCTTCAAATATCTTTCCGTGGATTGCCTGTAGAACGGTGTGGATCAAGGGATTTTCTTCTAAGAATGAGAACGATTGGCTGAAGACAATGGTGAGCTGTTCCCAAGATGTCACCCCACATCGCAGTTCTTCTGCGACATACCAGTTCTGCGGTACCTCATCCAACGTGTGTATGAATGCATGTAGCCATTCTTGTTTTGCTCTCGATCCCCATTGGTGTTGGCAGGCGTTCAGATGCTCCTTCGGGTCGCTTCTTCCTTCATATTTTAGTTGTTCGTACTCCGCAGCTTCGCCGAACCGAACCTCCCTGAGGCGTCGACATAGTGGCCAAGTTGTGATGCTTGGTTTATGCATTGCCCACCATCATGCAGGAGTATCCTTTAGGGCTTCCTCCAGGGCCAATAGACATTGTGGTTCTGCCACTTTTTCCTCAAATTCCATGAGACACTTGCCAAAGTTGGGAAATCCCTCATATTTAGGTAACACATACTCCTCTGTGGCTACCCTTCGTAGGGACTTGCGTTATCCATGCGCATATGTGAAAGGACACTTCATGCAACCGGTTCTGCCAATTATCAAGGGCCTCATCTGAATCTGAGGATGCTAAGCTGGTGCTGCGCCATCCTAATTCTCCATCCATGGTAGGATTAATGTAATCCTTAGAAATGTTGTACAAATTGTCCCACCCTTCTGCAAACTCATCTCTAGCTGGCTCCATATAGCGCATCCCTTCCGCAGGATCCAGTGGTGTGATGACTCTCATTTCCTGATTCTCGAAGGACATTATCATTTTCTTAAAGTTGATAATTGCTTGATTCTCCATGGCTCAATCTATGCCCAACAGTACAGGATAGGGTCTGGTGTTATCCACAATTTCAATGACATCTAAATCAACATATGTTCTAAGCCCTTCAATTTAAACTGGAAGTTGACGATCTTGCTTTGGTTCGCCAGTCGTAGCTGTACTGGTCACTAGGTCATCCGTGGATTTCCCATTGTCTCTGTTAACACCCAAAAAGTGCTCACTACCTCATATACCCCATTACATGACTCATTTGTCCATACTTCCTACCATATTTACCTTCAGAACCCTAAAATCCCATTAAAAAGCCTCCAAAAGGCTAAAAAACCCCCTTTCCCCCCAAAATTATCCAAAATTCCTCCAAAATAGCAAAAAACCCTCTAAAAAGGGAATAAAAAATATAAAAAAAAGGAGGAAAAAGAGAGGAAAAAACCCTATACAGCTGACCTAAACCATATGGTTCCCAAAACCATGGGCCAGCACTCCACCACTAAAAACCTATAAATAGGTGATGGAGACCCCTCATTTCATATCCACAATCAAATACACCCTTACTCTGCCAAAATCACTCTTGAAACCCTAGCTCACCCTTGAGATACTTTCACCATTGAGTGCCCCTTTTGGGCCATTTCCACCCTTTGGAGAAAAAGAAGGAGCAAAGTTGGAGTTTGGAGCAACCCTCTTGGACAATTGCAAGAACTTCACCAACCTTCACATTGGAGGTAAAATTTTCATACAAAAGAAAACCTTTTATATTCCATGTTTTGTTATGTTTCTTAATGCTCATGCTAGTTTAGAATTCATATTGTTTTAGCATTTTAATTTACTGTTTATTGAACAGCTACTAAGGAGACCATTCTCCTTAGTAGGTGCTCATTTGCACAAGCTACGGTGAAAACCCTAGCTACAGTTTTGGAGACTCCCCTTGTGTTCCTTTGAATTTCTGGTTATTGTTTTTAAAGTTTCAAATAGTTTAATTTTCTACAATATTTTTCTATTCGGCTGTCCGTCTCGACTGCCGTAAACCACATCTTTTACCCCCTGTGGTTGCATTCCAACTGCATCTTTCAGGCGCCCTTTACCTGCGATCCGACCGCGGCTCTCAGACTGTTTCCGGTGGCCTGCCGACGGTTTTCAGTCTATTACCTGTGATCCAACCACGGCTATTAGCTTGTTAGGGGTGATCCGACTGCAGTTCTTCACCCTTTTCACGCGTCCCGACTGCGGCTTTCAGCCATTTTCTTGCAACCCGCCTGTGCCTGTCGACCCTTTTCCCGTGTCCAGACTGCGGCTTTCAGCTATTTTCCTCCAACCCGCCTGCGCCTGTCGGTCCTTTTCCCGCGTCCCGACTGTGGCTTTCAGCCATTTTCCTGCAACCCACCTGCTCCTTTCGAACTTTTTCCCGCGGTCCGACTACATCTTTCGGCCAAAATCCCACAACCTGTCCGCGAATGTTGAGCTGTTTCCCGCAGTCCGACTGCCCAGAATCGCCACAGACCCACGGTCTGTTTCCTACACTTTTTTCACTGTTTTGAACCCAGCACTTTGTTGCACTATTTTCTGCACCAGCACAGCCATCTGTCCTACCTACAACCACACTTCCCTATAGCCTTTACTGCAGTTTTATTTCTGTTTCATTTACAGAATCGTTTTTTAAAATTTCAGCACATTTTAATTGAAAAAAGAGAAAATTTTGCATTTCAAAGTTTAATTTCTGTATTGTTATTTTTAGTTAGAAAGTTGCCCACCCTAGTGGCACTTTTACTTGGGTTCATCATCTCACATGCACACACTCTGTCACCTAATTCAAGTGAGCCTTAAAAAACTACTTAACACAACCAACATTCTAACCCCACTTGGGGAACACATAAGAACTTTTGTAGTTAGGTAGGATCAGGGGGATAGGCATCCAAATAACACCCCTCGGTTGCTTACACTTGAGACATAGCTGTTGTCCATTAGGGAACCAAAATACACTAGTATTTTTTGGCATGGTCACAACTAGTTTATCAGAGGGCCTCTCCCCTAGGAGGGTTGAAGTCGCCAGATTGGTTCTGGAGGCCTGAGTGGAATACTGCAATCCATTCAGTAACCGAAGGCTACTTTTCACAGTTCTCGGGGTATCCATGTATGGGGATACTGCGGTGATAGAACCAAACGGTAGATTCACCTTTTCTGGATGTGTCATGAACGGGGTATCTTAGTTTCCTTTCTTCTAGGATTGACTACCCGGTGTCCCTCTCAGTAGGGGGATATCTTTAGCCACTTGGCTCTCCTATCCATATTGTCTGACTTGGATTTCATCACCTTGCAGAGGATATGTCTAATTGAGTCAGAATACTATTTAGCTAGGTGTTTGCATGCTCCCTTACCTCCTTTTGGTCTAGCGAGTCCACTATTTTTTTTTTTTTTAGGAAACCTGCTGCTTGTTAGTATTCTGACCATTTATGTTGGTACTCCACCTATTGTAGCACAACTTTTACAGTAAGTGTTTTGAGTTGGTTGTTGGCCTGAGTGCCATATTTTTTAGCTCTCCTTCTGCACACTCGATTGCATTAGGGTTTTTGAGCTATTTTTTCACTCAACACAACCCCCCAGATATTTGACACCATTTGTCACCATTGCATCCCTGAGACATTCTCGGCGCCTCCAAGGCGAGCCCCCACAACACGGTTCCCTTGAAACCACCTGTCATAGACATAGATCTTCATCACTTGATACCACTCATCATAGATCTCGAGCTTTGTCCCTTGACTCCACTTGTCAATGGCATAGAACTCCGTCACCTGATCTTGACGCCCCTTATTTTACCTCTGATTCTGAGGCAGAGTCCGAGAACCCCATTTACACTACACCAACCAGCCCCATGGCTAGCGTGACTTCCACCCCTTTCTTTGTAGGGACCATTGGTGGAGAATCCACCACCACACCAACTACCACACTTGCTTTGGGTATGCCCTCAATGGGGCCCACATCTACCATTCCGATCACTGCACCCATTCCAGTAGTTGGAATACCTATTCCCACTCCATCAATGACTCACACTACTCTTGGCGGTGCAGGACCATCCCATACCACGTTCGTCCCTACACTTGGGGGCAACCTCCCAAACCCTGCCCCTACACTTGGGGGCATTGGACCCAACATGGTCCAACCCACTAGTATGTCACATCCTCCTACTAGTTTGCCATTCATGGCTAGCCTCAACCTTCGTGACCTAGCTAGACTGACTAACGATCCCATCAAACACGACCCTACGTGGCCTCACATGCCCACCAAGCTCCCCTCTGACATTCCTAAGTTTGAGGGAAAGGCAGGTGAGGACCCCCAGAACCATATTATGTCCTTCCATCTATGGTGTTCCTCCAGCTCCATAGTGGATGACTCTATATGCCTATGTCTGTTACAGGGCACCCTCACTGGCTCTGCAGCAAAGTGGTACATCGAGCAGCCCCATGGGACCCATGCCACCTTTACTTCCCTTGCCTCGACTTTCCCACAGTTCTTTCAGTTACCTGTCCACTATGACGCTGGAGTTGAGATCCTACTGTCTTGCAGACAGAACACGGCTACCCACATCACTAACCACATTCATGAGTGGCGTCAACGCCATAGCCTCTGCAAAATCAAGTTAGATGACCATATCTTCTTAGATTGGTTTCTAAAATCCCTCCTTCCTATCATTTCCAAGGATGTGGCATCCAAACGACCCCAGTACAAAGAAGAGGCCATCCTCAAAGCCCATCAATTTGACCTCATTTACGCCCAGTCGGGTTATTTATATACCATTATACCTGATGCCCCTCACGGTGATTCCTCCCAACACGATGCGCTGGGGGCATCCCATGCCGCACACTGCATCATTGACCCTGTTGCCTCGCATCCCCAACCCTTTTCCATAGCACATCCTAGCCCTGGCCCCGACCTTTCGCAGGCTACATCTCAATCCGGAGCAACCAATTCCTATGCTCCTATGACACATCACCACCATTCCCATGGACCCTCATGTCCACCTCAGTGCTTTGGTCATGCGTCCCCAGCTTACGCCCTCCCGGTCGCACCTCAACCCTATTACCACCCACAGGCTGCAACGGCTCCTGTGTCCTCTCAAGCCCAACATGCTTATTACCCACCATAGGAAACCCCTGTGGCAAACCCACAACCCGCTCCATAGACGTATCAGCAATCCCCACAAGGTTCAGCACCTGGGAATCCTCCCCCTACTTATTATCCACCACAGCCTGCTCCCACACCTACACAACCCCAGAACCCACCTGCTGCCCACAGGCAAGTATACGCCCAACAGAATCTGCAGCAGAACCAAAACAACCAGCGCCAACCGGGCCAACAAAACCATGGAAAAGGCTGTAACCGTGGGAACAACCCCCCTCTAGACCAAGGGAGTCAACCTCCTAATCCCCCAGACAATAATAATGCAGCACCTGCCAACCAGAACCCTGATCGGCCACCCAAGCAGGCCAAAAATCCTAATCTGCAAACAAACCACCCTTCTTCTATTTGCGGGGTCTATGGCCACTACACACATGCTTTCCAACATTTGGAGCGAGCTCGGCAACTCTGGGATGATGATGCCCATCGCCAACGGAATGCGGCTCCTCAAGTGCCGCCCAACCCCCCCACCCCCTTAGCAGCAACCTTTGGTGCTGCAAAACCCCTTACCAACCCAAGGCATAGTGAACACTTTGCCGTTGGCTCCACCTCAAGGCAACGTGCCACCACAACAACAGATCACTTATGTCGCTCCTAATCAACCCATGTTCGACTCAGGTACTCACCACTTGTTGATGATGTCGTCCGCTGATGTCAACCTCCAAAACCATCAGAACCAATATGGATCCACCCCTGAAGCTTCTCCCACCGACAAAAACACTAATGCTCATCCCACTGATTAGACATTATGTATACCTCTGGCTCCACTCGATGGCGCCTCTAAAGCACCTCACTTCCCACTTCGTCGTATCAACAATAACCCCAATGCTCGCGCTGCGTCAAATTACAACATTGTAGATGACTTAGCCTAGTCTCCCGCAGCCATGTCTGTGTTAGAAGTCTTAAAAAACTGTCCTTCACAGCGCAAGACTTTGCTCTCTGCCATTGGTGCTATTGACCCATATGATTCACAACTGATGGCATTCGATTTGGACCAGTCCGAACCACGCCTGCCTTCCACTTTAGCATTCCAAGTTTCTGTTTCCATTAGGAATCTTGTCATCCATTGGTGCATTATTGATGAAGGTGCCTCTACATGTGTTATGTCCACATTCATTTTGCAGAAGTTGGGATCCGCTACTCTGCAGCAGTCCACCACTGCGTGGCGAGCCTATGACGGTCGTTCGGCTCAACCCCAAGGTCTATTAGCTAATGTCCCCGTCCAGTTGGCTGGTAAAACCGTGCTCATTGAAATAGAGGTCATCAATGCCCAACTTGATTATAACCTCTTACTTGGCTGCAACTACATGTATGCCATGCGGGCGATTGCCTCATCCATTTTTCATACCATGATGTTCTCCCACGAGGGACGCGTGGTCAAGGTTGACCAACTCACCTATTACGATCCAAATGCCCCCGCTGCACCCGAGAATGTTCTCCCCCATGGTTGAACAACCTGTTGGTGGTGCTACTACCTCGTTTGTTTCCTCCGTGGGACCTGGAGTTTACTCAGATACGCCTATGACCTCCACATTCCAATCCATTCCTCCCCCATCACCCACGACTGAAGTATTTGACCTATGTACCCCTTTGCCACAATACAAAAACACCCAACAATCAACCGCCCTTGTTACCTAAACCACCATTGGTACCTAGTCACATTGGTGTTACACCCATCCACACAATCCCCTTCCTAGTCCCTCCCTCGGGAGTAGTAAGCGCCCTGGTTATGGCTACCCTTAGCCTCCCCGGGTTAACCTTAGGATTACCCGTGTGGTATATTTCGCCTCCCATTCCCCCGCCGACACCAAATGTCGTCCTTCAACTAGTGCAACCTATTGTCACTACTAATCAACCACCTCCCGGTGTTGCTACCCCCCTTCGTCATCTACTAATCCCCCTCCTCTTCTCAATCCCACTCGGGGCAGAGGCCCACAACCGTACACTATTGTACCCCCTCCCAAGGCAGTTAACCCCCCCCCCCCCCCCCCCCCCCCCCGTGTTTTGTGCTCCCCCCAAATGCTCATTGTGTGATGAGTTAGGCCATCCGACTCATCAATGTCCACAATTACCTGCATTACAGGAGCACATGCAAATGCTTGACGACGACCCCAACATCCCAGTTGTCGAACTCGATCCAGCCCCTAAGCCTCGTGATAAGTCACTGCGTACCAACTACCCTTGTGCAATATGCGGTGTTTACGGCCATTACTCACATCACTGTCCTGATCTCCCCTGATTACAAAGCAGCTCTCTACGAAATGAATAATTTGGACCTTGAAACGGCACCCCCCACCATTGAGGAGATCCACCCCTCGGTATCATCCCCATCCGGAGAGATTAACACCATTTATATGATCTCTTCGACACCCCGTCCCCTCTTCAACCGATTTGACAACTCAAAACTTTCCGCAATGATGAGGAGATTCTAGAGGCTCTCACTGCCCTGGATTATCCCTGGAGATGACATGCACCATCATTCCTGTTTCCTCCCAGAAGAATCCTCCTCTAACACAGCTACCCAACTCGCGGTTGAGTCCAAAGATTTCCTTCCCACTAAGTCGACTGGTTTTAAGGATCCTATTCCTACTCCTGATGCCTTTGAGGAAGGTAACATGGCCAACATCTCACCCGTCATCCACATCGATATCTCTGACCCACCTGGTGCTCTTGAAATCATTACCTTAGGAGCCTTCTGCAGTGAGCATGAGATTGGAGAATACAAAAAAACTTTTCCAAGAATTCCGTGATGTCTTTGCCTGGTCCTATACCGAAATGCCTGGTCTTGACCCCCGCCATTATAGAACACCACATTGACACATGGCCTGATGTAACGCCCGTTCATCAGAAACAATGCCCCATTCATCCTTCAAAACTCCCCGCTATTAAGGAAGAAGTTCAGAAACTTTGCAAAGCAGGATTCATTTATCCTATTGCTTATACCACCTGGGTTTCAAACCCCAATTCCTGTTAACAAAAAAACAAGGCACCATTAGGAGTATGTACTAACTTCCGCACCTTAAACATGCTTGTCCCAAAGACAACTTCCCCACGCCCTTTATTGACCAACTCATCGATGCGTGTGCGAGGCATGAAGATGAAGTCCTATCTTTGATGGATGGTTTTTCCAGATACAACCAGATTCAGATCCGTAAGGAGGATCAGTACAAGACTTCCTTTACCACCCCATGGGGCACCTTTGCCTACCGCGTCATGCCTTTCGACCTTAAAAATGCTGGTGCCACCTTCCAGTGGGCCATGACCTTTTGTTTTCACGACTTGGTCCATATCCTGCTAGTCTATCTTGATGACCTTACAGCTCGTTCCTGGAAACGATCAGACCACCTTAATGACCTCCGACAAGTTTTTCTGCATAGTCGCAAATATCAAATCCGCTTGAACCCACACAAGTGTGTCTTTTGCGTTCCAGTAGGTCGGTTGTTGGGTTTCAATGTTTCCCAGAAAGGAATTGCTGTCGATCCCCCTGAAAGTCCAAGCCATATTAGACCTTCCCTCTCCTCGCACGCTCCAGCAGCTCCAAAGTCTGCAGGGACGATCCAATTTCCTTCGTCGCTTTGTTCCTGATTATGCCACTATCATTCATGGTTTCTTACGCCTGCTTCGTACCCACATACCCTTTGTTTGGGATGAGCATGCAGAGTTGCATTCGCAGCCCTCAAGAAAGCTCTCACACAAGCCCCTTTGATCTCCCCTCCGGATTTCTCTAAGGACTTCATCCTTTACATCTCGGCATCCGAGCATGCCGTGTCCGGAGTCCTGGTTCAAGAAGATGCCGCTCGCCAGGAGCACGTCATTTATTACATCAGCCAGACCTTGTCTGGACCACCCCTACGTTACCCATATGAGGAAAGACTCACCCTGGCTGTGGTCTTTTCCGTCCAAAAATTGTGACACTACATTTTGCTCAGTCATACCATAGTTGTCGCTGACTCCAACCCCATGGTCTATCTCTTAAACTGGCGGCTCCTGCAAGGTCGTGTTGCTAAATGGGTCATTATCTTCCAAGAATATGACCTCACTTTCTGAACCCCTAAGAGCGTTAAAGCCCTCACACTTGCCCAACTCATTATTGATCTTCCCCTCCCTTCTGCCGTCCCCACAAATCTCCGATGAGTTACCCGACAATCAAATGTTCACCATCTCGTCTGACGACCCATGGTATGGTGATATTTTGTTATACCTTCACATGCAGAAGTTCAAACCCAACATCAATCATGATGGATGCCTTCGTATCTGTCACCAGGCCTCTCAATATCTCCTCTTAGGCGATGTCCTTTACCGGTGAGGGGTTGAAACGATTCTCCGTTGTTGCCTTACACATGAGGAAGCCGAACACGTCCTCAATGACTGTCATAGCGGTGCCTGCGGCGGCCATATTCTCTGGGATGGCCACCACTCAAAAGGTCATCTACACCAGAATACTTCTGGCCCACACTCTTTATCGATTGCATCACAGCGGTCAAAACATTGCCATAATTGCCAACTTTTTGCCCCCAAGGCCCGGACACCACCTGCTCTGTTACACCCAGTCGTCACCATTGGTCCCCTTCTGTAAGTGGGCCATCGACTTCATGGAATGTAAACCCCCATCTGCCAATGGCCATAAGTACATCATTGTCACCATTGATTACTTCACCAAATGGGCCAAAGCCATGCCCACCTTCAATTGTATAGCTGACACCGCTGCCCGTTTCTTTTTCAATCACGTTATCACTTGATTTGGGGTCCCCAAACAGTTGGTCTTGGACCATGGTTCCCACTTCGAAGATTCTGTTTGGCATGAGTTATCCACCCTCCTCAAGTGTCGAACATCAATATTCCTCTGCTTACTACCCCCAAGGGAACGACCAAGTAGAGGCCATCAACAAAATTCTAAAAACCATCCTCCAACGCACTGTTGACCGGCATAAGTCCAATTGGAACCACATGTTGTTCCCTGCCTTATGGGCTTATCTCACATCCACCAAGACCGCCACTGGTTTTACCCCGTTTCATTTAGTTCACGGTGTAGAGTTTGTCCTCCCCATCCAGTGTCAGATACCTGCCTTACACATCGCCGTCGAGCTTCTCCCAGACACCTCCCCACTCGAGCAACGTCTGCTATCACTAGAACAAGCTGATGAAGACCGTCGTGCCACTCCCAAGACCATTGAAGCCGCCAAGAACCGCTCCAAAGCTGGTTACGACAAACATGTACACCCTCGAACTTTCCATGAAGGGGACCTCGTCCTCGCCTATGACCAAGCCCACGACAAAACTGGTAAAGGAAAGTTTGAATCCATGTAGCAAGGCCCTTACATCATGCAAACTTGCCTCGGCAAGGGGGCATACATCTTAACTGACTCAGAAGGTCACCCTTTGCGCAACCCCCGTAATGGGTTGTATCTTAAACACTTTTATCCCTAAATAACCCGCGGCCCCATTGGTCCGTATTGTATAGTTTGCTCTCTTTTTGTTTTTCACCTTTTTTCCCACAATCTTACATTCATCATTTTTGCATGATCACAGATGGACCATCTTCCACCTCATTACATTGGCTTCGGTGATGGAGCGAGCCGCTGGTCTCCCAACCTGGCTTCTGCAGCATGGGTCTTATATTCCCCTTCACTTGAGTTGATTCACCTTGATGGAATGTGTATAGGCGCTGCTACCAACAACCAGGCGGAGTATGATGCTGTGACCAGTCTCTTGACTGCTGCTCTCCAGTTGGGCATATGTCACCTTCATGTGATGCTTGACTCCCAGCTACTTGTCTCCCAGCTCAACAACTGCTATCAGGTGCGTGATCCCTGCCTCTTTAGAAAATTCCAGTGCACAAAACAACTTAGCCGACAATTTGAATCCATAACATTCACCCATGTCCCAAGAGCTCAAAATAGTGTCGCAGATCAGATGGATAACAACATCCTTGATTGGCACATCAATCACACCATGTAAAACCTCCATCATGCATCATCATCCCATAACATCTCATCGAAAATATATAAAAACCCAAAAAGATTGCAAGGGGCATCCACGTGCCTACTCCTACATACATAATGTTGCATCCATGTGCGCAACACCCTACACTACTTGCATCCATGTGCAGTGCAAACATATAACAAACCATAAGCACATCCATGTGCGTACACTAAATCATCATTACAAAAAGGTGCATCCATGTGCATATTTATATATATATCAAAAAATACATGTCCATCTACTATACATGTCCTGAGTAATCTTGTACTCGGCTATACAAAAAAATATCTATACATCCCTAAGCCTCATAGAATACATGCCATCACTACAAAATCGGGGGGAGACCCCTGCACTCCCTAATGAGAGTCATACCCTGCATCACTGCCTGCATCAGCTTCCTCCGAGTCCTCCCCTCGCTCCTCCTCCGGCAACTCCTCATCCCCTACAGGCTCATGTGCCTGTCCCCTGTCCGCTAAGATGGCCACCTGGATTGCGATCGACCGGAACTCCCATGGCACCCTCATGTAATCTTGAATCACCTCTGGATCCACGTCCCGCCACCCGTCATCAGTCACTCCCACAAGCAACCGATCCAGAAGCATCCGTACGGACTCTAGAGTCCCCTCCGCGTCCCATCGACGCACCTCCCCTCGGCCTGGCAGGGCTGGTACCACCACATGCCCCCTGCGCGCTACATGTCCTGGCGGTGGTCTCGGACCAACATTTGTAGATCACACATCAGTCAGTAACAGTATATATCATAACACATGTCGTACACAAGACTTGACACCCATAACATGCAAGCAAAACCATATGTACCATCTGGTCCCCATGCTTGTCCTGCTTCCTATGGTGCCTCTGGATCCCCGGTGTAGTCCATATCTCTATATGGAAAGTCATCCAGTGTCAGCGGCATCTGTAGCCACTATAGGTACAGCTCTTGCGTGAAGTATCTACCAACCTCACCGCCACCCCAACGATGGATCATCTCCCCCCACCGCACCATGCGCGGCTCCCTCAGCCCCCCTGCCCTGCCCGACACCTGCAGCCGCAGTGTCGGTACCCGCTCCATGAAGAAAGCACATAGAAAGGATCCGTAACAGAATCCCTTGCTAGATTCCTTCACCGATGTTAGCTGTCGCTGCACACAGGTGAGGAACATTTGGCCCCACGCATATTAGACACCATCCAGTACGTGCTCCACTAGCTGCATCTGGCCCCCGGACACCTTCTCAGGTGACTGAGACCCCAACACACGAACCACGCATGCCACAATAGCCTGTACCGCCGGCTCCTGTAGGTCCACCACCCGGAGTGCATTCCTCTGCACCCTAGCCTCTGGAACACAGTGCCGCTCTAGCATATCCTCCATATCTACATCCATGGATACTCACGGCTGCGTATCCGCCACCTTACCCACACAGGGAAACCTTGTCAAGAAGTAGACATCTGCAAGGGTGAGATCCACCCTCTCCCCCTGCACCCTGAATGCCTGTATGTCCAGCTCCTAGAAACTCACTAGCTGGTTCAGCAACAGCACTACTGAATGCATCATAGGTACCTGTGCGAACTTCAGCAATCCGCACAATCCCAACGTTGCTCGCACATGACGATCCTCCCAGATGACAGTCACTATCTCATCTGGGACCTCCCACTCTCTCCAAAGTACTAGCGGCATCCTGTCAAACACACAAGGCAAACTCATCAGACTCATGTCAAAGAAGTAACCCCTACCCCCCCAGGGAAACCCTAACAGCTCGATCCCTGTCGCAGCTTTAGGGCCCCTTGCTGCGGTTTCCGACCACGGCTATTAGGGCTACAGTCGCGGTCCAACACCACGCCTATAGGAGCCGAACTCACGATACCCAACCGCGTGTTAGCCTCGGAACGCGCGGTACCAGACTGCGTTTTCTGACCCGAACCTCGTGGTTCCTAGCCGCGAAATCCACCCTGTAACCCGCGGTACTCAACCGTGGTTCCATCCCTCAAACCCGCGGTCCACCCCACGTGGACTGTACAAATACTCCCCTGGGACCCACTACCTCCCCCCTGAACCCAAAGAAAATGCAGGGATGAGTTTGACGGAATACCTGTAACTCCCGGATCTGAAAACGGCCGGTCGGATCATCCAGAAACGCCAACTCAGCTCTGGTCAACTCTGATCACTAATCAAAGTCAACAAGTACAAATGACACTTGTCATATTGGACCCACTCATTATTTATAATCTGTTGACTTTTTCTTGTTTTGGCCATTCTGAACCCATACGGAGTCCATTTTTCGAACCGTTTCCACCACTGGAATCAGCACGACGAGACCATCATGATGGTCCACTTGTTTTCTTATTTTTTCCACATCATTTTTTGAGCATTTTTTAGACACCACTCGTTGCCTCGGGTTGCGTGCCACTTCGGCTGCTCTCCGTTTTTGGTATATTTTATATCATTGGATTCATTTTTTCGAGCCCGTGATGATGCTTGAGATCATTTCTTGCTCTCACCCCCATATTTTTTGGGTATTTTTTCAAAATGCCACCTGTCACCTCGGTTTGCGTGCCACATCGACCGGTATCCATTTTTTACGCTTTTTATATCACCGGATTCATTTTTCTGAGCTCGTGATGATGCTTGAGATCATTTCTCGCTCTCACCTGGTACAGTTTCAACATTGTGTCCCCACACCTTGCTACCTCGATTTACGCATCACATTGGCTGTCATTGGATTGTTCCACCTTTTTACATGAGCCCTTCACTCCTGTCATACTGCAATTATTTCGTTATTTTTCCACCATTCATCATCCCGCAAGGAGGCCCATCAGTGTTCTGCCCCACCATCGTTCTTGGTCATCATCAATGTTCCTTGATTGAGCACTTCCTCCTTGCCTGACCATTCCTTTTGTTCGGTATAATTTTATCCCTTTTTCGGGCCGGACAAGTCCTTTACGAAAAAAGGCACTTAGGGTGTTTCTGTTAAGCTCTTTTCTGACTCCTAAACAATGAAAAGATTGCCGAGCAATCTTGCTTCATTTCATGCTCGTTAAAGTACCTGAAAGGGCATTTATCTGGTATAAGTTTAACCCTTTTCTGGACCAGATACGACTAATTACGAAAAAGGAATACTCTAGTCACATCGGCTAGAAGAGTTCTTCATTGCATCCTTTTATGCTTCTTTGGGCCTTGGAGACTAACACATGAAAAAGAATCCCCCTGGAGTCTTCTTATCGCTTTCAGACTCTCTAAAATTGAAAGCAACCATGAGCATGAACTATCCTGGGCTCGTACAAATCCACATGACAGTACCATTCCATTATTTCAGAGTCTTCTTATCGCTTTCAGACTCCTTAAAATCTAAAGCAATCATGAGCATGAACTGTCCTGGGCTCGTATAAATCCACACGACAGTACCATTTTCCACACACTTCTTCTAGTTCCTTAACCCATGAAGAAGTCCCCCCGTGCCTCCTGGCACTATGATCGATCATCTCGGCAGCACCTCCAATCAGGTCACCTTCGTTCAGAGTATTCTGCAGTCTCCTACCATGTTACACCAGCTTGAGTATCCCTCATCCCAGTCACTATCCTCGATCCATTACAGCTATGATCCCTTTCCCCTCAGTCAGTTTCATATGCTGCTTGATCGTCCCCGCCATCATACTCTGAACGAAGGAAGTTTGAGTCCACCCACTCTACTTGCCCAGATATCCTCCAAAGTATGTCAATCCTACCATCAGTACTATCACACTTCGGTTCTCTACCTCGCATTCCTATCAAGGAAACATCATTGCCTTGCAAGTTGTAGGTCTCCCTCTGTCGACGACAGCCCCTCTATTCCAGAGGATAGACCCAGAGGTCCTTGTGCCTTGGACCCATCACCATCTGTGGTGAGTGCCTACGGACCATTTTGAGAGGAGTCATCATTGCCTCTCCGAGTGGTTGTTTCTCACATGCTCGACTTCAACACCTTGATCGCATCATTGAGAATCGCGCAGGGTATATATCCCTTCAGTCTTTGGTCGAAGACCCTAGATCTCCCCCGACTCTAGCACATTGGTGAGTCACTTCAGAACGCCAAGTTATATGTTCCCGTGGATGTCTAGGTTGCATTGGCGATTGTATTTGGAATCCATCCAGTTATATGCTTCCTTGAGTACCCAGTTCAGTTCCAATTCAGTGTAGCATTAAGAGTATGACCCCTTGTCACTATGATCTAGCAGCTCATCAGTTCCTCTGGTACCACACTCAGTAGCACTGTTGTATTTCTAGTGTATCAGTTCTTCAGCTCAGACATGGTCAGCCCAGCAGTATGTCCCAGATTTGTGTCCCCTCTGGACCCTTATGATGTACACAGTGGTTCCCTATGTATCCTACAGGTCCCCCTTTTTGGGCCTCACAATCATTTTTTATGTATCTCGATACGAGCATGGGTATGCCTGCCTCGTCCATATATTGAGATTCTTCCTCATTCATTATTTGAGGCCATGTATATGTCAGGTCCCCATATTTTGGACCCCATTGTTATTATTGTTTTATATCTTGATACGAGCATGGGAATGCCTGCCTCGTCCATATGATCAGATTATTCCTCATCCATTATTGAGGTTATGTACTTTTATTTTTTGCAGTTTGTTTGGGACCGTTGTTCCAGGCTCTAGTTTGTCTCTTCTCTTCTCCACACCCCAGGAAAACCATACAAGACTTATGATGTCTATCGGCCATACGATGAGCTCCTGCCCTCACACATCAGGGGGCAATCTGTTAACACCCAAAAAGTGCTCACTACCTCATCTACCCCATTACATGACTCATTTGTCCATACTTCCTACCATATTTACCTTCAGAACCCTAAAATCCCATTAAAAAGCCTCCAAAAGGCCTAAAAAGCCTCCAAAAGGCCACAAAACCATCAAAAAAGCCTCCAAAAGGCTAAAAAACCCCCTTTTCCCCCAAAATTATCCAAAATTCCTCCAAAATAGCAAACAACCCTTTAAAAAGGGAATAAAAAATATAAAAAGAAAGAGGAAAAAGAGGAAAAAAGGAGGAAAAAACCTATACAGCTGACCTAAACCATATGGTTCCCAAAACCATGGGCCATCCCTCCACCACTAAAAACCTATAAATAGGTGATGGAGACCCCTCATTTCATATCCACAATCAAATACACCCTTACTCTGCCAAAATCACTCTTGAAACCCTAGCTCACCCTAGAGCTACTTTCACCATTGAGTGCCCCTTTTGGCCCATTTCCACCCTTTGGAGAAAGAGAAGGAGCAAAGTTGGAGTTTGGAGCAACCCGCTTGGACAATTGCAAGAACTTCACCAACCTTCACATTGGAGGTAAAATTTTAATACAAAAGAAAACCATTTATATTCCATGTTTTGTTATGTTTCTTAATGCTCATGCTAGTTTAGAATTCATATTGTTTTAGCATTTCAATTTACTGTTTATTGAACTGCTACTAAGGAGACCATTCTCCTTAGTAGGTGCTCATTTGCACAAGCTAGGGTGAAAACCCTATCTACAGTCTCCCACGTCTGTTTGGTTAGAATATTCACATCCAAACCCAAATCCAGAATTAGGGAGTCGACATCAAATTCTTCGATCTATGCCTACATCCGCATCTCCCTGCCTGTCTTCCTTTTATGTATGCGATTAACTCTTTGTTCCAGTCATGCACCTCCCCGTTGTTGCAGTAGACTAGCTATTTATTCTAGTGCATCTGGGTCCTTTAACAAATCCAGGCAACTTTCCAAGAAGGCTTTTAGAGTGGTTTCCTTCCTTCGCAATTTTTTCGAGTTGAACGTCGGCGACATGTCATAGATTTCTTCCTCAAGAGGTAGTTGTCTCTTATTCCTCATTGCATCCTGTGCCTTCAAAAAGATTTCCCTTTCTGCTTCTACATCGAAGGTGACCTGCTTCCACTGTGTTTGTGTTGTTCTAACATTGGTGTGTGACCTATCGCCACCTGTCACTGCCCCTCCTCATGTTATTATTCCGACCATCACATGGCTACTCCTAGCTTCTGTCGATATCATCTGCATAGTTGATGGCACATTCTGATTATTTTGGTTTTGGTTATGGGGTGGGTTCTTAGTCTTCCATTTCGCAATGAGTTGAGGGCAGTCCTCTATACTATGATCCACAGCACTACAGTATGTACACTATGGCACAGGGTTTGTACAATCTCTCTGGTAGTTCCCTTGCTGTCCACAATTGTAATAGATGATTGGATCTCTTCGCCGTCCAGTAGCTCCTCCATGTCCCATGACGGCACCTCGGCCTCTACAGAATCCTCCCCTAAAATGTCTGCATGGCAGTCCATATGGTTGATACTGCGGTTTCCCGTACTATGGTTGCTGCCCATACTGCGGTTGGCCATCCGGCGGTGGTGGGTACTATGGGTTCCCATATTGCGGCTATCCATATTGCCCTTGGTCGTATTGCTGCAGTTGGTTAAACTGTGACTGTGGCTAACTATACTGCATTTGATGCTGCACCATCGACAGCTCTTCTCCCTTTATAAAATATGTGTCAGCTGTCCGATCTTGCAGTAGATCACAGGCTCTGCAGTCCTTCTCATCGTGGCCAACCGATCGACAGAACTTGCAGTATAGGTTTGCCAACTTTGACACCATCTTTTGCAAATATACAAATTCTTTTGGTTGATGCCCTCTAGTTTGATAGACGGGACACCATGGCATGCCCCCTTGCCGAAGGGGTTTTGGTGCCCTCGACTACAAATACTCATAGAACTCTAGGCAATTGTCCTTATGGTGCCCCTCACCTCTGCATCTGGTGCACCATATGTCTCTGTGGGTTTCTTTCCCCTTCTTGATATCCTCCAATTGAAGTGTTAAGTTGGCCAACTGCGCCTGGAATCTGTCCATTCCCATCCCTGCTTCGCCGATCGGTGAAGCCTCTAGCTTCATTGCAATCTCTAATGCTTCCGTATGTGTTGCAACTTTTTGTTGCATCAGTGGCCCTCAAATATGCAGTAGAAGACCTACGATGAACCATTCTTTGTTTGCAACTCATTTATCAGAAAGCTCACTTTTGTGATCAGCGTCTTGTACCGCTAACTAAATTCTCACACCGACTCATTCGGGAATTTCTTAATTTCCTTAAGCTCAGTGACATACTGCGACTCAGATTTTGGTTTTTTAAATTCATCAATCATGGCCATTCTGACCTACACCAACATCTTGGCTACCGTTCCCATTGGAACCTTTACAAAATTCATGTACCAATCTAATGCCCGACCCCTAAGGGTCATCGCTAGCAGTCCCATCCCATCTTTATAGCATCGTCCTAAACTTGTTTCACAGTCCATATTGCTTTCACAGTCCCTGGAAGGTGGGAATCTTCGCCTCGTCTGCCATCCTAATGTTGCTATTATTGTTCTTTACTGAAGCGCTACTCTTACTGCTGCACGTAGGGAAACTCCGCGAGTAGTTTGGATTTCTTCCTATAAAATTTGGAGTAGTGCGCGGGGTTGAAGGTATGTTGCACCATACGATCTGACCTCCTTCTGCTTCTGGGGTAGCCTGGTCGACGTCTCCTTCAAACTGAGGTCACTTCCTCCCTTGTGGTCCTGTTTCATAGTTCTCCATTTCGGTCCTCTCAAGAGACTCTCTCTCAATCCTCCTCTTCTTCTCCAGATGTCGGAATATTGCTCCACTCCTCAAGGTACCACACTTTTCGTCAGCTTCCCTTAGAAACTCATCGTCACTCATGTCCATCTACCCCACATCTTTTCGTCAGATCCGTATTCACATGATACCTTCGCCCTCTGCACACTGATTTTTCTACTCATCAGAAAACATCCTTAATATTCCTTTTTCGTAGACAAGCATCTTAATCCACAGTTTTAATGATGATAGGAACCTTCCTCTTGCCCCCCTAAAGAAGTTCCTTTCAACATCATTGTACAACTTGATAGTATCTACTGCGAACTCAGTCATGTACCCTTTGAGGATACTGTCTACCCAAAAATCAACAGTTCGTGATACCTTGTTATCAACTTGCTTCAGCTGTCGAACCAACTTTGGGGTCCAATAGTCAGGTTCAGTCTTCTAGCAATGATTCTTTTGAAATGTTAGCTGTGCTAACCACTCATGCAACAACACCGAGAATTCATAGAAGAATATTTTGTGGATATCTGAGTAGATGTATCTTTGTAACCAACTGGTTGATGTCTATTTAGGATCTCGCTTCTCGCTTTCTGTGAATTCCTCTGTCTTCTTGTCGAACCACTCTTGGATCTCTGGTTTTGTCAGATGCCACAACATATCCTCTTCCTTTCATCCTTAGGGTCCCAGAAATGGAACCATTCGTTGACGTAGCATCTATCGACAGGGGTTCACTTCCCACTGTCGCCAACAAATTACCAACCCAAACTCCCTTATACATCGTCCCGGAAAGGTGTAACCCTTTCTAGCAACACTTGCGAAGCAAGTGCAGTCTCACCCGGGATGGATAAGGGGGCTGCTGGAACCAAGTTTCCATAGTGGAGTTGAGGATATGCTTTCAACGCACATTACCCTTGCAATAACCAGAGATCATAATATTCGCAGTATGCTATTAAGTTATCATTTGCATTTTAAGTCATTCGTAGAGTTCAACAAATCACAAACATTCAGAATAAAATATTCAACATACTTATTCAGATTCGCAACACTTCTTAAACCTATAGCATATTCACATCAATCAATAATCTAAAACATTCACATAACATATTTGCATTCATCATCGCATGATTGCATAAGAATAGAGACAGATATTACACCATAACCAAACATCTTCATTCATTCACCAACCCTGCGAAATGAACCTTGCAGAAACTGTTAATACACCATGTTGTGGATACAAAACAAACCAAAAAGATAGGATCATTCATCCCCAAAACCCGATGCCCTTAGACTTACAATCCTACTCTATTTATATACTTCTATTTGGTTACAAAATGGTCCACGTGACCAACTTAACTAATCTAACAATTCTTGCACTTCCATGAACATCGCGAATGGTCCTTCTTTCGCAGAATGACCCTTTCGCGCCTGTCGACTTTCGCACTTCCTGTGGACTTATCCCGTGCCGACATATGGAGGCCACAAATGGAATTTCCTGGGTAATGGATAATCACAAAATAAACACCCAAATTTATAAGTGAGACGTATAATGCTGAGTTTGCAATCACATATTGGTAGATTATAGATTGGGGTGAATTTGTGCTTGGCCCCACTCTTGATCAAGGTTAGTTCATAGTGCATTGCTGTAATTGTCAAGCCAAGAGATGCTGCTACAAGATTCACTTCTTCAAACTACAGAAAGACCTTAAAATCATCTTGAATCATAGCATATTTCAAATAATCATTCATGAACTTTGCATCTTAGTCTCCTATCCCCCTTAGGGTCTTTTCCAGTGAACTTTGACCTGTTATCTGCATTAGAGCACTCCCACGAGTTTCTCATAAAAAATAGGCCTCATCCATGTCTCATTTATATGCCACTTCACTACATATTATGCCGACATGACCTATAGTTTTAACATTTTATTAACTCGGTCGACTCACCAAATTTAGCATAAAATTATTTTTTAAAATTAAAATTTCCTCTATGCTTCGACATGTAAGATCACAAAGGCTTTAAACCTTGATGTGAGGGTTACCCTTCCATTCTTGAAGGGTTTAATACACTATGCCTAATAGATGGATTTGCTAGGGATTTTGTACTTGCCCAACGTCTCCATATTATGTGGGCATGAAACCCTTAAAAAGATCATATATAAGATAATTTCAAAATGCCTCCTTTTTTATTTTCAAGACTTCTCTGAATGGGGTTTCTCGAAGCTTCGGACCTACTAAGTCTTAAGACCTTTTTATGAATGAAAATATGGATCAGATCGCTGTGTTAAGGCTCAGACGTCCTGCTTAAATATGGGGCTTCTTCAACCATTTGAGGGATTCTCAATTGCTTAAGGTCTTCAGGGACATAATCAAGGGCTTCGTTTTCAAACCAAGGACTCCAAGCTCCAAGTGCATCATGATCAAGTGCTTCAACACAAGCTACCACATGTAAGGGAACATGCAAGGGAACCATCAACATATAAAGAACCAAACATCATCCACATCTGTCCATGGGATAACCATACCATCAAATCAATCAACTGCAAGGGAATTATTAACCCAATATGTACATCATCCTAACCACTATGTGCAAGGAGAGGGCTCCATCCTATGCAAGAGACCCCACAAGAAGAAACTCCGCACCAAAAGCATGTTCCAATGTCCATGAACCTGTCCACACCTGTACACCTAGCATGACCACTCAGAAGGCCTTGGTGGCATCGATGACAACTCAGAGGCCACTGTAAGTCCCTTGTTGGAATCAATGACAACTCAATCAACACTAATCTCATTCCCTTGGTCACTAATAACATATGAACGTAGTGTAATATCTATCCCATCCATGACCTCGTTGTTATGTGCAAGATTATTGTGGGAATGGGAACATTTTGTGCATGATGCATAAGATTCTACACCATGATGAATTTGTTGGTAGAACCCACACAGAGGTAGAACAAGTAGAAATGTATATTCTTGGAGATATTTTATTCTAGGACATAGAGGTAAAACAAAGAAATAAAAAATGTAGATACCAGAAGCACTGGCACATAGAAAATGCATTCAGATATGATAAAAAAATAGAGATGAAGATTTCCTCCCCCACACATCTTCATAGTTGATACAATACTCAGATATGACAGTTGATACCTCACATGAACTAGGCATAAGAGGTACTACTTATGGACATCGATAAGTAGTACCTTCAAGTAGCTTATAAAAGGTAGAATGCACACAGAGGTAGAACAAGCAGAAAGGTAGTACTTATGGACATCGATAAGTAGTACCTTCAAATAGCTTAGAAATTGAAATATAATATATATCAACACACCATCTACTGTAGTCTTGTAGCCTGTATGTATCATTGTTTGGATATATTATAGTCTGGAATATTTTTATATTTTTTAATATATATTATTTCCACTCCAGACATGACATTTCTTGCAAATTTGGGTGAAACTTCTAGCCGTACTAGACTCATATCCACGTTCCCAATGTTCATGCGTTCCAGAAACTCATGCAACATAATTAACATCATACATGATTCAAATACATTTATTTTCCAATCTACTTATCTCTTCAACTATGAGCACGAGACTAATGATGCACTCAAAAATTGGAGAGATGGAGATTTTAATCTACTAACCAAGGTACTTTGTAGAGTTTGGTCATACAGATAAAACACAAGAATACGAATACTCATATACACAAGAGTAGAAAACCCAAGATATCAAGCATGGAAGTAGAGAGGATATTGACATAATATACACATGCACTCATTTGAATTATCCATATATAGGAGTACAAAACTAGCAGGAGCGATCAAGTTTGACCAAGTCTCCAATAGAAAAAATTATAAAATAAAGTAGGTAAGTAACTAATTTGGACCAAGTCACCCAAAAGTACAAAAGTGTAAGTACAAAATAGATAAAGTACTAGTACAATACCTGTTCAAACTTCATACATGGTCACTAGAATAAGTCTCATCAATTCCTCCCCACTTGGAGAAAATCATCCCTTACTTCTGTCGAAGATGAGGAAACTGCTCCTCAAACATTGACTGGGACAACCACTTGGCTTGAGTGGGAAAAGTGTCTTTGCAATCCCACCAAGTAAGTGGTGATGTGACACAGTTTAGTGGATCTTGCACAAGCATCAAGAAGAATATATTTTGGAAGGGGAGGCTGAAAATTTCGAATTGTGGCCTCCATATGTATGGCTGGAACAGATACTTCCAAGTGACAGGGCTCATACATATTGAGATTAGTGACATTTGGAATGTGGCCTTTGTATGTATTATTGGAACATATACTTCCAAGTGAGGGATATCATATAGTTTGAGTTTGCTGACATTCACCATATCATGGATGTCAAGCTGAGGTGGAAGGTTCAACTTGAAATCCCTTGAACTCATCTGTTGTGTGATGGTGTAAGGACCACACTAAATGGGATCGAGTTTGTGATGCTATTGACTTTTGTGTTGCTTGTCAAAGTGTAGCCAAAATTTATGAGTTTCACTAGGTAACTAGACTCAGTTGTGTTTGCAAAATTAGGGTGTTCAAATGGATGGTTATTAAGGACTTTCATCTAAATCCAGATTAGCCAAGAATGATATAGATGAATAACGCCCCCATTGTGTTAAAGAAGAGACTATCAAACAAGACTTTTGGGAATGCATGTATGCCAAAAATTGTTGGAAAGTATTGCAGAACACATTTTCTTCAATCTTGTAGGGAGACATTGATTGGCATGCAACAAGGCTCAAGGATTGCAAGTCTCTTTCCCTTAGTCATTTTAGTGACCTATGGCATTGTGTCCGCTATTGTATTCAATTTGGAAGATTCATAGTAATTATAATTTTGATGGGATGATAGGTTATGTCGAGTCCTTTCAAAAGTCAGCCGCTTTGATAAGTATTAACTATTCGCTTAAACCAGGTCCAAGGGACTTTGTTGATTAAGGATCCAAAAAATATTCTACTTGGGCTTTGAGACCTTATTTCAATGTTGACAACAACAAGGTAGATGTAGTTTCTACTTATGCACCTTTCTATTTTTGTAAACTATGAGAAGCTTAAAAATGTATCCAAACTCTATCACCAATCTAAAAAAGTGGATCAACTAGATGTCAGCTGTGTAGTGCCTTGTATTTGGCCTCTATCCGTTGAAGGATATCATGGATTCTGCTCTGAATAATAGCCAAGCTCTGCAAAAAAGAAGCTTTGACTTCCTCTTCCTACTGGTGGGATGTAGAGAGTTAGGAAACTATCTAGAATCTCACAAGGAGCTAGAGGCTAAAAACCAAAGCAAAGGTCAGAAGGGGAGTTGTCCTATAGAGACTTGAGTGGCTCCAGTGTAGATTTGCTGCAAAATATGCAAGTATTGATCCCAGAATTTTATTTGCTAATGGTATTAGATGAGGAGAACATGAACCAAGGCTCTGTTGACTATATTGGTTTGTCCATTAGTTTGTGGATGAAAAGCAGTGGAAAACTGCAGTTGATAGAATAAAATATTCCACAAGGATTTCCAAAAGTGACTAGGAAATTTGAAGTCGTGATCAGAAATAGTGGTCAACAGTAAGTCAAAATGGCTCCAAACATGTTGGAAGAAGAGCTCTACAGCTTCAGGGGAATTAACATCTTTGGTGTAGGGTATGAAAATTCACATCTTATAAAATCTGCATACTACCACAAAGATGCAATTGTGCTTTTGCTAGGTAGTGGATACACCACTGATGAAATCCATAGAGATGCACCCCCACGGCCTGGAGGGAACTCACAAACATGGGTACAACTCAAGATTCCTATTAGTGGGTTTGCTTTGGTTGCAATGTGAGCATATACAGATGTAATCTCCACTTGCTTCTGCATGGAAGACCAAACAAAGTACTTTTGTTGGTGAAACAAATATTTCAGCACACCAAAGCATCCTGCATAGGATGCAGAGTGAATCTCCTTGAAGAAAGTGTCATGAAAGCATGTTAATCAAGTTGGGACACAATTGATTCAATTTTTAAAGATCCATCCCAATTCGAAAGAGTGCAGTCTAGGAAGGGCGTTTGATTGACCATAATGGTTGTTATAAGGACTCCATGAGAAAACCAAAGTAAGGATCTGTAGAATAGTGGGTTTTGTAGCCCTCATAGGCTACATATCTTACATCTAAAAAGGATAGGATCTTGGTAGGAGGTCTACTAAGGAGTTCGACCACTTTATTTGAGCTAGCCTTTTTATAGTTGATGACTAAATGAATCTGTTGTATGTATTTAGCCCATTTCAAATGCCTTTGCTCCATAATGTTAGATTGAGAATTCAAAAGCTGAAGACGTTGATCAATGTGTAGGATATTTTCCTAACCAAAAGGATGTAGTTGTCACCCTTACTTGAGTGCTTGTGCCAGTGCATTGAATTCATTATCATAATGGTGTAATTGAGCTTGGTCTTTTTTACCAAGTATGTGATGACTTAAGAGTGTTGTTGTTCAATTCGAAATCTGAGAATTCCAGCAAGCTAGTTATGAGATGGGAAAAGTTTTCTCAACTGTGTCAAATGAAGGTTCCAACATTGAGAATATAGTATCACTATGATGACCCCAAAATGGTTGAAGAGAGGCGAAGAGCACTAGCATGCTCTTTTCCTAAAATTCGAGAGATCATCTATTTTCAAGAGTTTGATTTCATCATAGTGAACTGTGAGTGGTTCTGTGAAGAAGTGTTTGGACGTCTAGTAATATTGAACACCAAAAATCAATCTACTTTGGATGCACAACAAAGGGGATTTACAAATAGAAAAGAATTGGAGGTCATTTTGAGAGAATCATATATCATTACAGGGTTCAGTACCTAGTTTTGTTCCGAGAATTATTGAGAATGTGCACCCAAATGACCTTGAGAGGATGATGTTGAAACTGGAACTCTGTTATGAATCAGATCCGGGTGAACCTAATTCAAAGATTTTCATTCCTGAAATACTGGAAGAAGGTCGGTCAAATCCACAAAGATGGCAACTAGGTGGATCAGAATTCATATACACTGGTAGACATTTTGAGTGTGATGATTCAAATCACACTTTCCTCACTCCTGGATTCTTCCCAAGGTTGCAGGTATGACCTTTTGATTTTAGTTTCTTAAAAAATAAAAATAATCTATCAAAATTGAGTTTACTCTTTGAGAAGGATAGGAGACACAGCTATTCTAGATATCAAAGATCCATGGGAATTCATGTCCTATTTATTGCCTAACCTTGAATGAAGTCGAAGATGTATCTCATACTCTCTGAGGTGCAAGGCATAATATGGTAGGATTCACCTACTTAACCCTTAAAAAATATTGACTCGGGATTGTGAGTAAGAGCATCCACTTCAATATTGTGAGCCATTAGGAAATCACTCCACTATGTCTATCTATCTATCTATCTTACAAAGAGAATTCCTCAACATTACATGCAAATGGGGATCCGTGGAATATGTCTCCAGTGCATCCCCTTGTTCGTGGAAGGTAGGGGATGCAACAAATGCATCAAGGATTTTCTCATTTGTTGAAGACATAAAGGGTCAATTTGATACATTCTACCCAACAGATAAAAAATAAGGATGCCCAGTTCATTCAATCCCTAAGTTTGAAGACTTTATAATTGTTCTAAGACTACAACATCTGATTTTCCTGCAACCAAGATGAACATAGTATGATGCAAACATGCTACAAAGGAAATTGATCATCATGGAGAGCTCAATATCAAGTACAAAGAGATCTATTGTCAGTATGGGTGTGGTTTTTAACTACACATAGGTTGCATTAGAGAATATTATATGTCAACAGGCATATCACATGCTCTAGGGGATCCTACAATGACTTTTGAAGAGATGACACAAAAAGAATAATTGAAGTTCTTGAATAAAATGGTTCTAGAATAATTTGGAGTGAACAATGACATATTGTGACAAACTATCATATGATTGAACTGCTATATATCAATTAGGAATATACAACCATTCTTATTCTACGGGAATAGTGTTAGCAAAGGAAAAACAGTGTTAGGATAACCTGAATGAACTATGAACTTCTTACTGGATTTATTGTTAAAAGAGGCTTCATGTGAATGAAGCAGATATGTCCATAACATCCTAGTTGTTACAACAATCTCTATCAAAACTCAACAAATGTGCCAGGAACTTATTGGGTCACCCGGTTCCCTTGCTTATTATATATTAGTAAATATCATTTTTAGTGTATTACTATCTACACCTTGAGAGGCTTACTATCTATAGTTAGGTGGACATTGCATGCTTATCAGAAAACAATAAAATGTGTATTGAAAAAAAGAAGTTACAAAATAGTGAGAATTACATTACGCAAAACATAAATAGCTCTCTAAATAAGAATCTAATACTAACATCCATGATGTTCTTTTCTCTTTTGCTTATGCTCTCATGTTTTCTTCAGTTGACAAGTTAACATCTAAACCAAACCTTCAACCCGGGATTCTACGAGTTGTTAACATCTAATTTGTTGTGTGCATAGTTCAGTCATTTGCTTCATTTCATTTATTTATTAATGCATAACATAGTCAATCCTATATTGCTCACATTGTCCTCTAATTGCAACCTAGAGTTGGATCGTATTTTTAACATTTAAAGCTATTTTGATGCATATTTTGATTGTGATTTTGAAGGATCTTGTGGCATATCTTGTTGTGGATATTTGTGGCATAGCTTGGACATATTTAAAAAATCTTAGACAAGTCAATTTGTGAAGGAAGTGAAAAGAGGCATTAGACATATGGACATCGATAAGTAGTCCAAAACATCCAAATAGCTTCTCTCTTTAGGGGCGATTTTCCCTCATCTAAAACATGAAAATGAAGTGAGTAGTAGCTTCTGCTTTTATAGGAAATGTAGTCCTACTAACACCCCATACCACCATCCAATACCATCTACTAACACAAACTATTGTCAAAAAACCATGAGCCAAGTTCCAAGCTACCAAAATGAGGCTCATTGCACATTGTTTCAAGATGACAAGAAAACATCTCAAATTGAGGTCCTAGAGGTGATGTTGTTGTTATATATAGGGAATTCTCAATAGCTTTTAAGATTATAAGAAAAAATTCTCATTATATCTTGTTGTACATTGTTTCGAGATGATGACCAATTAAGGACAAATGTGAAATGAGGACCCTACCATGGTATTAGACATAAAATGGGAAACCACAACCACACATTTAGACAAAAGTGAGTTGCACTCAAAATGAGGGAATTCACCACACTACAAGCCTATGCCACTAAGATGGATAGGAGGATCTTGATGCCAACCTAGGTTGGGTTGTGCATTGCTGAAACATTATTAAATCCCACATCATTATTTGATTGAATAAGTGTATGATCGATACTAGTAACACAATCTCTATGCATGAACACACTAATGGGATGTTGAGAGAGAAACAGATATTTTTTGGTGATAGTTGCAATGACCTGATGCCACCTTCTTTCTTGCTACCATATTAGGTTGTTCTATATATCCAATGTCAAGAAAACAAAACATACTTCTGTGACCATAGTTTACATTGTACACTTACGAAGATAGCACGCATAGGTTTTCACAGTACCCAATCAATTGCTACATCAAGTTTTAATAATCTTGCACATTATACAAGTCATATTACCACTCAATGTATAAATCTTGTCTAAATATTGTGTCCCTTCTATCTTAATCGTGTTAAAAGTTTGTTTTCCTCATTTTATAATTGAAAAATAATATCTTCTTTGTTTTTTTTTTGCATGGGTGATATTTTTGTTTTGTTAAAAAGAATATTGAAGATGGGAAACAGACATAATAATAAAATAAAGTCTAGAAGGAAGGAGATGCACCCTAAAAAGTCCCATGAGATAAGAGAAAAGGCCAGGTTGTACATGGAAAAACATATACATCAAAATGTTACTTCCTTATATCCTAGCACAAAGCATGCCATGATGATCTCGAGTTCTTTAGGTGAAGTGAAATGGATGTGGGTAATGGATCCCTCTCAATATCCAACATCAAGTGATCATTCAACGAATAATCCATCAACAAGCAATCATGAAGTGGCTAAAGTCAATCAAATATTGGTTGATGTTGAGTATGCATGGATGGATGTTGAATGACTTGTTAATTGGAAACCTCCCCAAGAAGAGCACACACATGTCAAACAAACTCCCTTGTAGGACCAAATTGTGAACGAAGTGCCATAACAAACCGGTGATGAGACTCGTACTTCCTTTCTAATTCCCTTGCCTCAACTATCAAGCAAAAAACGAAGAAATCCTAGACGTATTCATGTGGATGAAAGTTCATTTTCAAGACTTGAAAGTAAGTTTCCGAAATTCACTATTGATTTCCATTGTAGCAATGTTATCAAATAACTTTTTGAATCAAAAACCGATGCAGCAAAATGTCAATTGTTTCTGGATTTGTTAAAATCACATTGTATAGCTCATGTTAGGAGAATTTTAGGCATAAATGTAGTTATAATTTTAGAGTCCAATAGTCATGTTTTTAGAAACCTATATTCACCATTTAATTTGATTGGAAAAACTTCTCGTATAAAATATCTTAATGCGGCCTGTCTTGTACTGTCATAATCAATTGTAAAAAAATCCACAAGGCAACGTCGCTTGTTATCACACACATGTAAAATCATTAAAGTAGATAGAAAGTCTCTTCAAAATTATTCTTCTATTAGATAAAAACTTGAAACCCCTGGCCAAAAATATTGACGGGCCTTTGTTGGTAGGTTTCCTCGTCCATACATGAAGCTTATTGATGTTGTTAAAGAACTAGTACAATTTTTTTGGCACGATAACACTAGACCGTCATTGAATCAAAGACATGTTTTAAAGTTGAGAAAAGGTGTCAAAGGGTGTGAACCCCATGTCAAGCACTTCCTTGAAACAACAAAAACGAAACTTTATGAGAGGTTAGAAAATGAGCACACACAATTGAACTTGGGCCAAAGGTCCTTTGAAAAATGCAAACCCTGGTATGTTAGAATTTGCATTGATGGAAAGACATGTTGCTGTAGATACCATGTAGAATTTGAGTACTGTTATGGTACATATAGACATATACTTTGTGATTTGCCTACTAACATTGTGCAAGAATTCCCATCGTTACAACCACTGAATGCATCCATAGAATTTATCCATAGCATAGTGTTCCCAAGACCTGAAGGACATAAATATTATAAAAAATCATGTTTATATGGGACGGGTGCAGTGGATTTTCATTATTGATCTGTTGCACCCATGAAACTGAGGAGCACGAATTTGGGAGGATGTCAGTAGAAATGAAAAACTTCAAGTACATAACATATCAAGTAGATAGTGCGAAGGAAAGCAAAAACTTTGCATTGGTGAAGTCATAGGTGATCTAAGTTTGCATACTTTCATATTGTACATGTTGAATTTATACGTATATATTCAGATTGTAAATGTCACGCTGTGTTAATTCCCTTGGTTTTGTGGAACCAGGTACAAATTTGCGATTTCATGAAGGAATTCTACAAAAAGACCGAGCAATATATACAACATGTCCATGTAGCATAATGGAAGGATGAACAGTACATACAGTGAAGGGAAACCTTTCCCAATGGCACAATATTGTTGGTTGTGGACTTTGCTGAAAACTACACCCTGTAGCCACATAATGAGATTCAAATTCAATACTACCATTCAAACCAAGTTAGCATAATGGTCCATATCAGGAATGGACATGCATAAGAGAGTAGCAATTGTAGGAGGATAATATTGAAAGGGACCAACTTCTACATTAGTGATGACAGGTGCCACGTCCTGCATTATGTGCAACATTGCTTCAAACTTTTCTATGACCAATTGAAGGAGATAAGTATACATATGGATCATCATTGGATATGGTCATATGGTTGTGTGGGCCAGTTCAAAAATGCATGTGCATTCCAGTGGTTGAGTATTTTGCACAAGACTTATGATGTGATGCATTTCTGGAACTATTTTGAGACTAGGCATGGAAAGGGAGAGCATGATGGGGTTGGAGCATGTCTCAAAACTTCCCTTCGAAGGGAGGAGATGAGGTGCATGAAAAACCCTCATATTCAAGATGAAGAATCCATAGTTCAATGGTGCTCTGAAAAAATGTCAAATGGAACCACAAAGTAGCACGGACCAACAGGTAAAGGACGTGTTGTCAACAATTTATGGCATGTGGTTGATATATATCAATTCATTCTTATAGTTGTAGTATTGTACAAGGGACTCGTGGATTTAATTTAGTTCAAGGCTCAAACAACCCCTTATTTGAAATATGGATGCAAAAACTTGCTTGATTTTGTGGGCCTTGTAGCAGCGGTGAGTGGGATGAGTGTCAATCAATGGATTGGGTTGATGAATGGGGTCATGTATCACTTGCAGTAGACCCATGTGTATTTGTTGAAGCAATCTAGTTAGAGGAAGGCCAATCTTCTAATCCGAATGACTATCATCATATGTATGATCTTGTACATCGAGGTAAACATTTCTGCATTCATATCTCGGTTCCCTTCTTGTTTTTTAATTAACCAAGTTATCAAAGACCATCTCTTGCTATACAATCCATCTCAAACCATTCAAGGGATAACCCATGGATCTATACTTTGTAATCTCACATTATCTATGAGTCTTGAATCACCCTCAACAACATCCTCCATTAAGGCATCACACCTGTCTACTGACTAAGTAGAATGTGCTTGGATGATGTCAATCTCATCATCACACCTCTCCTCCACTATATAATTGTAAGTCTCATGGATTGAAGAAAAAATGATATAAATATATTTGGTGGTACAATCACCCCTACATGCTTCTAAGCCGCTATATCAATAATGTTGACATTCTCCCTGATCAAGAGGGGAAATACTAACAAACTGAACTATCTCAGAATCACACTATATGGGATTGGAAGCTAGATCTACATGTTCCTTCTAAGAAATAGAACCTAATATAGCTTAAAGACCCTGATCTACCCATACAAACTAGAAAAAACAAATCTATCCTCGGAATCCTAATGTGGACCTAGAAATCCCCGGAATCCTAATGTGGACCTAGAACCCTAGAGACATAATCTAGAATACTTATCTAGCCCTAGAGACGTAACCTAGCTCCAGATACCTAATCTAGACATATAGAACCTAATATAGCTTAAAGACCCTAATCTAGCCCTAGAAACCAGACAAAAACAAATCTAGCCCTGTAAAGCCTAATGTGGACCTAGAACCCTGAAGACCTAATCTAGAATACTTATCCATCCCTAGATACATAACCTAACCCCGTAGACCTAATCTAGCCATATAGAACCTAATATAGTTGTGAGGAACCTCCAACAATTAAATGATGAAAATGCATGATATATCATAAATAGAAGAACACAGAAGAGATTTATTGATCGTGGGACACTTCGAGGGGGAAAACTCCTTTGAGCAATCTCAATACAAATAAATAATGGATTCTTTCATTGGCCTCAACACGTACTTCTATACTAAGTTTATGTGTCCAATTCTATGGATCAATACCATGGAACATACAATACTATGAGATAATACAAACTATGGATCAATACCATGGAACATATAATACTAAGGGACGACTTACAAAGCATATGTGTCCAACAACAATATACTAACAAAGTGAAGAGAAGGGATGACACAGGATCATAACATGCTCTCCCCCTTAGAAAAAGCTTTGTCCTCAAAGCTTTAGATGTGGAAATTGTCGTTGAATCTGAAGGATTGGTTCCCATGTAGCATCCTCTGGTTGCATTTTGTGCCACTTAATTAATACCTCTGTGATAGATCAAGAGCGAAGCTGATGAGTGAACCTATTGAGGATGGCCTCCAACTCCAAAAGTATGGATCATTCATTATCTAGTTCTGGTAAAATAGTTTGTCCTCTGATGTTGGTGCCAAGAAATTTCTTTAGACAAGATACATGAAATACTGGATGAATGCAAGAAGAAGGAGGAATTTCCAATTTATAAGCAACATAACCAATCTTCTTAAGAACCTTATATGGCCAGTAGAAATTTGGAGCGAGCTTATGACGCCCTTTGAGTTTCAAGGAGGATTGCTTGTAAGGATGTAGACTAAGAAAAACCATATCACTTGCTTGAAAAGTGCACTTAGAAAGGTGCTGATCGGCTTGTTGTTTCATTCGATTTCTTGCCATGTGAAGATTTTCCTACAAAATGCGAAGAATGTGATCATGGTTTCAAAGAGCCATGTCAAATTTATGAACTGGTGAACTTCTGGGGGTGTATGGAAGAAGAACTGGAAGTGCCTAACCATAGAATTCTTCATATGGATTCATTTTAGATGCAGTGTAGTAGGAGCTATTGTACCACCATTCAATGATAGGGAGCCACTTTTCCCATTGATGTTGTTGTTCGAAGGTGAAGTAACGAAGATAAATTTCCAAACATTTATTGATAATTTCAGTTGGATCATATGTTTGTGGGTGATACCCTAAACTCATCTTCAGTTTGGTGCCAGTGTGGCGAAATAGTTTTGTCCAAAAATGACTGGTGAAAGTTGTATTGTGATCCAAGACAATGGAATAAGAGATTCCATGAAGATGAAAGATCTGGTCCAAGAAAATTTGTGTGACTAAGGAGGAAGTATAGGGATGGCTGAGGGCACAAAAATTACTATATTTGGAGAGGTGATCAACCACAAACAAAATCACTGTCTTCCCTCCAGATTTAGGGATCCCTTCAATGAAATCCATAGAAATATCTATCGAAATCCGTGTAGGGATGGGAAAGGGTTTGAGCAATACCAGAAGAAGTTTCGTTTCACCCTTGTTGCGGTGGCAAGTATCACATTCAACCACCATATGTTGAATTTCCCTTTTGCCCTCCAAAAGAAGTTACGTTGTGCTCGCTCATATGGTTTTGAGGAACCCAGAGTTTCCGACTGATGGAGAAGCATGGAGTTCATAGAAGAAATATTGTTGAAGATCTGTGCTCTAGGGAAGCACCAGACGACCCTTGTATCTCAGGGAAATACCATCCCAAGAGTAATGCGGTACAATAGAAGGGTTGTTGGCCAACCATTGGATGATTTGAGATGATGAGGAGTCATTGAAATAGCCCTGTTGAACAGTTTGCAACCAATTTGGAACAAGCATAGAAATAGATGAAAGAGAAACTTGATCATCAAATGTGAGAGAAAGAGCATCCGCCATAAGATTGTCCTTACCCTTCTTGTAAGTGTTTTTATAGTCATAACCCATGAGTTTGCTAACCCATTTTTGTTTTGCTAGGGAGGAGACTTGTTGTTCCAGGAAATATTTCAGACTCTGGTGATCAGTCTTGATGGAGAAATGATTCCCTAATAGGTATGGATGCTACTTTTGTAATGCATGCAAAATAACCATCATTTCCTTCTCATATGTAGAGGCGTCTAAATTCTTACCCAAAAGGGATCTTGAAGGTTGCAATCCCACTGGTTCAACAAAGAAACCTGCATATCTATCCAAAATTTGTTGTATATCCAAAGGAGTAGTGGAGACTGATGATGGGTGAATTTGAATGGAATGGAGCTTAGTGATGCCACCATGTGAATTCTTCTTAAGGATATTTTCCATGCGATGTGAACGGATGATGCTAAGAGACCCTGGTTGTAAGCCCATTAATGTGTGTTTTTTCCCATTGACTAAAAACTGCATCTAAAGTTCACCAAAATCCCATAGGATGGGTTCAAGTGTGCATAACCATTGAGCACCCAAAACCACATCACATTCACCTAAGGCTAATGAAAACATGTCAGAGTGCAGGTTATAATATCCCATAGAGATATGCACATTGTGACACTTCCCCTTGCAAGGTAAGGTGCCTGCATTGGGAATCATGACTTCAAAGTTGGAGCAAGGATTGAAAAAACAATCATCTTGTTTAGCGATCCAAGGGTCAATGAAGTTATGAGTGCTACTAGAATCAATGAGTATTGTAAGAGGGATATTCTTGAAGTAACCCCTAACCCGCATTGTTTGTGGGGTGGTGACTCCGGCTAAAGCATGAAGAGATATCTCTAGGTGGTCATCCTGAGATGGAGGGTCAATAGGCAGCTGCTGAATGTCGACC
The DNA here is from genome assembly GCA_027924585.1 of Larix kaempferi. Classification (NCBI taxonomy): domain Eukaryota; kingdom Viridiplantae; phylum Streptophyta; class Pinopsida; order Pinales; family Pinaceae; genus Larix; species Larix kaempferi. The sequence continues at coordinate 2,579,886 of BSBM01000402.1, read as the reverse complement.
TGATAATCTATTCTATCTAGAGCTTCTTCACCAATTTCAGAGGTAGGCGGATAATCCAAATCCAAGAGATAGATATTTTTCTCAACACATCTATGTCCCCGAGTGAATTTCTCATCACAATTATAACAAATCCTGTTTTCTATACATTCCCGCATCTCTGCTTCAGACAAATGCTTGATAGGAGTTGGTTGAGGAGCTAGCGTGATGGGAGGTCGTTGGGAAACCATATTTCTGAATGGAACAAAAGTGGATTTTTAGCATTGTTGGGCTGCGATCTTGTCCTCTGCCAACTTAGACAACCCTAGGATTTACATCATTGTGTGGGGACAAAACATTTTTACCTCATATCGGATTGCATCTTTCAGACCACTGACAAAACAAATCCTATAGAATTCATCAGACAATCCTAAATTATGTGATTGGATAGTTTCTCAAATTTGGTCTGATACTCTCTCATAGTTCCAATTTGGCAAATTTTAGTGAGTGCTCCTGTGAAGTCATCAAAATCACTAGGACCAAATCGTTGCAAAAGGAGTTGGAAAAAATATGTCCATTTTGGCTCTGCATGAGCCTTGATGTACCAACAGAACCATTGAAGGGATTCATGTTTCAAATGAAAGGATGCAAGTGGAACTTTGTTGAGATAAAAAGTATTATGCATACTAAAATATTGTTCTACCCGGTATATCCATCCATTCGGATAATCACCATTGAAGCGAGGAAAATCAAGCTTCAAACCATGAAAAGTGCTAGAAGAAGAGAACCCAGTGTTTGCAGAAGACTTTGGCTATCATCTATTGTTCATGGTTGAAGGTTGAAGATGGAGGCCGAGACTTTTTTCATCCAGATCTTGAATTTTGGTCTTCAAGGCTGCAAGTTCTTCATCCATGTTTTTTTCTCCTGTGCGGGTGATAACCATATCTAGGAAAATTTTGATGTGGGAAAAATTTTGATGGTTAATTGGGGTTTGACTAGGTTTTGTACACTTTCTAATGGACAAGGAAGTAGAAAATGAGAATTTCATAAGCGGGGTGAAAGAATGAGAATTTTTTTCAAAGAGGGACAACGAAGCAGAAATAGAAAATGAACACTGTGGAAAAATTTGAAGGTGATTGGGTGAAAATCGAAGAAGTTATGGCAAACACTAAAAATAGACAGATGTGGGATTTCTGTCTTCAGGAAGTGGAATTTGGGATAGGGTCCTTAGGAATGAAATATGCAGAATGGGATTTCAGGGGTGTTAGTGAATTTTCAAGGGAAACAGAGTTAAAGCAAAGAAGATATGGAAAAATAAAGAATTTTTTTTCTCGGAATGGATCTGCAATAGCTTGGAATTGATCTACAATGGCTTTGGACAAATCTAATCTACTATTTATCCACTGGAAATAGATATGGACCCCAAGTATGCTTAGATTCTTAAAGGTTCATGGGATTCACTCGGCCACCACTGCTGTCTAACGACTTGTGTATTGCGGCAGTACCCCTTCACTCCACGGCTCAGGTAAAACTGATAACCGCTTTACCACAATGATAGCTCTTGGTTTACCTCACGAGTGGGAACTAGTCAATTGAGTAGGGGTTGTTTCCCTCTTCACTGGAATGTCCTCTCAATGGGCCAGCTACTTCGGGGTTCCTCTCGTACTCCTCACAATGAGTTTTAGGGCTATTCCCAAGTAATTCCCACAGTTAAGCGGATATGGATTATTCTCATATCAAAACCTACAATTGATAGAAACAAATACAGATGCAAAGAAATGACTACTACAATAATCATAGTGCCTGGAAGCCACTATGAAAAAAAACTGGCAGAAATTCCACCCAGTGATCCCAAGAAAGTGTTTTGATGCCACATGTGAGGAACCTCCAACAATTAAATGATGAAAATGCACGATATATCAAAAATAGAACACATAAGAGATTTATTGAGTGGGGGACACTTCGAGGGGGAAACCTCCTTTGAGCAAGCTCAATACAAATAAATCATGGATGCCTTCATTTGCCTCAACACGTACTTATATACTAAGTCTATGCATCCAACACTATGGATCAATACCATGGAACATATAATACTACGGGACGACTTACAAAGCATATGCGTCCAATACTATGGATCAATACCATGGAACATATAATACTATGGGATAATACAAACTATGGATCAATACCATGGAACATATAATACTACGGGATGACTTACAAAGCATATGCGTCCAACAACAATATATTAACAAAGTAAAGAGAAGGCTTGACACGGGTTCCTAACAATAGCTTATAGACTTTGATCTAGCCCTAGAAACTAGACAAAAACAAATCTATCCCTGGAAAGCTTAATGTGGAGCTAGAAACATGGAGACCTAATCTAATATTCTTATATATCCCTAGATACGTAACCTGTCCCCAGAGACCTAATCTATCCATATAGAACCTAATATAGTAGATAGACACTAATCTATCCCTAGAAACTAGACAAAAACAAATCTAGCCCCGGAAAGCCTAATGTGGACCTAGAACCCTGGAGACCTAATCTAGAATACTTATCTATCCCTAGAGACGTAACCTAGCCTCAAATTAGACCTAATCTAGCCATATAGAACCTAGTATATCTTATAGACCCTAATCTAGCCCTAGAAACTAGACAAAAAAAAATCTAGCCCTAGAAAGCTTCATTGTACCTAGAACCTTGGAGACCAATCTAGAATACTTATCTATCCCTAGAGACGTAACTTAGCCCCATAGACCTAATATAGGCATATAGAACCTAATATAGCTTATAGACCTTGATCTAGCCCTAGAAATCGGACAAAAACAAATCTAGCCCTGGAAAGCCTAATGTGGACCTAGAACCCTAGAGACCTAATCTAGAATACTTATCTAGCCCTAGAGACATAACCTAGCCCCAGAGACCTAATCTATCCATATAGAACCTAATATTGCTTATAGACCTTGATATATCCCTAAAAGCTAGACAAAAACAAATCTATAGACACCTGGCACCCCGTATCCATTCAGGGATGTTTTGAGGATTTGCTCTGAGGGGACAAAACGCGAACCAGAGAGCAGAATGGGGCTCCATTATCACCCACATGTGCATATGGCTAGTGTGGATGTGTTCATGTTGGCTACGCACGCTTGGGATCCTTCGGATTATAATTGATCCCCTTGTGCAAAATTGGCATGGCCTTCACTAAGCAAAGCCCTAGTTCCGGAGATGACACAATAGCACTATTTCTGGGAATTTGATGCATGGTGGGGGGGTAGCCCTAGCTGAAACCCAGCGCTCCGAATCCATCAGAATCGTTGGATTCGTGACCATAGTCACGTTTTTGGTGCTATGAGATTTTTTTCCAGGAACCCCGTGTCCATTCAGGGACACTTTGAGGATTTTCTCCAGGGGCACGGAACCCATAGCGACGAGCAGACATGGATTTTTTCAGATCCCACATGTGCATATGGCCACTATGGATGTGTTCACGATGGCCATGCATGTGTAACAAATAAAATATTAAAATAATATGAATAATATATATAATAATATAAATAATAACATAAAACATGATGTTAATTATATTTAAACTAAGAGACATAACCTTTGGTGAGTAGTCACCATATAAGCCCTATATAGGCGACTACATACTCATTGTAAATCATCATTATTGATCTTATCAATTTATATTCGATTATTTTACCATTTATGGATCCTTTGTATTATTTACATTGGTTATTTGTATAAGAAACGATTTTATCGTTTCATTTGGTATTAGAGTTGAGCTAATCCAGGATTTTAGCCACCATTTTTGGGTTTCCCAAAACTCAGTCCCTTGGCCCAAAGAAGTTAAAAAAGAAGAAGAAAGAAAAATGAAAAAGTTAAAGAAAAGAAAAAGAAGAAAAGTAAAAACAAAGAAATAAAATAAGTAAAAAGAAAAGAGAATATAAGAAGTAAAAGAAAATATAAAAACAAAGAAGTAAAATAAGTAAAAAGCAAAGAAAAAGTAAAAACAAAGAAGTAAAAGAATAAGTAAAAAGAAATGAAAAAGTAAAAGCAAAGAAGTACGTGGGTTCTTAAAAAGAGTACATGGTTTATTTTCCAACTATATTGGAAGTATTCGTGAAAATAATATACTGAAAATTTATAAGCGAGAATTGAACTTGGGTGGGGAAGGTAACATTCATTCCTCCCAACCACCCAATCCACACTATTTTTGTTATCCTTCACCTCCAAAAACAATTATTATATTATTATTATCATTAATAATTATTATTATCATAATAATAATTATATTATATTTATTAATAATATTATAATTATTTAATTTTAATAATAATTATTATTATTTGGAAAAAAAAATGGAGTCTCAAGGTGACAAAAGAGGAAGATTCTAGAAGACCTACTCAAAGGTAGCCGTTGACATACTAAAACTTGAAGGGATTATTCAAAGAAAGGCTATTAGCATAGTTATTTTCCCAACCATCAAGGAAAATCACATTAATGTCAGCTTGGCAAATCAATTATTTATCCCAGAACTAAGTATAATCGAAAAGAAAGATAAATATGGTGGGAAGAAATATGCAATTAGGGACTTAGAATTGACAATTGATGAATATAAGTTCACATCCCAATTTAATGTTATGACTATTTATCTAAATGAAGCCGACATCATTTTGGGTTCACCCTGGATGGAAACATTAGGGGTATTCATCTTAAATATGAAGAATTTTTTTTTAACGTTCTCGTATAAGAAGAAGCAAGTCACACTGCAAGACGTTACAATGAAGTCAAAATTAGGAGTTGTGTTGTATGAAGACTTCAAAGACATCTCTAAGGTGATCTCACAAGAAGATAAAAATCAAGACAAAAGATGCAGAAAGAATTTGACAAATTCGTCATGGACAAAGAAGAAGAGATCTCTCGTTTAAGAGATCATATTCAGAAATTACTTCTTCAAATAAAAAAGACGGATAATAAATCACAACATAATCAAAAGCTAGAAGAGGAGAATCGAGATCTTCAGAAGAAACTATTAGAAAACATTGACGAAAATAGTCACCTCAAGAAGCACAAACAAGATCTAATGGATCAAATTCAGAAGCTTAAAGATGACAACAAAGTGCAAGAAGAAATGATCCAAAATATTAAAAAAGAAAATGACTCATTAGACAATAAGTTGGAACAAATTCAAAAGAGGACATCAAAGCCCTTGGACTAAAAAATCCACGTTGAGAAAAAAGAAGCAAATGCAAATTCAGTCCTCGTCACAGATCAGAAAGAAATCAATTTGGTAAAAAAAAAAATAACAATAACTCCCTATCGACACCCCAACCATATAAACCAATATCCTAACAAGTGGGAATTGTCGAAAGATAATGGTACTAATGTGCCCAAAGATCCTGACGAAATATTAGTAAGGAATCTCAACAGTCAGGAACAAATCAATTTTGGATGGATTGATCTGTCAACATATCGGAAGTTATGCTTTACACTTAGAAATTCGTATCAACATGTTTCGTCAGCTACGACGTCACAAGGAACGATGTTACAACATTAAAAGGATTTGAGGACAAAGCCTTTCTAAGAGAGAGTCAATGTAACAAATAAAATATTAAAATAATATGAATAATATATATAATAATATAAATAATAAAATAAAAAAAATTGTTAATTATATTTAAACTAAGAGACATAACCTTTGGTAAGTAGTCACCATATAAGCCTTATATAGGCGGCTACATCCTCATTGTAAATCATCACTATTTATCTTATCAATTTATATTCGATTATTTGACCATTTATGGATCCTTTGTATTATTTACATTGGTTATTTGTATAAGAAATGATTTTATCATTTCAACATGCCCAGGATCCTTCGCATTAGAATTTACTCCCTTGTGGAAAATTGGCATGGCCTTGACTTAGCAAAACCCTAGATCCAGAGATGGAACAACAACATCATTTTCAGGCGTTTGAGTCACAGTGGGGGGTTCCCACAGCTAGATTCCAGTGTCTTGAATCCATCAGAACCATCATATTTGCAATCAGAGTCACTGTTTTGGTGCTATGGGAATTTTTGCCAGGCACCCCGTGGCCATTCAAGGACGTCTTCAGGATTTTCTCCGGGGGCACAGAACTCGAACTGGAGAGCGGAACGGGGTTTCGTCAACTCCCACACATGCATATGGACATTGTGGAGGTTTTCATAATGGCCATGCATGTTTGGTATCCTTCGGATTAGAATTGACCCCCTTGTGCAAAATTGGCACGGCCTTCACTAAGAAAAACCCTAGTTATGGAGATGGCAGAATGGCACCGTTTCTTGGAATTTGAGTCACAGTGGGGGGGATCCTACAGCTAGAACCCAACGTCTCGAATCCATTGGAATCGACGGCTTTGCAAATGGAGTCACGGTTTGGGTGCTACGGGAATTTTTCCATGCACCCCGTGGCCATTTAGGGACACTTTGAGGATTTGCTCCGGGGGCATGGAACTAGAATCGACGAGCAGAACAGGGTTCTGTTAGCTCCCACACGTGCATATGGCCACTGTGGATGTGTTCACGATGGCCACACATGCCCGACAAACTTTGTATCCAAATTGACCCCCTTGCCCAAAATTGGCATGCCCTTCACTAAGAAAAACCCTAGTTCCCTAGATGGCACAATAGCCTTGTTTCTAGGAATTTGAGTCACGTTAGGGGGTCCCATAGCTAGAAACCAACATCCAGAATCCATTAGAATTGAAGGATTCGCAATCATAGTCACGGTTTTGGTGCTATGGGAATTTTGGCCAGGAACCCAATGGCCATTCAAGGACGTTTTGAGGATTTGTTCCGGGGGCATGGAGCTCGAACCAGCAAGCAGAACAATGCTCCATCAACTCCCACATGTGCATATGGCCAATGTGGATGTGTTCATGATGACCATGGATGCCCGGGAGCCTTCGGATTAGAATTGACCCCCTTGTGCAAAATTGACATGGCCTTCACTGAGAAAAACCCTAGTTATGGAGATGGCACACTAGCACCGTATCTGGGCATTTGAGTCACGGTTTTGGTGGTATGGGAATTTTTTCCAGGCACCCCCGTGGCCATTTAGGGACACTTTAAGGATTTGCTCTGGGGGCAAGGAACCCGAACCGACGAGCGGAACATAATTTTGTTAGCTCCCACACATGCATATGGCCACTTTGGATGTGTTCACGATGGACATGCATGCCCGATATACTTCGAATCCAAATTGACCCCCTTGCACAAAATTGGCATGGCCTTCATTGAGCAAAATCCTAGTTCTTGAGATGGCACACTAGCACCGTTTATGGGCATTTGAGGCGAGAAGGGGGGGCCTAGCTGAAAATTGGTGTCCCAAATCCATTGGAATCGACGGATTCATGACTGGAGTCACGGTTTTGGTGCTATGGGCATTTTTTTCAGGTACCCCGTGGTCATTCAAGGACACTTTAAGGATTTGCTCCAGGGTAAAAAGACCCAAACCGGCAAGCGGACTTGGATTATTTCAGTTCCCACCTGTGCATATGGCCATTGTGGATGTGTTCACGATGTCCACACTCACCTGGGAGCCTTCAGATTAGAAATGACCCCCTTGCACAAAATTGGCATGGCCTTCACTAAGCAAAACCCTAGTTTCAGAGGTGGAACAATAGCACCGCTTCCTCTGAGGCACGGTGGGGGGGGGTAGCTGAAACTTGGCATCCTGAATCCATCAGTATCAATAGATCTGCAACTAGAGTCACATTTTTGGTGCTATGGGAATTTTTTCCAGGCACCCTGTGGCCATTCAGAGACACTTTGAGGATTTGCTCCGGGGGAATGGAACCCAAACCAACGAGCGGAACCGAATTTAGTAATCTCCCACACATGCATATGGCCACTGTGGATGTTTTCACGATGGCCATGCATGCTCGGGAGATTTCAGATCCAATTGATCCCCTTGCACAAAAACCTTAGTTATAGAGATGGCACAATAGCACCGTTTTTGGGTGTTTGAGGCACGATGGGGGGGGCTAGTTGAAAATTGGCTTCCCAAATCCATTGGAATTGACAGATTTACGACTGGAGTCATGGTTTTGGTGTTATGGGAATTCTTTTTAGGTATCCCGTGGCCATTCAGGGACACTTTGAGGATTTTCTCTAGGGGCAAGGGACCCAAGCCGGCAAGGAGACTTGGATTATTTCAACTCCCACATGTGCATATGGCCATTGTGCATGTGTTCACGATGTCCACGCTCACCTGGGAGCCTTCAGATCAGAAATGACCCACTTGCACAAAATTGGCATGGCCTTCACTAAGCAAAACCCTAGTTCCAGAGATGGCACAATAACATCATTTCTAGGTGTTTGAGGCATGGTGGAAGGGGTCTCCTAGCTGAAAGTCAGTGTCCCGAATCCATCAAAATTGGTGGATTTGCAACCAAAGTCACGGTTTTGGTGCTATGGGAATTTTTTCCAGGCACCCCGTGGCCATTCAAGAACCCTTTGAGGATTTAATCCAGGGGAACAAAACCCAAACCGATGAGCGGACTTGGATTCTTTCATCTCCCACATGTGCATATGGCCATTGTTGATGTGTTCATGATGGCCATGTTCTCCCGGGAGCCTTCGGATCATAAATGACCTGCCTGCGCAAAATTGGCATGGCCTTCACTAAGAAAAACCCTAGTTCCGGAGATGACACAATAGCACCGTTTCCTCGCATTTAAGGCATGGTGGGGGGGGGTCTCCTGGCTGAAAAATGGTGTCCTGAATCTATCATAATCAATCGATTCATGACTGGAGTCACAATTTTGGTGATATGGGCATTTTTTTGAGGCACCTCGTGGCCATTCAAGGACACTCTGAGGATTTGCTCCAGGGTCTTAGAACTGAAACCAGTGAGTGGAATTGGATTCTTTATCTCCCACATGTGCATATGGCCATGGTGAATGTGTTCATGATGGCCATGCTCTCTAAGGAGCCTTCATATTAGAAATGACCCCCTTGCGCAAAATTGGCATGGCCTTCACTAAGCAAAACTCTAGTTCTGGAGATGGCACAACACCACTGTTTATGCGCATTTGAGGCACGGTGGCGGGGGGGTCACCTAGCTGAAACCTGACATCCCAAATCCATCGGAATAAAAAGATTCATGACTGGAGTCACGGTTTTGGTGCTTTGGGAATTTTTTCTAGGCACCTCGTGGTCATTTAGGGACACTTTGAGGATTTTCTCCAAGGGCACGGAACCCAACCCAATGAGGGAACTTGGATTCTTTTAGCTCCCACACGTGCATATGGCCATTGTGTATGTGTTCATGATGTCCATTCTCTCATGTGAGCCTTTGGATCAGAAATGACCCCCTTGCGCAAAATTGGCATGGCCTTCACTGAGTGAAACCCTAGTTTCAGAGATGGCACAATAGCACCGTTTCTAGGCATTTGAGGCATGGTGGGGGTGGGTCCCGTAGGTAAAACCCGACGTCCCAAATCCATCGGAATCGAAGTATTCATGACCGCAGTCACGGTTCGGTGTTATGCCAATATTTTCGAGGAACCCCGTGGCCATTCAATGACACTTTGAGGATTTGCTCCAGGGTCACGGAATCCAAACTGACAACTGGAATTGGATTCTTTCATATCCCACATGTGCATATGGTCATTATGGATGTGTTCATGATGGACAGGCTCTCCCAGGATCCTTTGGATCAGAAATGACCCCTTGCACAAAAATGGCATGACCTTCACTAAGCAAAACCCTAGTTTCGGAGATGGCACAATAGCATCGTTTTCGGGCATTTGAGGAATGGTGGTGGGGTCCCTTAGATGAAAACCAGTGTCCCAAATCCATTGAAATTTATAGATTCATTATTGGAGTCATGATTTGGTGCTATGGCAATTTTTTCTAGGCATGCCGTGGCCATTCAGGGACACTTTGGGGATTTCCTCTATGGACACGAAACCCAAACTAGCGAGCGAACTTAGATTCTTTTAGCTCCCACACGTGCATATGGCCATTGCAGATGTTTTCACAGTGGCCATGCTCACTAGGGAGCCTTCGGATCAGAAATGACCCCGTTGCACAAATTTGGCACAACCTTCTGCAAGCTAGGGTTTATTTATTGTGTATGTGCATAGTCTTATGTGTGTATGTATATGTAGATATTTGTATATGTGCATGTTGCTTATGTACAAATTGACGCAGTCAAACTTTTGTGCTTGATTGCGTCAATTAACCATCTTTAGAAGGACCAAATGCAATAAGAAATCAACAAAACATGAAGATACAATTGTAAAAAACTTTAAAAAATTTGTATTGGATCCCATAGTGTTTTTGAGAGATGATTCTATAAGAGACAAGTGAGTTTTGGTTTGCATAAAATAAGGTTGGTTTCCCTTTTTTTATAACAAGAAGAATTTGTATGCATTATAAACATGATAGACACATTGCAAAGGTGCACACATTCTTATGATAACATATATGGCATTAATTAGTTTTTATGGTAGGTAAAACCCTTGCAACCACATTAACTCCCTAGTTTATAATTATTTTCAAGGGGGGAAATGTGCACCATTAGGATTTTTTAAGCACTAAGTTTGGATGTGAGTTCTTTGGACATGATTAAGGTATAAAATTTGAGCCTTAGGTTGTAAGAATCGATTCTAAGCATCCTGAGCCATGGGTATCCTTTGCCTTTGATTGTTGACCTTGATGCAATAAGTAGGTTGTGGAATTTAGGTATGGGTCTTGGGACCATGAACATGTTCAATCGAGGAAACATATGCCTTATTCCCTAAACAAGGCTTCTAAGCATTTAGGACCAAGAATGATGTGTCAAATCACAACACATCTAGTATCGAGGGATAGTTGGCCTCCATATGAGCATATTCAAATATGATTAGGAGGTTACGAACACCAAGTGTTGGTGTTGAGTGCCTAGATATGGATGTGAATAAGCTTATTGGTGAGGATATCGGCACTATTTGGAGGTTTTTAACACAAAAATTCGTTCATAGGTTATGGAAGTGGTCAAAGGATGAAACATAGGCCATAGGTCCTAAGAGAAGCTTCTAGGGCTTGACGACCATGGGCAAGGTCTTGGACCATAACACTTGGCATCTACTAGGTGCATTTTTTCCTTATGTGGGAATACAAGAGGAACAAGATAACCACTGGGAATTGTTTAAGCCCGTATAGAAGTCATGAATCAATACATGGTAAATGTAGGAAACCTAGGAGTTATTCCATAAATGCACAAACTTAGTGATCAAGAGCAAGAAATGATATTTCAAACCACCATATAGGACATGTGTTAGGGTTCTTTGGATTCCAAGTGTTGATACATACTTCATTAGGAGATTTTGAGAACCATTTATGGATATTAGGGCCTTGTACGTGGTTGGCAGGAGGATTGCAAACCTTAATAAAAATAAATCTTCTAAGGGAAGGGAAACTTGAGGCTTCAAACTTACATGTGTATTAATTACATAGCTTCACAACCATGAAAGAGGCCTCAAATGACAAGGATATGTCTAGACTCCAATAAATGATATGGGTGCAACTAGGAGTATTTTAGCACTAAATATGAGTTTTACGGCACTAAACATGATAAAACGATGAAACCTTGACCTTAGGCTCTAAAGGAAGTTTCCAAGGATAGGGAAAATGTGAATCCCTAACCAACCACATAAGATTGGTCTAGTATAAATTAAATGTTTGAATGCCAATATGGAAACCATTAGTAGGTTTTGAGCTTCATGGGTGGACCTCAAATCCATAAACATGATTCGAGGAGGGAGACCAACATATCAAGGCTAGAAATATATATTTATGGCTTAGGACCAATGATCAATTTGATGGGTCATTTGTAATGCTTCAGGGCATCATTCATGAACCTTGGTCCCTAGAAGGTGCCTTTAGAGCCTAATGCATAATTCAAAATTCAAAATATTTGAAAGTGATATTTAGGTGTGTAATTGTGTTTGAAAAGATGATGTTGTTTGTTATTTTATACTAATATTTGTATGGTTTTTTTTTGCAAGTGTGTGTGTAAATATTTGTCTATGTGTGTTTTTTCTAACAAGTAATTTTTTGTATATGTTGATAGATATTTGCCTATGTGCATGTATTTTTTGTATGTTTATGTATAAATATTTTTATGTGTGTAGGCTTTTGTAGTGTAAATATATATGTATCTATACAGCTTTAATATGTGTGTAAATATAATTATGTGCATCTAACTTGTGTGTGTTTGTGTGTAAATGACTAGGGGTGGTAGGTACACAAGGGGGATCCTTCATTGATCTAGAGATAAATCAATAAATTAAAATATCATGGGGTCTAGGGAGTAATTCAAACAATAAAGTATAGACTTAAATGCTCTTCGTCAAGAGATCGAGATCACCTTTTCAGCAAACATAAGGAACCTTTTGGTATTTGGGAAGATTGCCATTATCATTCATCACTTACACAACAATTTCATATATAATGACAACTCTTTAGAAAAACTTGTCAAAATAATAAGGTATAGGAAAAGGTCAAGTATCTCCCTAGTCATCATATCACGAGCCCCGTAAAATTTCTCCAATGACTACTCAAGGTGTTGAATTTTACCATCAAACTTTCATCCTTGCATTGTGATGTATACAAACTAGTTGGATCTTATTAGAATGACATTTAATGATCAAAATACATTTCATAATACAAACCAATTGAAATAATATTAATTAGTCAATTATAAATCTAGAGGCACACTTAAACCTAACAAATCATCCATGCTAAGAAAAACACAATGGAAGAGGGATGATGGTCCCTTCACAAGGAAATATTCCAAGTGAAGGGGATGGGGAGATATTTTTCATATCTTTGACCACAATGATGATAGCATACGTTTTGCACACCTAAGTACAATCGACAAGTCCTTATTGATTGGTATATCATCAAATATTAAACAATGGTGGAAATAATTATTTTTACAGTTATGGCATTGGTTCCAAATGCTACAAACATGGTCAAGTGTGTATGTTTTATTAGAGTTCAAACACAATATTTTTTTCAATCAACCATCCAACAATGACTATATGAGGCCACTAGAGATCAAAATTTATTTATTTCATCATAAACGAAGGGAGTCATATCAAAATTCATTAAAACTCAACCATTTATTTTAAAAGCATGATGTTGTTTATTAGGAAACGACACACAACAAGAGACAACAAGATACAAATATAGACAAGATGGATATAAATCATGTAACTAGAAATCCATGTACATCAAAGCTACAAAACTAGTCCAAACATATAAATTTTCCAGAAAATAGTCGAAGATGGTTCTGAATGTACACATGATGGCAACTCATGCCCTATACAAAGTCCGACAAGTCGTGCCATAGATCCAAAACACATGGCAACTCGTGCCCTAGATACCAAGTACATGGAAACTAGTGCCCAAAAATGCCGCATCGTGGCTAATGTGCATAACGTGGTATGTCAAGCATCGTTCCCACCCCCGACACTCCTAGGCGCATCTCTGAAATCGATCTTCCTCTTCTTGGATCTAGTGGAATCCCGTGCCTTCTTCGGTCTAGGAGTAGACCATCTCTCCAGGCTCTAAAACAAATGATATAAGATACCATCATTTTCAAGCATTTGTAACATTTACCGCATTTATAAAATGAATGTAGAATTCAAATCTTAAATAACTCACTATTTATTGGAGTGGGAGATGTGAGGTAGGTGTCCTCCTCAATCTATTGATCCTCTCAGCAATGCCACCCTACAACATTTGTGACAATCATTTCATTGAAAAAAATAATTGCTGAAATTAATTTTCGGTAATGCATCACAATATTTTCATAAATTAACTTGATTCTCACCGTGAACACCTATGGTAATGGAGATGGCTGGGCTTCAGGGATAGCAGGTGGAGCAGTTGGCTGGACAACCTACTCCGATGCAGTCATGGGGTGGGGGGGTGGAATGTAGTTGCAACAAATAGAGGTGCAACAACTGTAGATGTATCGATGAATGCTGCAATAGTAGTTTTCACAATAGTGGCAAGAACTAAAGAAGATATGGTGGAAGAGGGCATGGTGGTATGGGATGGAGGAGGATGTCATGGAAAATGAACCCCTACTGGCTATAAGATACAGGGGATCGACGTAAAAGGGATAGGGGGGATGTTGAGGGATGGTGGATGGGAGGGAAGTCCTGAATAGAGGGAGAAGGATGGATACAAGGAGGGTTGTGTACCAAGGGGGGCCTGTACGAATGGTGGAGACTAGATAGATGGGGGGTGTGGATTAATGAGGGAGGATGGATAGTAGGGGGGGGAATGGAAAAATGGGGAAGGATAGATGGAGGGGGGAGGATGGACAAAGAAGGGAGTATGGACAAGGGGGGGAGGATGGATGGAAGGGTGGGGGTGGACGGAGGGAGGGGTCTGGATGTAAGCGGGGGGAAAACTCATTGGAGAGGATGAAAAATTGGGACTAAAGTGGGGAGGTGGAATGGTGGAACCTACAGCTAATGGTGGCACCTGCATATGCATTTTTAATATCATAGTTTAGTAGAAAAAAATCAAATTAAACCATAGTAAGTCATAACAATTCAAATGAAAAGCATGCTTTTAACTACACATTATACTTGTGTGTATGGTGACTTGTCACTCCCTGGCAGAGATGGATGGTCATCATAGTCTTTGCATACCTATGGACACCAAAATGCATGCACGTTATGGACATATTAAACAAGTAATTATGAAGGAATTCACAATATTCAAAAATATTGTAGGAACTATCATCGTGTATGTCATAAATATAAATAAATAAATAATAGAAATGGCATAACTAATAACAATATTGTGTGAGGCACTGAAAATACCTCCATGTGAGTTTTTGCACTTTCAGTTGCAGCTACCATTGCTGCATCCAGGTTGGGATATCCTACGTTCTCCGATGTCGTCGTCTATGCTCTAAATAAATATACATTGAAATAATAGTTTAATTCATACATAACTGATTTAAAATTACTTTACAATTTCTCAAGTGATTATTGAAAACTCATTAAAAAAAGTGTTAACCTGCTCCATATAGCAGCTCTCAATCGGGCCAGGTAAATTGTGCCTGCAATGGGGAAAAATTTGTGGCACTATCCCCATAAAACTAGAAGTCCTAGCATGGCTACCACTAGTCATAGGTCTATCCTGACCTTGTCGTGAAGGTCCTTCACTTGAGTCTCTATTAGGGTCAACCTGGCTCTCCACTACATTCGCTGCTACAAATGCGGTGTGTCTAAGGAGTCCACGTGCAACACTCCTCATCACCCTGTCGATATTATACATTTTGTGGGGTACTTGAGGAGGCTGAGGAGGGGGGTTGGGCTCATGCCTAGGATATGGTGGCCTTCTCAGTGTGTTCCTCCTAGAAGCAGATTGATCTTGGGAAAATCCAATCCCAACACCCTAGAACTTGGTTATGTCAAAATAGTTGACATGTAAACTGAGCACAAACTCAACCCACAATTGTTGAAGGAAGTACTCTGGACCTCCCTATTATTGTAGGGAGGTTTATTGTAAACCATGAACCACCTCTGCATCGAGTTGTTCCTCCATGGTTGGAAATGACACCAATCCATGCAGAAATGTGGCTTTCTAATGTCCAAGGGTTGTTGTGTTCTTGTATTGGTTAGAATACAGTATAATTGGGCCTTTGTAATATTCAATGCTTTTATTTCCTCCTTGGAAATGCCTATGGAATAATACTCCCGCATCCTAGCTCTATATTCATTCATGTCAGTCAACTGGCAATGTTCATGGATGAGGGAGTCAATTGAGATCTCAATTGAGGTGGCAAGGGACACTCAAGATGGTTCCCCTGTGTTTCTTAATTCTCGAGTGTGCACTCTCATTTCATTTGGGTAATAGTTCAAGTCATTTTGGTCCAAATTTTGTTGGGAGATTTTGATTTTGTTGGGCGTTTTGATTTTGTTGAGGGTTTTCATTGGTTCCAAAATTTGTCTTTTCTTATGTCCCACCGGAATCCATGTTAACATTTTTTCATTCATTGTATAGGTTTATACTTTTCAATTTAAAAAATTCTATTATTTTACTAATTTGGGAATTATTAAAAATTTAATAAATAATAAAAAAATCAATAAAATGACAAAAAAATGATCTTACCTATCCAATGCAATGGATGATGACTCGGTAGATGGATTGATGGATTTATTGAGTTAAATGTGTGAGTGGGGTGGTATCTTACTCCGCATATGCGCTAGGTGAATGACTCTTGGCTGATTGGAAATGAAATAGATTGCACGTATGCCCCCCCTTTTTATTTGGTTTAACAGGAGCAAGTGCGCACCCTTGTGAGCGTACGTGCTAATAAAGCGCACGTGCAATAGCGCACACATGCCCCACTTCAGTATAGAAGCTGAAGGTGCGTGCGTGCTTCCTTAGGTGCATGTGCGTCCTCATTTGTTTCCGCTAGTGCGGCCCCATTGCAATGGTTTTGGTGGAACAACTTTGTGTGCCCACCAATAAGCAATTATGTCTAATGTATGAATTGAATTTGGTGAATCTTTAATGCTTTGTTTATGTATGATTTTTATATCTTATTATTCATATTTATTTAGCTAAATTTTTTGAGGAGGGTATCTCTGTTTTGCAAGTTCTCTATACAAGATTGTAGAGCAAGGACAATTTTTTTAAGCTTGGATCAACCTTCTACTCTTCAAGGTACTCATTTCTTGACTTATTAACCCTAATCCTTGTTCATAAAGAAAGATCTTGTTGTATGCTTGATGATTGCCTCAGATTATGTATGTCTTAGATAGTATGTTTGTGACCTCAGTAAATTCTGAGACATAGGATTAATTTCCGAAAAAAAGCTTCCATGTAGGAGGAGTTGTCATGGATGAAGGCCAAGGGTTATTACAGCCTCATGAATTTCGTGGCTAACAAGCTAAAGCTCTCACTGGGGTTCTCCTAGGTTCATTCTCACAATAAGAAAGGATTTTAGAGGATGAATTCTATGGTGAATAGACATGAAATGCACAAAGTAATTCCTATCAATGCCTTTCCTACTTTATATAAGAAGAGGGGAAATGAGCTAATGATCAAAATGGTGGGTCAGGGGCCTGGTTGAAAGAGGGCCTATTCCAATAGGTAAAATATGTCGGGTTGAAGTTGTAATAACTATCTATCTATTTTTTTTAGCGTGGAAGGGCTAACCCTACTCGTACTATCACCTACTGGTTCTCGACCATGTGAACTGTTTCAAAATGCCAATCTAGATGATGTGCATGAAAGATATATAATTGATAAAAGTTTTATCATTTATCAGGAAGCACAAACTTGGATACAAAGAAATAAATAAAATGATATCGAAATCCAGACCTGAAGCAAGAACCACCACATCTGCATCCAGAGATGAGAGAATTTGATGATGAAAGATAATAAGAAGTTTAAAAGGCAAAATCCCCTAAAAACAGAAAAAAAACAATTTGTTTTCTCATTCCCCCCTTGTGAATTTAATTTTGTCAAATAAATTAATACTATTGTTATGTATGATATAATTTTTAAAACATCTTATATATGAATATTAAAAACATATTAATATTAATAATAATATTAGCATTAATATTAATATGAAAAGAATAATAATACTTATACCAATATTAATATAAAAATTAATATTAATATTAATATTTATATTTATATTAATATTAATATTAAAACACATTAATATTAAAATGTATTAAAAACATATTATATTAATATTAGTTCAACTACACTATGTTGAAGTTGGGGAGATATTTTTTCTTGAAATAGGGGTCATTGATGCTTTCAAATGTAGGGGGATAGCCAAGGGGGATATTTTCAACGTTATGAGCTTAGACGAAGTGACAATCATGGAAGACGGTTGCGACTTGTTAATTAATGGAGGACGAAAAATTAACAATTTTTTTGTGATCATGACGGAAAGTACATGCACTTGCCGAAACTTTGACAGACTGCCGAAAGGGACAAATGGTGATTATTTTCATCAAATGGAATAGGGACGTGATCGGCATGATGAGTCAAACCTAATGGTATAACAATCCTAACATGGTGATGCTTATAGCGAGAAACGATTAACTCCATGACACGACTCAACATGACACGTAAGATGAAACTTGACAAGTGTGCCGAAGGGGGCATAAGGAAGCAAAAGTAATGAAATAGGATGGTATGGAAATGAAAAGCACATCGCCTTGGAATATACGAAAGTATAGACAGAATGGCCTTGTGACAAACTTTACTAGGTTCTCATTTGGATACCAATTTTCATACTAGTGATTAGCAATGCTCCTCATACAAATTGTAACTGGGGATTAAAATTTGACAATAAAAACAATATCTGAAGTAGATCCTATTGAAGTAGAGAGAATTATCCATTGTTCGAACAGTGGAAAATTGCAATTTTGGCAATAAAATTTTAAAATTTCATAAATTTTAACCCTGTAGATGGATTCAAAGACACCTTTTAAGTGGTCTCTAAATCCATCTGCAACGTTAAAATTTATGAAATTGTAATAAAATAATTACAATTTCATAAATTTTAACAATGGACATCTTGTACAATTATTAACTTAGATTGTCTCGTCATGTTTTATATCCCCTGACTAAATCAATCATATTTTTTATCCCATGACTAAATTAGTCATATTTTTTTTATCCCGTGACTAAATTAGTCATTTTTAATTCTGATCACTTAAAATTGTTCAAATTTGGTCATATTTCACTTTAAAAACACTATGGTGACTAATAGTTTTGGTGGTTTAGTCATTTATTTCACTTGGTGACCAAATGTTTTGGTCGCCTAGTCATTTATCAAACATTGAAGAGACGTATAGAATAATCAAAAGTTTATCAAACAAGTTGAATAGACTAGAGTTGGAACATAGTATCCTTATCGATCTCCTCAAGGGGGCACCAATAAATCCAAATCAATATACGATTCCCTTTAATCCATTGATCATGCATAGAGAAAGGAGAAATGATGATCAACCGGCATACAACCCCCTGTTCGGGAAAGTAATAAAAATAAAAACAATTTTTATGATCTTTCACTTGAAGAATAATATATAGATCCTCAAAAAGAAATGCATTGCATCCAAAATGAAACTAATACCATTCATTTGACTCAAGATGATTATGAAAGCTCCCTGCATTCCAATACCTATAACTTCAACCATAAGGAAAATGGTGAGCATGAATTATCCTTAGCCCAATATAGATTGATTGTTGATACTCTTCAAGCTAAATTGCATAGGAAATATGATCCGAGGCCTAGACCAATTACTAGAAATCAACAAAATCAGTCACACTCTAAATGTTTTGCCATGAATTAGTCAAAGGAAAAATCTAATTATGCATCTAATTCTACAAAAAAATAATGAAAATCCTGAACCAAAAATATTGGACCATGAATAAAAGGATCCAAACAGACCCGCTATCCCTTTTAATATTGAACATGAATTAGGAAAGATTAAAATTCATGTGCCTTTAGTGGAGCTAGAAAAGAATCATGTTTATCATAGGCATATTGAAAAAGTAATTAATGGAGTAGGTATGGTGATTCAACTAGACACTTCAAATATATCTGAACATCCTACTATCAAGTTTGGTCTCTATATTGATCAAAGGGAAGAAGCCATTACTCGCTTTTATATAACCTTGAGCTTCCAAAATAAACCGTTACATAATTGCATGCTTGATTGAGGGGCCTCTCACAATTTAATTCCCAAAGTTATAATGGAACAACTTGTATTGGAAATAACTAAACCTTATCATGACTTATACTATTCTGATTCAAGTAAAGCTAAGCGTGAGGGGATGATAAAGGAATTGGTTTTTATAGTAGCTCAACTTAGAGGTTAATAGGTGGTATTTTATTAATAGAATTTGTTGGATGATGATTGACAAAATCTCCCAAGCACTTTTCATTTAAATGGAAAGAAGTTAGATTTCATAACAAGCACTCTATTTTATAGAGTTGCAAAATATTGTAATTTGTAATTTGAATTAATTATTCATAGAAATATTTGTGTCAAACTCTCTTATATTGTATTAGTGCATCTTTCAATTCTATCAATATGGTATATATTAGCACGCGACCCGAGAAAATAAAGCCTATGAGAATGCATGCACTGTAGTTGTATTTAGTTTACCTTAAGAGAGACAAACTATTTTTTTCATGGAGAGTAATGTTATTGTGTGTATGTGAGAGTGTGATATGGTTTATCGATAGCGTTATCATCCATCTCATTTCGATCTACTACAACGGTGCAGTCAATAAATTTTCTTGTTGTGATTCATGTTTGTCTAAGCGTGGAATATTAGATCACTTAGGAAACTATCAGGTGGTGATTCCTGTGCCATTTATTAAATGAGCAGGCACCTTGCGAGTGAGATTCCATGCCAAGAGAGAGGAGACAATACCAATGCACTGTACAAAAATGAAGTTTTGTCTCCCAAGGAAACACAAATATACCATTAATAACAAAGACTCATAGTGATTTGTGTTATATTATTTCTAGGGGAAGGATATGAGATTGTGGATGTTTAGTCTAACTCGAGATCACTAGAGAACTCGTTTGGAAGATTCAGAAGATAGATCTATGTGGAAGTAGATATTTGCAAGAAATATTAGATATATAAAAATTGTGTGGTTGGCCCCTGTTGGAGACATGAGAATGTAGATCTGCTCGTGAATCTGTTTGGTTGTAGTATGTTGGTTCTACTTGTAACTCATAAACAAATTTCTGAAAAGAATTGTGTTGTTAATCTCTTATCATGCTGTGTATTGGGAATGCCCTTTTAGGTTTCCCGTTGTGTAGTAGCATTGAGATCGGCGTGTGTTAATCACTGGTGGGGACGTGAGGTGTCAGATCTATTAGAGCTACACACTACTATGTGTGGATGTTGGACCTATTGTGTGATGTGCGTTGTAAGATAACAAGTGTGCATACTACCCATTCCTTAGCTCCATCGAACACTGGAGCAAGCATAATAGTGAATATTCATTGATTTGGATGTAGTTAATGGATCCAATGGTTAGGGAAAATATATCATGAAAATACCATGGGCATTGAAAGGAATCACCCGCTGGAATGTGGAAATCATAGATCGAGTTTAATAGTTTAGGAAATGTAGTCCTGTAGAAGGACGGCATTGACATTCCCCTTAGCATGCTCATCAAATATGGCTAACGCATTATTCAATATAGCTACCTCATAGTAGTTATGGTTAGCCTACGTGGATAGAGGTACAATGTTAAAAAGGGAAGTTAGGAAAGTGGGAGCTCATTGCTCACCATTTCAAGAACACATTCAAATAATTGTGTGAATGGAGCACTAGTCAAGGTGTTTCTTTTTAGGTATGAATCAAGAAATGGCATCAAATTCAAAGAAAATAGTCAAGGGGATTTTAACGAGAGAATTATGATGATGGAAAACATATCCCATGATTGTGAATTTATCATATGAGATGTAGTCATTTATGAAAATCCAAAAGATGACAATGAAGGGTGATGACTTTAATAAAGGAATGGAAACTTTTACATTTTAATGAAGGAATGGAATCTTCCGCATTTTAAGAGGTTGGCATGTTGAAGATAGGGAAAGATGCAGTGGTAGTTAGATATTTGTTCAATGCATGTGGGGATTGTTATCCAATGATGTCGGGAACTTGGATTAGATAGGGGCAAATGCACTAATAGATAGATAGTTGTTTAATAGCATGTTGGGATTCCTATCTAATTGTTGTCCAATGATATTGGGAACTTGGATTACCTATGGGATACTATTCCTTTTAGTGGAATAGGGAGTAATGTAATATCCCCGATCTGAAATTTGGGAATATTAACTCAACCCCTAACTCAAGAAATCGAAATTCCTCAAGACTAGGTGTTTTTGCTCCAAACTAGGCATAGGGAGATATGCTCGGAATAGGATTTAGATAGTGCAACCCATGGGGGAATGGTTTGGGGAATCTATTATGGAAATGTTCAGTTTTGATATGAAGGATTGGAAATCTAATTTATTCGTGTATTCTTTGGGACTTTCACACACGCTTTGGATGCAACCTTGACCCAACATTGTGACTAGCTGGAAATGGACAAATTGAGACTAGTCTTTTACCATCTTGTTCCTAGACACTTCTAGGCCTTTACAAATGTCTCAAGGAGGGACTATGGGGTCTTAAAACCACTTAGGAAAACCTACAATAAGACCTGGAATATTCACTCTAGGTTCCTACTTCGATAGTTGCACATTTTAGGATGCATGACACCTGGGAAGACCATTTCGATAAACCAAATGACTGGAGGAAATTTTGCCAAGAATTATGTGGAAATACTTCTACTACTGGTGCAAATATGGAATCAGATTGACCTATGAAAACCCCAACCTTAAATGAAAACAAAATACTCAATAATTGGCCCTTTTACTGCAAGATTGGGAGGATTGGAGAAAGGTTCAAAATTTGAAAAAATCCACTAGGAAAATTCCAAACAACTTCTAAAGGAACCTAAGCCTTATGAATTGTTGTTATGAGGCTTGGGATGGGTCCAATTTCCTGTTATCTAACTATGGCAGCTTTCAGAACGTGATTTATAGGTACATAAGACTAATTATAACAACAAAAATGATAACTAGTCAAATTTTACAATAAACTAGTGCATAGTAAAGAGAGAACATTGAAAAAAGAAACAGAAATGCAAAGGGAGACATAGAGATATTATTTTATTATTATGTAAGTATGCAATTACATATTTAGACTATATAAAATAGCTTCCATGGCTCATAGGGTGCAAAAATTCAATTATCAGTACTGCTACAATACCACACTATCAACAACACCTCGGAAATGTAACTCGAAACTGTATAGGACATAAGCAGACTGAGTGGAAATGGAATAAAGCTGGAATGGACCTGTCAAAGACATTAAATGTTTCATTGAATCTCCATGATAAGAAATCTGTGTTATCTCCTTCAATCTCCAATTGAAAGGATCTCACAATCTCCCAACTAGATCACTAGATGCAAAGGGGCACATCTCCCAATGCTTGTAAGGGGCACATCACCCAATCTTTGAAAAGCTAAAAGCTCCTCAATGAAAATTGAAAAATGACCAAAACATTATTCATGGAGGCTCTCATACTACTTGTATAAGCTTTCTGGTGGCTTCTTTGGTAAGTTACTGTTAATTTTTTAGCATTAACTCAACATACTCTAGGATCTTTACTAAGAGAATAACGTGTACATCATATCAAGCATATCGATCACAACAAGCAATCACATGAGACAATAGACACACAGAGTTTCCTTGGGGAAAACCATAAAGGTGAAAAACACCAATAACTTCCTCAGAGATAGATAGAGCAATGATACAAAACCCAAGCATAAGAGATAGTATCCTAGCAGCAGAGTCTCCTCCTCCACTAGTGTGCCACTCTCCAATGAGAGTATGAGTGAGAAAGTGAATGATCAAATAGAGTGCATCCCACACTCTATTTATTCTTGACTTGACTTTCCTAATAACCTTTACTAGGTCGGCCTTAACTTAACCACATAACATAATGCTGACAAGGCCGACCCCCAATAGGGTGGTCTAATAACCTTTTTACCCACATGAATCATACAGGGCTGACCCCATCAAGGTGGTCTATTAACCCATCAAGTACAAGTTACGACACTTACAATATAAATGACGACACTTCCATATAGAGAAATAATAACATCTCTATAGGAATACAAACACTTATGTATAGAGGAATAATACAATCTCTATAGGAATACAATATACATAGGTGAAATACATTTTGAAGTTACAATTACATCAACACTCCCTCTTAACTAGGAAGGTATTTCTCGACACAGGTCTTCTAGCACAAGTCTTCTTCTCTGGATCATCGCCACTGGATCATCGACATCGAATCATCGTCAGTGTCACTGCTGTTGCTATCTCAATCAATATCTGAACTACTCGTCATTGGAAGTTCTATAGAGCCAGTCCTTTTTCATACTGGATGTAGGCCCACCACCTACAGGTATACATCATCACTGGCCATACTGTGGAATCCTCAAAACTTATTACATGCATCACAAACCCTCGCAAGAGCATCCCAGGACTTATTACGGGCACACATCCCAACCTATCAGATATCCCAGGGCTTACATGTGGCCATGGCACAACCTTGAAAGAGCATACCAAGACTTATTACGGGCACACATCCCAACCTATCGGATCTCCCAGGTCATATTACATGCCATAGGACAAACCCTCGAAAGAGCATCCCAGGACTTATTACGGGCACACATCCCAACCTATCGGATCTCCCAGGTCTTACATGTCCTCCCAAACACAACCTGTCCATGACCACAGAGTATCATCCTAATACTCATGATCATACTAATCATAACATCATTCACGAAGCACAACCTAGATGCACATCACACAACACTTGCATTCACTGGCATGGGAAGACACACTTCAACCATCCGTGAAAGGCTCAACACTTATATCTACGTCATGAGAAGAGACACTTCAACCATGAGAGCATGACATCGCACTTATATCCATAGCCATGGGAAAACACACTTCAACCATGCTAGGAATGGCACAACACTTATATCGCAGCCATGGGAAGACACACTTCAACCATGCTTGAATGGCACAGCTCTTGCATCAATGCCCATGGGAAGGCACACTTCAACCATGTCGGAATGGCCCCAGCACTTATATCACAACCATGGGAAGACACACTTCAACCATGCTCGAATTGACCCAACACTTATATTGCATCCATGGGAAGACACACTTCAACCATGCTCGAATGGCCCCAACACTTATATCGCAGCCATGGGAAGACATACTTCAACCATGCTCGAATGGCCAATGTGCATCTGTGTCTTTGGAACTCATCACACATAATCCAACTGATTATGTAATGTATCCACCTAATACATGTCATCACATATGATCATCCTAATCATCATCGTAGCATCATCCTTATGCATATCATCTGGAGCAAAATCCTGAAGCTCGTCATCCATGATCATCATGATCATACAATGCATCCACCTGATGCATACATAGTATCTACCTGAGACATATCATCATACATGATCTACCTAATCATACAATGTATCCACCTGATACATAAACAAATACATGATCCACCTGATACATATCAACATACATGATCCACCTGATCATACAATGTATCCACCTGATACATATACAAATACATGATCCAACTGATCGTAACCTGCATCCAACATGATGCATATACATATGATCCAACTGATCATAACAAGCATCCAACATAATGCATATACAGAGCAGTAACTAGAGCATCGACCTAATGCTTATCATACAGCGCTTACATCCATAGCCATGGGAAGGATCCTCCTCTCACCATGCTTGGAATGGCTCCCGCAAATGTGTCCATCACTTCTTCCTTGAAGTGTCATCAATCTGAAGAACACCAAGCCTCTCTCTGAAGTATTCAAACTTCACTCTCGTTGGTGGTTTCATCAACGCATCTGCAACCTGCCCATCCGTCACAACATATAGGAGCTTCACTGCTCCTATCTGCACCATATCCCTGATATAGTGATATTTGATCTCAATGTGCTTGGACCTGTCGTGGAACACTGGATTCTCAGACAGCTTCACACAACTCTGGTTATCACAAAAGATACCAGTAGCATCTAGTGGGAGATCAAATAGCTCAGACAGTAGCTTCCAGAGCCATACTGCCTCACAACTAGCCAGACAAGCTACAACATACTCTGCTTCGGTTATACTCAGTGCTACGCAGGACTGCTTCCTACTAAACCAAGAGATCACACCTGATCCCATACTAAAGCAGCACGCAGAAGTGCTCTTCCTATCTACAGCACTACCTACCCAGTCCAAATCAACATAACCCTGCAGGTTAAACTTTTGATTCGCATCATACTTGAGCCCATAATCAATTGTACCCTTCAGGTACCTCAGAATATGCTTTACAGCAACCAGGTGAACACCTCTCGGATCCGTCAGGAATTGGCTCAATGTGTTTACTACAAAGCAAATATCTAGTCTAGTGTTCATCAGGTACATCAAGGACCCAATCACTTGACGATACACCATGACATCAACCGGATCAGATGAAGCATCACACAGAAGCTTCAGGTTCGATGCCATAGGTGTGGCCATGGCCTTGCAGTCCATCATCGCGAACCGCTTCAGGATCTCTACTGCATACTTCCCTTGTCCAAGGAAGATCCCATCTGCACTCTGCCACACCTCCATGCCTAGAAAATAGTGCATCATCCCCAAGTCCTTCATCTCGAACTTGGAAACAAACTTCCTCTTCATGTCAGCAATCAATCTATCCTCACCAAGTCCTAGGAGCTTGCTTCAAGCCATACAAGGCTTCTTCAGTTTGCACACATGAGTCCCTCTTTCTGGGAGAAGCCACGAGCTACAAACCTCGCTTTGTATTTCTCCATGCTACCATCTGCAGCATGTTTGATCTTATAGATCCACTTGGAAGTCACAACAGACTTCCCTTCAGGTCTTGGGACCACATCCCAAACATCATTTTTCATGATCGACTGGCATTCCTCAATCATGGCATTCTTCCCGAATATTGGGAACTTCAGATTCTTCAATATCTTCAATAGATAGCGTTGTCGCTGGAACAAATGTTGTAGTCCTTCTTTTGTAGGTGATGGTATACGATCTTTCCTACAAGACAAGTTAAATTGCATGATTAGAAAACATCTCATAGTTTTCAGAACAAATTCTTACACATAAAGAAATATGTCATACAGTCATGCATTTAATTTAGCCAATGCTTTAATACAACATTTATCCATATCCTGTAACTTTCTAGATGCCTTCCAATCTCTACCAGAACATTGTGAAGAGTGTGCACAACTCCCAACATGTCAGCAAAGAGGTTTCATTCTAGATAGGTAGAAATGGAATGTTGTACAGTGCCATAGGCCACTTACCCATTACATGCATATTAGTAGTATACTGTTCATTAATGCAATTATTCTAATATGCATAATACACAACCTAAGTCTAGTAACATAAGTATATACATCTTTGAACAACATTATTTAAACAATCAAATATACAAGAAATGACAATTCAAATACTTATCTTTGTTTGTTTGATGGGTGGACTCCCTCTCAATCTTTGTTTCCTTGTAGGAACTACTGGAGTGTGCTCCCTCTTGATCTTTGCTTCATGGATTGCCTGTCCTTGAACTTATATCCATCCTCAATCATTATGCATGCTTACTTGTATCATCATTGTGTTATCCTCGAGATATCATACATAATCATACATTTATTAGTATAATCTTAATACTATCAAAACACAATAATCTTAAGCATGTATAGTCATGATCATTTCAAACACAGATAATAAGCATTAGTATTCAAGGTTTATATAGGACTTTTTATTTAGTCATATCATTAATCAAAGTAAGGAACATAACATGCATAAACCCTAGATTACTCAAACTTTTAACTTCATGAGTAATCATTATCAATCATACAAAAGTATAAGATCCTTTTATATAGGAAAAACATATCTGGTCATCATATTTGCTAGTTATGTCTAGGAATGTTTTCTTGTTCTCTTCAATGAGCTGCATAGCTCATAATTTAACCATTGTAGAACCAAATTATACATACCTCTATGTGATCCATGACTATGGATGAGTCTTTGTCTTCATGTCATCATGGTCTTGATCTAGAGCTTGATTTGAACCTTTCATGTTAGCGGATAACATTCTCCTCATACAGCACCATAGTGCATTAGTACAAACATAATACAATCATAAGTGTCATAGCCCTAATCAATGAATGTCTTCTATCATGCATTCATTCTTTTACTAGGGTGATAAGACAAGTCTAAAATTAAACAAGATTGTTACTAAACTCAATAACATGAGGACAGTCATATTATAAACTTAATCATGAACATAATCATTTCAAAACATACCTGTAAGTCATACCTGTCATATTGCTTGTAGTAGTAGTTGTTGTTGTTCCTTTTGTTCTTAGGACAATCTAAGGAAAAGTGTCCTCTTCTTCGTATGTGCTGTGAGAGCTTGATCTTCATTCCCCGTATTCTCTTCTTGAGCTACAATCCGAGCTTCTTCCTGTGAGGATTCTTCCCACAACTTACTGAAAGAGATAAGTTTCTTCCTAGCACAAATTCCTTGGATGAAGGAATCCCATGACCTAGGAAGGCCATTAAGAGTGGTCATTACCACTTCTCCATTCTCTATAACTTCTCCCACAGCTTCAGGTTGTTCTTTTATCTGGGAGACCCTTAAGAAATAAGACTGCATAGTCTCTGCATTCTGGAACTTGATATTGTTCAATTGATTCCTCAAGGTCATCTTTCGATTTATATTCTTCCCTTCAAATAGCTTGGTCAAGGAATCAAACATCTCCTTAGGTGTCTTCAGAGATGATACATGTGGCATGAGATGGTTTTTGATAGAATCAACAATGATCCTTTTAGCCTTGACTAAGTTCCTCTTGTGTAAGGCCTTAGTCTCTTCTTCCTCTGGGACATGAACCCCTTCACTTATGTAGGTGTCCAACTCACTCTCTTCTAGAATTAACCCAATCCTATACTTCCATGCTCGAAAGTTATCAGCCCCTTCAAGCTTATCCTCAAGCTTGGTGTCGTGAGAACTTCAAATGAAATAGAAAAGATTTAGGTCTTACCACTTGATTTTGTGAAATCTGGATCTGGAGTTGGATTAGGGTTTGTTACAGAAACCCTAAAAATTCAAACTTTGAATTTCAAACTTCTGAAAAGATAGAAAAATGTGCCTTGATGAGCTGATCAAGCTGGTATACTCAGAATTTGAAAAATGCAAAGTTTCACCCCTCAAATTTTCTTTTCAAACTTTCAGATTAACTAGGGAAGACCTTGAATTAGGGTTTTATTTTCCCGGAGCTTCATCCATCCAAAAATTTCAATCTTGATCTCTAAACTTCGATTTTTCATAAGAGCTTCTAGCCATGGTCTCAGATTTCAGAAATTCCAACTTTTGCAGAAGCCCTAATTTCTGGCTTCACTAGGCAAGACTCCAAACTAGGGTTTGATTTTCCCGAAGCTTCACCCAACCAAAAAGTTCGATCCAAAGCTCTAAAATTCGATTTTTCCAAGAAGCTTCCAGGCATGGTCTCATATTTTAGAAATTCCTATTTTTATGGAAACCCTAATTTTTAGGGCCAAAAATGAAAGTGCCCATAATTGAATTATGATTGGACAGAAATATGTGCCTTGCTGAGGAGAGTCAATCTACCCTGCTACATTTCCAAAATATGTGGAGAGAAACCCAAAAACAAGAAGCCCTAGCTTCCACAACTACACGGTGTCTTCTTCTCAGGTTAGCTCTGATGCCATGTTAATTTTTTAGCATTAATTCAACATGCTCTAGGATGTTTAATGAGAGAATAACATGTACAACATATTGAGCATATCAATTACAACAAGCAATCACATGAGACAATAGACACACAGAGTTTCCTTGGGGAAAACCATAAAGGTGAAAAACCCCAGTAACTTCCTTAGAGATAGATAGAGCAATGATACAAAACCCAAGCATAAGAGATAGTCTCCTAGCAGTAGCTTCTCCTCCTCCACTAGTGCGCCACTTTCGAATGAGAGTATGAGTGAGAAAGTGAATGATCAAATAGAGTGCCTCCCACACTCTATTTATACTTGACTTGACTTGCCTAATAACCTTTACTAGGTCGGCCTTAACTTAACCACATAACATAATGATGACAGGGCCGACCCCCAATAGGGTGGTCTAATAATTCTTTTACCCACATGACTCATACAGGGCCGATCCCATCAAGGTGGTCTAATAACCCATCAAGTATAAGTTACGACACTTACAATATAAATGACGACACTTCCGTATAGAGGAATAATAACATCTCTATAGGAATACAAACACTTCCGTATAGAGGAATAATAACATCTCTATAGGAATACAATATACATAGGTGAAAAACATTCCGAAGTTACAATTACATCAACAGTTACATTACATATCGATCACTTTCCCCATCAATTGCGCCCTCACTAGAAAAAGTTAGTACTTGCAGCTTCTCCTGAGATTCCTTCCTTGATTTACTATATTTTCTACTTTAGGCTTCTTTTCCTGATTTTTGGAAAAATATGGAAACTTCTGCTTTCTTTGATTTTCTGCTGCTTTCCTACATTTCAGTTGCTTTCTTGCTTTTTCATCATCTTTCCTGCTTTTTCAGCTTCTTTCTTGATTTTAATTGCTTTGTCCAGATTCCTTTGTGGGAGACAACTCATGAGGGTCCACCCAACCTCCTATGCACCCTCTTGGGACACCTAAGCATTTCCAACTCATTAAACAATTAATTAACAATTAAAGTACTAAAATCTATGAACTACATCACTTCTACTTGATTTATTTTAAGTATACAAGATAACTATAAGCCAAAATTAATTCCCTAACTAATTTATTTAATTTCCGCTTGAACCCATGGGAATTGAATGGGTTAGAGGGATGGGCATGGAGCCACTAAGGTGGGGACATTCCAAGTAACTTGAAGAGTCTTATTTATCCAAGAACCATTTTCAAATATGAAGGTTCCAAATAATGTTTGGTGTTGTATTAAGTCGGTGTTTTTTTTTTGCTTTCAATGAGTTTTGTTTTCATTAATATAAGACTTAAGAGGGGGTGTTGGAATGTAAGGATTACATATATAATAAATTCATGTTCTTATTAGTAATTAAGATTAAAATATATTATGGTATCAAAATGGAAATAAGTTTGATCTCATAACAAAGTATGCATAATAGTGGACCTATATCAACTATGCATAAAAGTTTTGTTGTGGAACTCTTGTGTCTTGCAATTTAAGTATGTAGAAAGTGGGTATAAAGAAGCATTACATATTATTTTAATAGATCCATCTTAAACCCAAATCTATCAAGCGCCACAAGAGATCCAATTTCTTGAGGTGTAATTTTTTTTTATCTTAACATTTGTACATGTCCATAATGCAATTTATTTAATCTTAAATTTTGTACATGTCTTAAAAAAATTTAAACCTCAAGAAATTTGATTCCTCTTTGTGTTTAGATGTTGGTTTAAAAAGGATAGATCTATGCTATTTTTTTATGTCAAAATTTTTTTACACCTCATGAAATTTGATCCTTCTTGGTGCTTAGAAGTGAGTTTAAGATGGATTTATGCTAATTTTATTTTTTATTTTATGAATTGACAAAAATTATTTTAAATATTTTTTAAATGGTTGTATTAACATTACATAACTTTACGTGACATATCCCCTAAACTACTCTTAGTACAATAACATGTAAAACAATTAAAGCATATTCATGAAATTATAAATATTTATATAAGAGATTACCACTCTTAATTTTTTTATTTTATTTTTAATTAGAATAATTTAATATTGTAAAAATATGATCACTATTATTTTTTTAAATATTGATCATTTTATTTTTAAATTATAATAGTTTTAAAATTATAAAATATATACGGGCTATTTTAGAAATAGAAATAGCATTTTATTGTTTCTCCTTAATTTTAGTTGTTAAATAAATTAAGTTTAATTCTTTTCTTATATATTTTATATATATAATGAGTTTAATTCATTATTTATTTTGATTTTTCTAAAATTTTATAAAAATAAACATGTGCAACGTTTATTTATTTATTTATTTTAACATTGGATTATTTTTTAATCAATAGAATATTTATTTTATGATAAGATAAAAATTGAGAAAATAAAATGAATTGTTTAATTTAATTAATTAAATTATAAAAAAATTAATAAATAATAATTTTATTACAAATTTGTCAAATCCTTATCTTTATTTTAATTAATTTATAATTAAATAAAATTTTATCTCAAATAACTTTCCATTGTACTTAATTTATAACTAACTAAATACATGCTTATCTCAAATAATTTCCATTGTACTTAATTTATAACTAAATACTTGTAGCAGTGGCACTTGTCTTTATCTTTATTATAAGTGATTTATAATTAAATACATTTTTATCTCAAATAATTTTCCATTGTACTTAATTTTGAACTAAATACATGTAAGGGTGGCACGTGTGGGGTAGTAATAAGAAATAAAAGAAGAAACACAAGAAGAGAATTCCATAATGCGTGAATTCAATATGTCACTTACCACACCGGATTGTAATTATTACCATGGAAAGACATTACATTTATATGGATAGCCTAAACTTCTAGATCGTTAGATAATAGCTAATACACCATAGCACAAACCATGAACCTTATTTCGAAAAAGAATTGTTATGGTTCTAAGAATGAGCTCATGACCAGTGCATTTCTTAATTATTTCCAACACTCCTCCTTAAAAGAGAAATGACTTTTCTACAACACACAATTTATCCTTACATATTTCAAAATTTTCCTCCCCCAAGGGCTTAGTGAAAATGTCAGCCGCATTCCCATCTGTATTACAATAGATCAAATCAATTTCATTTGCTTGCATCTTCTCTCTAGCAAAATGATGTTGAATTTCAATGTGCTTTGGCCTGGCGTGATAAAGTGGATTATTTTCCAATTTAATGGAACTTTGGTTATCACATTTGATGGTTGTTGGTTTTCCTTGATTCTCTCCCATATCTTCAAGAATCCTCCTTACCCATATTGCTTCATAGATGGCAGTGCATAATGATTTATTCTCAGCTTCAATGGATGACAAAGATACAGTTGGATTCTTCTTGCTCCCTCATGACACAATCCCAAATCCAATATTGAATGCATATCCAGTGGTATAATTTCTATCATTTGGATCTTCTTCCCAATCAAAATTTGAATAACATGTCAACTTAACATTAAAATCACTAGTATATTTAATACAAAAAATTTCAGTCCCTTTCAAGTATCAAAGAACCCTTTTTGTTGCTTTCCAGTGAATGTCATGTGGCTTAGCCATGAATTGTCTAAGTATGTTGATAGAATATGCAATATATGGCCTGGTTATTGTAATATAATTCATGCTTCACACTAGTTGTTGATACAAAGTACCATTCACCTCTTTTGTTTCATCTTCACTATTTAGCTTCACATTTCATTCCAATGGAGTAGACACTAACTTACATTTAGTCATATTGAACCCCATGATGATCTTCTTTGTATATTTTATTTGTGTGATCAAGTTCACACCATCATTCCTCCATACTTCAAGGCCTAAACAATAATGCAACTGGCCATGTTCCTTCATAAAAAATTCCCATGACAAGTGTCTTTTTATTTCATCTCTTTTACTTATTATGAAACCTTATTAAAATAAGAAAATATCAATATTCAGATACCATGGCCTAGGTGTTTGTTTGATCCCATATAATGCTTTCTTCGACGGGTACAAACAAGATGTTTCTATTCCTTCTTCACAAAACCCTTTAGTTGACCAAGATAAAAATTATGAACCTTTAATTCTCCATTCATAAATACTGACTTAATATCCAACTAATGCAGCTTCCAATCATATTTAGTAGCCAATGCAATCTTGATTCTAATGGCATTGATTCTTTCTACAGGTGCAAAAGTATCTTCATAATATCCCTTCTTTCTATGTATAACCCTTTGCTACCAATCTAGATTTTTATTTGTCTATACTACCATCAAAATTGAATTTAGACTTGAACAACCACTTTGAGCCAATAGGAACTGTACTCTTAGGCAATTCTCTTAGTTCCCATATTTTATTTTTCATTACTGAATCATATTATTCTTTCATGGCATCCATACCTTATTTATGATCTTTAACTTGCTCAAAATTTGAAGGTTCCACTACATTCATAACATGATTCATTAGGGAATAAACCATATACCTAACAAGAGTTTTCACTTGCCTTGATGATCTTCATAGAGGCTCATTTATTTTTGGAGCTCCTCCACCTCTTGTTTGTGTGCTCTAGTTCCTTGCAATTTTACTACTTCTTTGATCTTCAACTTGTTCATCCTCTTCCTCTTGGGTATTCTCTATTGGTAGATACCATACATCAAGACCACCCTCCTTTTCACCTTCATTTGCATACTCATGAAATAAAACATCTTTTCTTTCAAAATCATTATGAGTTATGGGATCATACATCTTGTAATCTTTGTGTTCAATACAATAACAAATAAATATACACTTAATTTCGTTGACATCCAACTTTCTTCTATCTTCATTCGGAATATGACCAAATTCCTTGCTCCAAAAATTTCTCAAATGACTAACAACAGTTTTATAACTATAAAGTGCTTCAAAAGGTATTTTATGCCCCAAATGTTTTGTAGGAATTTTATTTCTCAAATACACAATAGTACTAATAGCTTCATCCCAAAATCAATTAGTAAGATTCTTACATTTAATCATTCTCCAAGCGCATTCAATCAGTGCTGTATTCTTTCTTTCAGCTACTCCATTTTCTAATGAGTATGTGTCCAACTATATAATATTGTCAAATCCCATTATTATTGCAGTATTTGATGAATGCCCTAATGATTACTCTCATCCTTGATTTGGTATGGGAATCTTGATGTAATTTCCTATTTTCTTTTCAACCAAGTTCTTGAATTCTTTTAAATATTCAAACACATAAATTTTCTTTCTGATAAAATATACCCAAGTAAACCTCATGCTATCATCAATGAAGATAAGTAAGTAAGGTATTGCTTCCCCTAGATAATTAGTTTGCATTGGACTACAAACATATGTATGCACTAGCTCAAGAATTTCACTTTTTATTTTATATGTATGTATAGGAAACTCTTCCCTATGTTGTTTTCCTAGTGCACATCCCTTACATGCAGCATGTTCATTCTTCAACATTGGAATTCCTTCCACAATTTATTGATTTTGAAGCAACATCAAATCATTCTGATTAAGATGACCATATTCCTTTGATTCCATAATTTGTATGTTGTCATTCTTGTAGATGCCAATGCTTGATGATATTTACATGTAACATCCAACCTATACAAGCCTCCAACTCTTACTCTGTTTGCAGTAACCTTGTAGTGATCATGTATACCTTTCACAACAAAACTTGATTTAACAAATTCAATGTTTAAATATTGATCTACTATGGTGGAAACAAAGATTAAATTCTTTTTTTTTTCTCGGCACATACATCACATTCTAAATTTGTCTCACGTGACCACTTGGAAAATTCATACATAAATCACCATAACCTTTGATTCGATGTGATCTATCATCTTCTAGATAGATACTAGCACCATTATTGTATTCATGGAGTATTTCAAATCAATCCCTATTGCATGTCCTATGAATTGACACACACCATAATCAATAAAACATGCATTAACATCATCATTTTCTATTGATAGAGCAACATCTGAAATAAATAACTTGAGGTTTTTGAAATCATTACTGACATTGACTTCATTATCACCAAAATTTCATGCATATCTTTTATGTTTGGGCTCATTAAACTTCCTTTTCCTGCAATCTTTAGCAAATTTTCTAGGCTTACCATAATAGAAGCATCTATCATTCCTCTTCACCTTAGCATCTATTTTCTATGGCATCAATCCTTGATGTGGATTTCCTCCCTTGTTCTTTTCCCATGTATTTCCTTTGTATGGTTGTTTCCCTTTTTCCAACAACACCATATATGAACTCTGAGACCTGCTAATCACATTCTTCCTCATGCAAAATAATACCTATCAATTCATCAAATGTAGACACATTCTCTCTAGCTGCAAGACTAGTAATGAACATTTGATATTAATCTAAAATGCCATTCAAAGTTATGGTTACAATATTTATACTTCAAATCTTTTCACAAATATCACCAAGATTATCCTTTAGCTCTCTAATCCTAGAGAAAAAATTATTAATGCTTTAATTTGCCTCCATTTTCAATGAAGGAATATTGCTCTTAAAAAAAATATTTGATTTGTATAGACGGTTTCATTCAAACCTTTGAGTGTCACCCAAGTATCTTGAGATGTGGTGCACTCCCTAATGTGTGGAATGATATTTTCCTTGAGAGACATTCTCAATAGCACCTTCACTTTGGTCTCTCTTTTCTACCATTCTTGTACTAAGGAAGCTAGGGCTATAGGATTGGTTTCATCTCTAGTCACAATTAACCATACATTGTAGCCTCCATCAAGGTCTACAATTTAAACATCCAATTTGAATAGTTTTCACCATAAATCTTGTTGGATTTATTTACATATGAATATGCTAATGGGTTTTCCATTTTTAACACAAGAAAATAATATTCCCACAACTTTAAATAAAACAATTAACCAGGGTCAGTCATTACCAAAAATTCCCTAAATACATTCAAATGTATATACCTAAATAGATTCTAGCAAAAAAAAAAAAATGTTAACTCAAGAACATATATATTTCAATCAACAATACTAATCTTACTATTTAGTGATCCATTGACAACCACAGATTCTTCTTTCAAACTAGAGAACAAAAAACATGTGGCCGCAACACCAAAATTCACACCAATTTGGAATTGTAGTTAGATCCTCCTCTTGAATCACATAATTTTCACAGAATATGGTGCTCTTCACATAGATCTCCTTCTCAAATTGATTTAGATTTTCACTGGGATTAGTCCCCATCTCTTCTCATGAAGATGATAAGCTAAGGTTCCATCACCAACAATTTCAGCTCCTCAAATTTTTCCTCAGAACTAGTTTGTCTCATGAGTAACATATGAACCAAAATTCCAACCAACAACGTATTTTCATATAGGACCAATTCTGTGAATGCTATAGTAGACAAGGAGAGAGGAAACTGTTTCCTTCAAAAAATTCACATGGGTTCTATTTTTTTTCTTCATGTCACATCAAAGTAGAGAGGGTTTGTAGATTCTAAACGTAGCCATTGGAGATTTCCTCAAATGAATTTACCCAACTCAAAAATCATAATCATAAGAAAACCCATCTTCCATGGGACAACAGACAACCATGCAGGCAGTGGCTTCTCTTATAGTAGTAGAACACATGGATATTCCTTCACTAAATATCCATACACCCTTCCCTCCACACTTTGTTTGGATTTTGCACTGAGATTCATCTCTCCTCCTAGAGCCACATACTGACATCTATACAAACACATCTAGGGTTACCTTTAAATGTTGTCACTCCTTCACATTGCAGGTGTTAACACTTAGATTTTATCCCGGTTGTAAAAGAATAACACCTAAGGTAACTTATTTCAAACCAAACTTTAGGTAGAAAACTTAGCCATTTTTTCCACTAGAGAGGGCTCTCTCACAAGATATACGTAAAGGCTAAAAATATATAGAAACACGCTCAAATTTCTCAAAAATGATTTACTTGGTTGAAAAGGAAACAAGAAACATTGGGCATGGAGTCAACTTTCAAATATTTAACATGCCAGCAGGAGATTTATACCAAATAGATTTTCACAGAAGCAAGATAGCAACCATATCATAGGCAATTTGATTTTGCAGGTGGTATAGAAAGAAATAATGATAGTCCATCAACAACAGGCATCTAACTAGGATGAATCCATAGTCAACTTTAGAGAAATAATGGATACTTAAATGCGATAAAACGGGGCATAAGCAGTATGAATCCCAATTTATTTCAAACGTTCATTTAAGCATATAAGAAGAACATAATGAAAAACATAACAAAGAAGGTAGACATGCACATATAGAGATAAGGGAAAAGACAAACTATAAAAATGATCAACACATGAATCTCTAATCTCAAAAGATAGGTATTTCCACTGTACCGCCTTTTATTATTCTATCAAAATTTGACTTCAAAACTTATCGTCTCTCAAAGAGTTTCCAACCCCTTCAAAAATGATTCTCATTGTCTTTTATACAAAATTCAAAAGAAGCTTGACATAACCGCTTCTTTTAACTAGTAACTGAAAATGTCTTAACTCAAAAGATAACTATCTTTAAACAATATTACAAATTTTTAAAATAAAAACATCATTTTTGCCACTTGGCAAGAGTTCTGAATGCATCTTCATGAATGAACAGAATATCTTGTCCTTCCATATTTATCCACATAGCTTCATTGGTCAGCCGTGAGTAGATCATAACTGGTCATTTCCTTCACCAAGACTCGCAATTCAAGGTGACCTACATAAGAAACAAGAGGAAGATTCTCACAGATTGAGATCAACATATTAAAAATTTCAAAGTCCTCCATAATTTTCTCCATTAAAATATTTCCAGTAAGTATATGATCCAAATGCTGAAACTTTTTGTGATCCATTCTTATGTCAAACAATAACCTCTTATATTCATTTGGAGGTATCAATTCATGCTTTGCATCCCAAAAAGCAGGGAATCCTTTGTTTATTAATTTTTCAAATTGCTTCTTAAACCTTATTACTTCCTCTCGTATATCTCCAGCTTTAACTTCAATATTTTCAACATGTGAATACTTCCCCAAAATTCTTCTAGCCCATGTAATGACTGAAATTCTGTTCATTATATTTATTGTTGTCAAATCTGCTTCAGTTAAACTATTTAGGAAAGTTATTGCCCTTTGTGCTATTTCTTTTGGTTTTCTGTTCAAATTCTCTTTGACTGCTCTGCAACTTTCAAAAGCATCTTTGGCCACTTTTTCTTTGATTTTCATATAATCAAGATAAGGTCTCAATTTTTCAACTTCCTTTATAATTTGATCCCATACCATATTCTTGCAACCCTGCATTGCAGCTTGTCTTATTACATGAGCTGCCAAACCTTTATTATTATCAGACAATTCCTGATTCTTTGCTTGCAAGGTTTTAATTTCCTTATCCTTTGTCTCATTCTCTTCTTTTAGCTTCTACGTTCCAATTTTCAATTCTTTAATCTCGACATCTTTCAGACTTGTCTGGGACATGGCTTGTAAGAGACTGTCCAATCCAACTTTATCTTCACCTGTACCTTCATGTTCCTGTTGCTGACCTAATTCTGCAAATTTTTTCTTTATTTCTTCCAATTGCTCTTCCAAACAAATCTTCTCTTTTTCCCAATGAACTTTCTCTTCGGCGAGCTTCAATATTTTTGCAGTAATATCTTTTACTTCATTTGACAACTCTTCTTTTTCTTTTTCTAGTACGGTCAGTTCGGCTCCTTGGATAAGCAGAGTGTCTAGGATTTTCAGCTTCTGCCTTAATGTTTGAATTGTGTCATCCTTTTCTTTGAGTAAATTTGCTGCTGCATCTCCCTCTTTGTTTATCAAATTTGTTTGCAATCTTTTTATTTGCTGCTGTCGAGACTCATTTTCTATTTTTTCTTGTCTCAATTGATTATTTAATTTGTCTACCAAAATTTTCAACTTGTCTACCTTTAAGATCCCTCCCAAATAATCTGAGTATATAACTTCTCCGGTTTGTCTATGTAATAAGATTTTATCTGGGGCATTGATTTTTGTCAGATCAACTTTCATCTCTGAGATCTTATCTTTGGTAACAACTGAAAATTTTAGAGATTTTTCTTTAACATTTCTGCTAGTAAATAAACTGACTTCTGTGTTGGATATATTCCTAACCTTTGGAAATAACTGACTGGTTTGCCGAGAGGATTCCTGTTTATTTTGACTATGCTCATTAAAAACATCCGTTAGATTGTGTGGTTTATTTAGATCTTCTTCTACCGGGGCTTCTTGAATACTGCACTCATTTACCATGACCTCTAGTATTTTGACTTAGGTTTTTTCTTCTTCTTCGGAAACTGCCATTAGCTCTTGTTGCTCATCCATTTTTAACTTTTTCCCTTTTTCTGCTTCTTCACTTTCAATTTTGACTATGTCTTGTATGGGCCTTTTAAACCCCACCATTGTAGTATTCATCGTGCTTTCTGCCTCTGTTGTCGTACCTGTCAATATCATTTCTTTATCTTGAGAATCTAGAATGATTTCTTCCTTATAATCAAATCAATTTGCTCTATCGGACATTCCCTTAATCACCTGATGATTCAATGCTTTGATGCAATGATCCGTTCTCCATTTTGATATTATGTTTAACAGATCATATTCGGTAGCCACGTCTGTCTCAAATTCCATATCTTTCAATAATTTTTCTATATAAATAGCAACATTTTTGTTCTTCATTATGAATGGGCCAAGTGTGAACGGATACTTGATATCTGTTGCTTGCTTGAAAAGCAAGAAATTATTATCTTCAAAAATTAATTTCTACCTAAGGAACTCCAAGGAAAAAAACCCTTAAGGTAAGAAACACCAGTAAAACATAGGGTTTATGTTTGAAACCATATAACCTGATCAATGTACTGTCCTTTGACAAGAACCAATCTCCTACAGCGTATTCTGCAATTAATTGCATACATGCTTGCATCTCTAGTAATACTCTAGGAAATCTTTCTCCAAAAATCATTCTGTAAATTTCTGAGAGCATATAATTTATGTAATTAAACATATTATTTTCCAATAACTTTGTGAAAATTATCTCAGGGAATTGTAATTCTTCGTGACTGGCCATCATGATCATTTTCATCAAAAATGACTGAAATCTGAAATGTCTGAGAGTAGAAAAATTGACCATCTGGTAATGGATCTTTTTAGCCAGGAATTCTTCAAAGTTAAGTCGAGGAATTTGATTTCCATCAATCCCTGGCGGAACTGTACTCATTCTATACAAAAGGCTTAATTGAAACTCAGTTACATACATGTCTGTTTCAAACCTTAGGATTAAAGCTAACAATGTCAGAACCAGCTGAGTATTTTCATCAAATAAAGTGACATCTATAGGGTAAGGGATATCTAAAATGTTTGTTTCTAGTTTAAGACACGTAGACAGGAACTTTTCTCTACTATCTTGAAGGGTTTGACGATAAAACTCAATAGCAGAGGTTTCGGAAAAACTTTCAGACTCAAGGGTTTGGGAAAAATTTATTTCTAGGGCTTTGATTATGACGGAAGACTCTATTTTACAGACGACTCTGGTTTTTCGACCGTCTAAAACAGTCCTTTCTTTTCTAGAATTATTATCAACACACCACGGCACTAATTCGGGAAAAGACGGGATTTGGTCCGGGCAGAAGGCTAACAAGGATGACTGGTGGACTCTGTGTATGTCTATAACTTCTTCCAATAACCTAGACAATTTAAGCTTGATCTCAGCAACCGGTAACCTGATTAGGGTATCGTAAATGTCCCCATCTCTGTCTTCTAGGGCTTCTTTGGCTTTAAAAACGTCTATATCATGCACAGTTTCCATTTAAATTGTTTCTAAAAACAAATTTCCTTTAAAATATGTGAGCTAGGTCACTAGACCCTACCTGTGCAGACACGTCCTTTATCCTTCTATCACAACTTCCAATCTCCACCGGTCTTCAGAGCTCCCAAGAACAGGGACACATAGACAAAATGTCGTTTTGAAAACCCTTTTATTTTATATAGGCTCTTTTTCTTAACTTTCTTGTAGCTTTCTGAATGTACCTTATTTCCAACCATTGATCGCATGCTTTTGTGATTTGAGCCGTTAGATCTTGTGCCTCTTTATCCCCCATGGCGGTATCCATGATCCCAATAATGGTTTTCCTTTCTGGTTTCAACTGTGTGCAGATCAACTATCTTCTGACACCTGTTAAAGTGGTTTATTTACCGCAACCACTCTTTCCTTTATCAAGCGCGCACTTTCCATGATGCGGATGAATCTCATCCCTAGATTTTCTCCCAATGCATATTGTCCATCCGATTAATGTAACCATATGGCGCATTCCTTGTGCACTTCTGCATCTGCCACATGATATGGCCCACGTTTTCCTCGTATTACCCTTTGGCGGTTCCGCATGCTGCTTTAGTGGTTTGTGATACCACTATCACGTCAATGCGGAGCAATAACAATGCAACATGTATTCCAGTGGTATTATGT
Source organism: Larix kaempferi (assembly GCA_027924585.1). NCBI lineage: Eukaryota > Viridiplantae > Streptophyta > Pinopsida > Pinales > Pinaceae > Larix > Larix kaempferi. The sequence goes on along the minus strand of BSBM01000402.1, from coordinate 2,537,929 downwards.
CCGCAACCACTCACCATTGTTTGCAAACGAGCTTTTTGGCGGTGCGGGGATCCACCATAGTTGTTGATCTTTTCCTTCGTCATCTTCGCCATTGGACCTTAGCCAAAATTTAACCTTTTCAATAATTTCCTTCGGACTATTGCACTTGTGGGTTTTTGCTTTGTTGATTTTTTTTTATTATAACCCTTTATTTAACACATCCTTCGTAAATTTACTTCTTTTGGGTATTTTGGACAAAATTTTAGGGTTTCTTTGGGTATTTCAAATATGGTGTCAACAACAGGATTTCCTTATATCATAATTTCATGCATCCCACTTAGATCATATGAGACAACTAACTAGGGTTTATCTTAAGGAAGCAAATTCTTCTTATGCATCCTGGGCCTTATCTACTTCAATGGTGTCGAAATTTTCTCCTTATAGACAACACGCCATCTCTCTCACATACCCTGAGCTTTGATACCAAATCAAAAAGAAAAAAAGAAAAAAAAAAGAGAATCCACAAAGTATGAGATCAATATGTCATTCACCACACCAGATTCTATTTATTAGCATGGAAAGACATTACATTTATAGGTCTATCCTAATCTTCTAGATCCATGAATAGTGAATCTGTATTACTAAAAATAACTAATATACACTAGCATAAACCAAGTTCCTTATTTCGGCAATGAATTATTATGGTTCCAAGAATGATCTCATGACCAACTCATTTCTTCATTATTTCAAAGAGTAGTATGGAGCCTATGTGAGATGATGAATAATTAAGTAGAAATCTTAGCATTGTATAAATGTATTCTCTTTTTGTGGGATGTATAAGATCAAGGGTATTTTAACATTGGATACTCGGCCTTCATTATTGAGCAAATCATAAAAGAGAGTCAATGTCTCTTTTACCACATTGCTAGGATGATAGTGAGTGTAAAAAGTCATTTAGCTTTCTTCAATCACATTTCAGTTTACCATATTTTTAAAAATTGCAATGGAAAAGCTGACTCAATGACAAATGAAGCAATTGGATTACCAAAATATGTGTTCAATAGAGGGGAGGAGCACCCCATAATATCTTATATCACATGAAATATAATATTTATTTACTTAGTTTATAATTAAATACATTTTATCTAAAATAATTGTCCACTGTATTTAATTTATAACATACATGTAGGTTTGGTAGGTGTGGGGAGTAGCATGGGGCCTAGGAAAAATGACGAATAATTGAGCTACAATATTACCATTGTATCAATGCAATCTTTTTTTTGTGGGATATATAAGATCAAGGGGACTTCAACTTTGGATTCTCGAACTTCATTATTGAACAAATCATAAACTAGCATTTGCCCCTTGAGGGGCAAAAATGAACACCGGTAGGAAAAGAGGAAAGTTAGAAGGAACAAAAACATAGGCACAAGCAGCGAAGGATACTGGTAGGAAAAGAGCAAGGTTTGTAACAATCTCATATTACAAAGACATAGATTTAAACATCACACTTGGAAAATTCTGGTTTAGGGGAGAGTGATAACATGGAAGTTGAGCAGTAGAATGGTGATGATGAAGAGAAGGAGGATCCTCTTGCCGATGAGCAGTATGGTTATCCAAAAGAAGAGTGAAAGAAGTGGGGATCTTGCATGAGATTTTTGGATCCCAAAACTGGTGAAACTACATGCTTCTTGGTACTGCAGGATAATGAAGCTGCATTTAGCATTTGCTCTGTTACTTTTCATGACAAAGAACATGGAACTCTTGTGGCCATTGGGACTGCAAAGGATTTAGAGTTTTGGGAAAAGAAGCATTGCTCAGGTGGTTTTATTCATATCTATAGGTCTGTGGATGATGGCAAAGCCCTGGAACTTGTGCATAAAACAACATTTGATGTAGTACCTCTTGGATTATGTAAATTCCAAGGCCTCCTATTAGTTGGAATTGGACAGGTGCTGAGAATATATGACTTGGGAAAAAGGAAATTGTTGTGGAAATGTGAGCATAAGCTCATTCCCAATACGATGAATACCATCTGCTGTAGGAATACCGCGAATACTCAACAATAGCTTGGATGAGTTCTCCAAAACCAGTGATATCGTAATCAATATTATAGGTAGGGGGATTAGGAAGGTGTTTTATAGGCATAACCCATTATGTATTTCCTCAGTATAATTTTATTTACAAGTGCATATATGTATGTGTATGACACAATGAATAGGACTACTTTTATACTCTTACCCTGGGATATTATTGTTTGTGCATGTGTGCATACACACACTAACAGAGACACAGACAAAGACAAAGACAGAGACAGAGAAAGAGACTTTTCTATTTCAAGTTGCAACACAAAATACTGAATACAAGGAAAGTGTGTGTACCTCCATAGCTCTCTCCTGTGATGTAAAACTATAAATTTTTATTTTGAGGGAATCTTTCCAATCAGTTGAGTAAGAAGGTGAGTGAATATTCAGCTGTAATTGCATGGTCAAACAAAGTTTAATCTATTTATTTGGAAAGTATCAAATGCAAAAGGATAAACGGTAAATGCAGATCAGACAATGACTCATTATACTGAAAGCTTGCATTTTTTTGAAATTGTATGAAATGCTGAGAAACCTGTTGTTTCGAGGATAAGAGACTCGACATTTGTTTTAACATTGTTGTTCCAAGATAGTACTTGTTGATTTGTTTGTTTTGAGTTGAAATGAATCTTCAAGAATCAAGAAAAACAAGAATTTTGATCAATTTGGCTAAATTGTGTTCAGTTTCTATAGAATGCATGAGACAAAAAATATGAATGTTAGAAAGAAGAATCTAAGAGAAATTAAGGGTACAAGACAAAATGTGTTTGAACTCACATTAAGATTCAAGTAAAGAACGCAGTTTCAGATTCTCCTTGCAATTGTTTGAACTGTTAAGTTCAAATAGTGGAAAGCAACATGATATTGAGGGAAGAATTCCATTGTTGGCCTAAACTTTGAAGAGTTGTTTGCAAGAGTTCCCTTGTTCGAACTTGGATAAAAACAATTACCTTAGGGCAAAACCAACATTGTAGGCATAGAATTTATGTATTGATGATGGCATTTAACCAAAAAGGAATTTACTAACATGTAAAGATTGTTAATCTGTAGGAGTTGATAGTACTAAACAAATGATAAATTTACCAAAGTGTAAGGAAATGATAAACATACCAAAGCATATTCCATATCGAGGGCACACTGCATTTAGAGTTAGCATTTGTGTGCATTATTGACATTTTGTGGATACAATGTGAAACTAAATAATATAATGAAAAACCACAATGTGATACCATAATAAAGTGGCCATATTGAAGTTGACTTAGCAATAAAAGTAGGAAAATTCAGTATTGCATAAATATTTCGTTAAGACAAGTGAAGGTGCAACAAAGCAAATTTGAATTAATAGTTGCATAGGAAGTACAAAAAAGTATAAAAAACAAAGTGTGTAGAAATCAAAGATGGAATTATATATATTGTCTTCAATAGTATGCTAATATAAAGAGTTGACACCTATTATAAGGTATGTTGATTGTAGAAACAATGTGTACATTCAAAGTGCTATAAACATGGTAGATAAGAAAGAACTGTAAAAATGCATACAAGGATCCGCATAAGGGGGGTGAAATCTAATGAGCATAGGAGTATAAGTTTGTTAGAAAACGCTACATCAAAAAAGAGTAGGAAAGTGTCTAGAAGACCAAAATCTAATCATGTAGTGCAAGTCAATCATATATACACCAAGATTGTTGGCAGCGGCAACACCAAGTACAGGAAATGCAGGGAGCAAACCATGGATTTCATAGTACCAAATTTGCTCGTATTCGTCTGATTGCATCTCTTTCATGTAGGTGAATAACACATTGAAGCAAGGCCTTCAATTCAGAGAGAAATTTAATAGTTGGCTGAAGGCGAGTAAGTGGAACCAAATTTGGTGGTTGGAATCGTGCTGATATTCGTTGCAAACCTTTTTATTGTTCCTTTATTTGTTGAGAATAGTGGGCAAGTGTGGTTAGGAAGTCCATATCCATTTCTGCTTTGCAATAGGAAAAAAAGACAATGTATGAAAAAAATGTTACATTCTTTGCATGCTATAAGCAAACAATGAGATGAGCACATGTAAATTTGACTTGTTTGAAAAATATATTAAAACATGCTATATAGCTAATGCAACATGGACATGCTAAAACAATTGATGCTAGCATATTGAAGTATATATATGGGACATTTTTATATTTGTTGGGAAAAAGAGTAATATGTCATGAAATGGTGAGTTTTCTTTTCCTTTTGAAACAATAAATGGTAGCACATTGAAGTAATTAAGTTTGGTGCTTATGAATCCCATCAGAGATAGAGATTCGGAAGCAGTCAGTTGATGAGTTAAGAGAGCTTACTCGATTGAGAGAAACAACTTGTAGAAGTGGGAAAAGGTCAACAACACCATGTAGTAGAAGTGAAACAACATTTGCGGTCAACAAAGTGTCCATAATGTAGTAGTGGAAAATAGATGGGCTACAAATCTGAGCTGCAACAAAAGGGAAACAGTTGGTAGTAAGTGTAAAGAATAAAGAGATTGACTTGGAAAGGCTTGCATCTTGAAAAGTAGAAACCATGAAGAAATTGAATATTGCATAAGTTAAAGGAGACTACTAAAGGAATGAAGTATTTTTGGGTTTTGATCGATCTAGTTTGAGACAAATGGATGCATTTCAGTGAATGGAATCCAAATGCTTCACCATTTTGGAAAATTCACAAGCTTTAATTTTAAGAAATGCAAACTTAAAATTATAAATAATGATAGTAGTCACTTGTTGGATATCACTATGTGACAATGATTTTCATGAGTTAATTTTAAGAAATGCAAACTTAAAATTATGAATAAGCAGTGCAGTCACTTGTTGGAGACCAGTATGTGACAGTGATTTTTAAGTGGGTCCTACTAAATCCTAAATTTTTGAAATGAACAACACTATATATATTGATTGAATGAGTGGTTGTTGTACGATCAACAACCATTAGTAAAAAGATAAAAAAAAATGTTCGAACACAAAAACATTGATTCAAAGCAAAGTGGATTTTTTAAGAAATATGAAATGTTAAAAAAAACACAATAGCTTATGAAATGCATAAACACTAAAGGAAACAAATCTATCATTTTACTATTTGAAACAAAATAACCATAATGAAGAAAGTGTCATTGAGGTACCTCTAACGGATATCTGGAAACCAAGGATGCTTTGTGATTTCTTATAAAAAAATGGATATTACTCTTCCTTAGAATCCCCAGCTGCAGAAAGTATCACAACCAAAGAAAATAATATCAGGTATCTAGGATAGATCTTATATATATGTTTTAGGAAACAAAATGTAGAAATAAATAATGCATCAGAGATAAAACAATCCCAAACCCATCTGTAACCTCTCCAGACGCCGACCATATTTTCTATACCTATTTTTCAATATGAGGATAATAGTAAGGGTAAATGTTAGGTGGAAAACAAACTTGAATTAACTGGATTACATGGTCATGAAAACATAGTGGTAGCCCATATAGTAAATAATGGCGATCAATCAATTGATATTCCCCAATATGTTCTAATATATATCCACCAAGCACACTCGTCAAACTCACCAGTATCAAACTCACTAGTTGGAATCCCCAATGTGTTTCTCTACCATTCTTCTAAAATTACAATCCCTCTCAACTCTATTTGTCCTATTAGTTGTAAATTACAATGCCAATTGTTCTCACTTTTTGATCGATGCAATTGAACTTCTTACTCAATGCAAGGGTGGAGTTGTCGCTACTATTAGTCTATTAAACCACACGAAAAAAATATATACTAAATCAACCCACACATGTGACTTATATGTGTCCTTACTCTCAAAGAGCATAACTATATCTCCATCTCATACAAGAAATCCTTGACTTTAGTAATTTGTTTTTAAATTACATCCATGTCTTTGTGAAAACCTCACTAACTTATGTTAAGGGACTTGGACCAAACCTTCGTATCTCACACACCAAACATTGATGTCATAGAAATAAGATTTTAAAATGTATAACTCAAGTGAACATATTAATATATAAATGAAAATATATGCATGTATAATGTAAAAGCACATATTCAAATAAAGTATAATAACAAAAAAAATTCCTATTTTAAAATTGGAAGGCTCTTCTTATATCTCTCAAAGAACTTTTTCCAAGCTTTCAAGTATTACGATGACCATATCCCTATTCTTTCACTATAATTTTAAATATAACATTTGTCTAGATCTAATTTGTTTTTGAGAATATAGATGAATGAAGTCGCTTTTTTCAAGTGAGTTTTTAACTAATGATCTCCCGAGTTTCCCATGCACACATTTTTCCTTTTTCCCTCAAACAGTACGAAGACTTATAACGTGGAAGAGAGGTAAAAGCTTAGGGAGAAACACGTGTTGGTGTTCTTTGTGCATGGGTTGGAGTTGTGTCCACACATGAACAGGCTTCATTAAAAACGCGTTGGTTTCATTCTTGCTAGCTTTTGTTGTTGGCTTGGCTCTGCATTCTGGTTGAGCCAGATCGCATAAAGCTTCCATGGAAGCAATGTTGCTTCAGGCCAAGTAAGTACTTCAATTTCTTAAACCCCGAGCTTTATCTTTTCATGCTTTTGATTATGGATTGCATATCGTCTGTTTGGATTTTGAATTCTTCAAAGTTTGTTGAAGGTTTTGTTTGCTTTTTTGTTTTTAGATCATCCATCTTGCACCTTCAATGGATACCCATTGACTGATGCTATCAACAAGTAGTCGAGGCATACCGATTGGACCATATCACTAACGGAAACGCAACAATTGGGATCCAAATAGAAAGAATTCAAAGGTATTAAAATAAAAAAATTATTGCAGAAGATTGCAATGGTAGGTACGTTTACATGTACAATTTGCCCTCTGAATTCAACGAATTTCTTTTGTGAGAATACGAGGAATTGAGCATGTGGATGAATATGTGTGTGTATCTACATATCTCCAACTCAGGGTTTGGGAAGCCATTATTAAAGTGGGGGATGTTCGGCGGCTCCAAGGCAGATTCTGAGGCTGCAATATCATCAGTGGTAAAGAAGATGTCACCAACAACTTTGCTCGTGGGCATTATACCAGTAAGTCAATATCGCGGTTTCTTAAGCATTTTTCAGTTCATCTTGATTCCTTAAACCAACAGTTTATTAAGTCATACTCAATTTTTTATTGTACAGTTGGTAAGGAAATAGTGGATCTATGCTTGGATCGAATTCGGAAGCTGGCAGATAACTGCACAGGCCTGCAAGGTTTCCTGGTCTTTCACACTATGGGAGGTGGTATCGAATCTGGCCCGAGGTCTCTTTTGTTGGAGAGACTCTCTGTTGATTATGGACAGAAATCCAAGCTTGGTTTCACCATGTACCCCTCTCCACAGGTCTCCACATCTGTTCAAATCCTGTATTTAAACATCATAAAAATATAATATTCACTATAACTATATTACTTAATAGAATGATGTCAACATAGATTAGAACAATGCAAAAATATTTGATTTTAGTGGATGAAATTTATGTTTTCATTTCATAAAATATGCTTATAAATCATTAAACTTCAAAAAATACTATTTATTATATCAATAGCATATAAAATTATATCTTTAAATATTACTAAATTAAAAAGGGAGAAAAAAAAACAATGCCCTTAATTGGCAAAGCAATATCACAATTACATATTCAAAGGAAAGATATTTGATCTTTCATGAGATGGACTTTGTTGATATTTGAGATTCCTAAAATGGTCCAAATTTGTTGTGAAAGAGAAAAACAATTGTGAAAGATTGCATTCCAAATAAGCTATTCAAGAAAACTACACAACAAATTAAAATTGAATCTAAGTTGTTGAAAGATGGAAAGAGCATCATATTGAATAAGAAGATACATTTTTGCAATTATTTCAAGACCCATGCCCTTTACTTTAGAAAGTATTCAACAAAACATCCTTAAATCCATTCTTTTGTGAACTTGTGTATCTCTCTATCCAATAATGTATCTATTTTGATATTAAGGAGATAATAAAGAGAAAGAGAAGAACATCACTAGATTATCTTTCGAGTGATCATGAGACAATGATGAGAAAACATAATTCCTCTTTCCACTTAGCCAATGAAATATATGAAGACACTTAAAATAATTCATTATGTGAGGCATAGGAAGGCTCATTCCCATTACAATAAGGCATGCATTGTCAAGAATTTTAGAGATTGATTTATGGTCATTTGCTTGGGGTTTTCAAGGACACGGAGACTTTAATTCACCTAACTCTTTCTTAGCTAAGTGTTTCTAAGGAGATGGAGCTTGCCTTTGCTTCATTAATTAGAGATGAGGAGATGGATGGTTGAAAAAAGCATAGAGGTGGAACAATTCAATGTGTATTGATTCAATCAAACCTTGGAAACTACATACTATGTGCAGTTGTATACTTGTCATTCATTGTATACTTGTCATTCATCCCTGGTCAAGGATGCATTGTTCGATGCAACCTACTCTTCACATATTTCTCAATTACCACCATTCTTGAATAACAATACTATTGTTGGACCCAACATAGTTGAAACTAGGTCAAATAAGAACATTCTTAGTCAATTGCTACTATTGATATTTTCATCTTCAAGATTTGAGCTCTTATATACAATCACTATTTTGGTTAGACAACATTATGTTATAGTTGAACCATATATTAAAGCTTGTTGACCCCTTATACAACCATTATTTTGATTCGTCAACATTTTGTTAAAGACCTACAATATATTGAAGCCTTAATAAGAGGAAAGTCAATTGGTTTCATCAATACATTTTGATATTTTTCTAAATACCTTTAATTACTCACCTTGCTTACCATTTTGTAGAGTTAATATTTTAAGATTTGACTTTCTAAGTTTTAGGAGCTTCAATGTTCACCAACCATTTGTTTTCATTAAGCATTAAGAAATAAGCTTAGTAGTGGATCTCAAAGTAATAGAATTTTTTTCCTTTAAAAACCTTAATTCCTTTCATTAACTTGACTCAGTAACACCTCCTTATATTTGTTGTTTGTTACAGCACAGGAAACCTAGAATTTAATGTTGCCACGTACCTAACATGCGGCACCACAACATCAACCTCCATTGCACAATTCCATGTCAGTGCCAAGTGCCCTCCGACGTGGCACAAGGGACCCCGCACAGGTATTGGCGTCTCTCCCCTAGTACAACGCGTTTGCCATGGGTTCAAGACAGGAACCTAAAGCCTCAAGGCTATGTTTTGAAGTTGATGAGAGAAGTTTTGAAGGCTATGTTTTGAAGTTCCTAAGAGAAGTTTTGAAGGCTATGTTGACGTTCACCATGAAGATATGCTTCTCGTCCCTCTTGATAAATATCAGCCTTCTCGCCTCCACTGTCACCGTCGGCCTTCTTGGAGCAATCACCGTGGCTTTGAAAGTTGATGTCGGAGGACCGACACTGGAGCAATCTCCAGCAAACGTTTCAGGCAGTGAGGACCAACGTCCGTCTACATAGACAAAGACGGTGAAGTGGACCCAAGCTGCCACGTCTTCGTGTAAAGGGAATCAACAATTGACTTAAGGGCCGTTAATTAGTACCTTTGTTTGTATGCAGTAGTCCAGATCACTCCAGCGGTCATCGTGGACTATTGCGAGTGGGTCTCTGTGAGGATCCATGTAAACCGCACCGATAGAAGAAGTAAAGACAACTCGTTTGATTCCAGTTTCTGTGCAGGCCTCCATCATATTCTTCGTCCCTTTCACCAGTGGCTCTATCGCTTGCTTCTGCATTCAATATTATTAACTGCATACATCACTACTCTATTAAAAAAAAATCAATTCTTAACGAGTTCTAAAGGTATCAGAATAGTCCATGTTGATTTAAAATGCAATTTAATCTCCAACTAACTATATAGAATTGGAATTATGAATAGAGTTGAAAGAAAACTTGATGAGTTAGTGAAGTAAATACAGGGTCATCACTGAGAACAGAGTCCATTTGAAAGACACCGTGGTAGTCTCGGATGACAATTAGCAAGCTTTGGCCGCAATCGAGAATATCAGCTTTGAGAAGCTAAAGCCTCTCTTTTTATCCTTCCAACGCTCTCAGATGCTCATACTTCTTCCACCCATCATCTGCACTTGCCAAAAATCTCGTCAGAATTTCTTAGAATACTCTTTATATGGAATGGAATTTTTTCTTTTCATACTTAAAAACTAACACTGTTAAAGCACGTTACCATATAAACATTTACCTCTCTGATCTCAATTTAAGATAAATATATGTTAATTTTAATTTTTATATATAATTTAAAATTAAATCATTATATAAAAAGAAATTCATGCATCTTCGTCATTGGGCACTTCGGACATACTTTGAAATTTCTAAGCAGCAGCATATCAAATTTGAGCATATCTTTAGAGAACACAACTCTCTGGCTGATAAATTATCCAAGCAAGCTCTTTCTGGTTTGGAAGGGTATTTGTTATGGGAGGAATGGTGTGATAACTCCTTTCAAGACAGTGGTTCCATATATTTTTTTGACTGAACTCTCGGAGTCTTTTCTGTGATGCAGGACACTTGATTTTGTTTATTTGCTCTTATGCAATGCTAATTTTGTAATTTTGTAAGTAATGCCATATAGTATCTGACTTTACTGTTGGCATGAGTTTTCTGAAGGGATCTTGAATATTTTGATGTAATTATGTTGTACTTGATTCACCTACTGAATCACAAACATCTTTGTACTATTTGATTCATTTTATGAATATCAATACTAGATTTTTTTAGCTGGAAAAAAGTGAGAAATAAGACTCTACACTATCGAATATCCTAAAGTCTATCAAACTGATACCTATTGCACATTAGTATATATATTCACCTGTGCAAGAGCTGAGCGCTTTTATATATATATATATCTTTGACATATATATACTCTATAATGTTGGCGATATAACTTATCAAGAAAAACTTGACTGCATCCTTCGGTTGGATGATACTGTGCATCGTTAAAAACCTTAAATTACTCTATAAATCTGTCGAGCACTTACCAGTTAGTATATATACAGTCAGAGCTGAGGCCCTGACATATATACCATATTTTAATGCTCGGGCCTGGTTGGGATGGCCTACGAAAAGGCGGGAAAACAAAGGCGGATGCTCCTCAATGTGCCAGCAGAGGGAGGGGATAATAAGCTATGTCTCACTTGGACCCAGCTGGAAACGAGGATGAACTCTGAAACTTGCATGACCCAACTCGCCTCCCAACTTGCTCGATCGATAGTAAAGTTTTAAACACTTGGGTGATAGCACAGTGTTACTTTGTTTTCTAGAATCAAGCTAAGAAGCATAGATAGGTAACATTATTATTATTTTATATATATATATAATAACTTACCCTATCTTCCCTCTTCTCCACCTGGCAGCTCCCCGCCGCTTGGTTGCCCATGCTCCTCCACGAGCAGCCTCACTTCTCTGCCTACCTCTCCTCCTTCTCCGCGTGGCCAGCTCTCACCGCCAGCCGACCCACGCCGTTCTTCCGGGCACCAGCCCTGCTTCTCACCTCCTCATCCTTCCAATCGCCTAAGGGAGCCCACAAGGAGGTTCCTGCATGGATTCCATGCGTCGGTCCTCATGCCACCATTTGGCTTTCATCAGGAGCTTGGGATGAGGCGGTCTGGCCTTTTTAATAAGCCCTTCTATCCGTCGCGCGCGTAGCTTATCCTGCTCTAGCTAATGGCATTTTGGCTCTGCCGAATATGACCATGGCAGATTGGTGAAGGCACTGGTTTGTTGGTGGAGAGATCAGGACTTGATATGCCACGGTGGGTAAGTTTAAATGTTTATGTGCATTTATTTTCATGCTATAAGTTTAAATATTCTATTGTGAGAGAAGGGGGTTCTGTGGATATTTACTCTTGTGTTTATCGCCTGTGCTGTAGGCATTGATAGTTCTAGATTGTATTTATTGTAAATGTGGCTTCGGGTGAGATTTACCTCCTTTAATACTTCCTGAGTCAATTTTTCTATCTAACCCTCTGTGTATTATATGTTATAGTCTGGAAAACCTGCTACATGCTAGATATGGCTATTGGAATGCGGAATATGGCATGGATGTGCTTCAGTAATGATCAATTCGTTTTGTAGATTATCGGGCTCACACAAAAAGTGTTTGCATTTCTTGCATATCTTATGATAAGTTGATAACCCTGCATCAATGCCGAGATAAACATGTAGAAGTGTAAGCAAGGTAGGCTAGTCAATGGTAAAGTATTGCAGATAGCTGAGGGAGACTTAATGCTTCTCTGGAGGATGGATCATCTAGTGAATCTGTTGAGAATAGCTCTGTGTTTTGGGCTTTGGATTGATGTTAGAAGCCTGTTGCATAAGAGCCAGAATTGCTGAGTCGTGACAAAGGTGTACTCAGAAGAGCCAGAATTGCGGAGTCGTCAATCTATCACCTTGAGGGCCTCGGTAGACCACACTCCCAACACCTTTTCTGCTCTCACGCCTTCTCTCAGCCATGTCCACCATTAGGATTTGAAAAATTGCTAGATAGTTTTTTAAGGGCCTGCGATGGACTGCCATTATCGTTGAAGGTGATAATTGGGTCTCTTCTCTATCAACAAGATGACCATTCTTACTGGAAAGAGGTATTGAATGGACTTAACCGGATAGTGCCTGCTGACATACAAAACAGACATAGGATTAGTTATGACTCCCTCTCAATGAAGAGGAGCAGTAAATATTTTTAGATATTACTTGTTTTTCCATAGGAGAAGATAAGGATAAATGGATAAAAATATGGCGCGGATCAGGTTCGAAAGGTTTGGTGGGGTTTACAAATCTCCAGAACAAGCGTCTGGTAGAGGTGGGCATGCTACAAAAGGATTACCGGTCCCCGGGGTTGTTCAGCTACTACAGCGATGTCTCAAGCTTTCACAGTAAAGATTACCCCTTATACCAGTACAGTGAAAATAAAATAAGAATGCATGATCACCTTAGGGACTTGGGAAGCCATATCGCAGATAATATGGTGGATTCTTCAAGATTAAAGGTTTATCGTATTTGGAATTCCAATGAGAAATTTCATGAGATGTCGGAACAATCGTCATCTGTAAGTGCTTCGATCGTCACAACCTTTGAACATGTCCACAACTTTCAAGATTTGTTATTCGAAGTAGGGCCATATTCTATGCTAAACTGTCTTTTTTAATATCCAAACAGGTAATAACAAATGTGCGCAGAATTTGCAACAATAGATTGCTGTGATTGAATACAGATTCCAGTCATGAAATATCCCGAATCAGGAAATTGCAACTTCTGGATGCTAAAGATGATTTTGTTGAAAGCATCTTACCTTTGGTGCACCCACCAAAGCTCATATGGCTCCGCTGGAATAACTGTCCATTCTCTTCCCTGCCTTCTTGGATTCCATATTTGATTTTATGATGATGATTCCTACTGTTTTGGGTCTTGATGGTTCTTTTGTGCACAATATTGCATGTCATTTCTTCCTTGACTGCTTCCCTGCGTTTTGATGGTGCCCTGAACATTGATGTGACTGAGTTCCAGAAAAACTTGGTGCTGTATCCCCGCATCCATTTCATGCGTTCATCCTATGCTCCTGTGATTTCAGCTGAGAAGGCAATACCACGAGCAGCTCTTGGTAGCCGAGATCACCAACAGTCCCTTCGAGCCATCTTCCAGGATGGCGAAATGTGATCCCCGCCATGGTAAGTACATGGCCTGCTTCCTTATGTACAGAGGGGACGTTGTGCCTTAGGATGTGAATGCGATATTGGCCACCATTAAGACCAAGAGGACCATTCAATTCGTGGACTGGTGTCCCACTAGGTTCAAATGCGGTATCAATTATCAGCCCCCCACTGTGGTTCCTGGTGGGGACCTTGCCAAGGTCCAGAGGGCCATCTGTATGATTTCCAACTCAACCAGTGTAGCATAGGTCTTCTCTGGTATTGATCACAAGTTCGATCCCATGTACGCTAAGCGTGTCTTCATGCACTGGTACGTTGGTGAGGGTATGGAAGAAGGAGAGTTCTCGGAGGTCCGTGAGGACTTGGCTGCTCTGGACAAAGATTTTGAAGAGGTCGGAGCAGAGTATGCTGAAGGCGATGAGGATGAGGGCGGAGGCTGAGGGCGGGGGTAGAGGTGGAGGCGGAGGCGGAGGCGGAGGCTGAGGCCGGGGTGGAGGTGGAGGCTTGCTCTATGAGCGAGAAATCTAGTCAACGTGGAGGTTATCCTTCTATTGGTAAAACGCCTACAACATAAATATGAGAAAAGTTTATTTTCCCACGTTGCGAGAATTATAGTAAGTGTAAAAGCTCATTTTCTTTCTTCAATTCCATTTTACCATATTTTTCAAAATTGCAATGGAAAAATAGACGGAATGATCAATTAGTCAATTAGATTACCAAATAGTGTGTTCATTAGAGGGGAGGAGCACCCCATAATCTCTCATATCCCATGGAAGCTAATCAACAAAATATATTGAAGTCAACTCTTGGTGGTAAGAACATGCATGAGGACAAGTGGAATGGATTTGACGTCTATAAAAGAAAGGGAAATAATAGCCCAATATCCTTCATACCCCTTGCTTGGTTGTCAAATCTTTGTGGTATGAAAGAAATTAACTTCGAGGTGATGGGTGATTAGAATGCAGGTGGGATATATGCCTCGGTTTGGAATGCAACATTCATTTGGCCTTTATTCTAGTTTCACTCAGAGTGGAAAGAGGAATGTTGCGTTGGGTGTTGCGATGTGATTTAGGAATGTTTTAGTCATATTTTCATGTGTTTCTATCTTATTTCCGAAGCTATGCTCTCATATAGTTACACGGGGGTTTCACTCAATATATAGCTATCATAGCACGTTCGATCATGGCATATGAAACAATACCCCTAATTTTACTAAATATTGGAAAATACCTTCCAAAATCGTTTTTTTGACCCCTTCCCAATATGCCTTCCCAATTTAAAAAAAACCCCTATTTTCACTAGATATTGTATGTATCAATTTTTTCATTAACATTTTTTATACCCCTTTATATTTCTACCTAGTATATTGATATGATACCCATCTTATGACCCCACATGCATTCTACAATGCACCTTGTTTCTTTCGATGTATATTGTGGATGCACATTATTTCACCCACAATGGAATTACTCAACCACATATCATTATGATTTGCAACATACAATGGTCTAATGAAGAGATCGGAGATCACTTCTTGTATGTCACTAGATCCAATGCACATAGCACAACATTTATATTGCATGTTGCAGTACCCCAATCGCTGACTAAGCCTGTTGTGGGCTAGGTATATCCAAGCACCCAGGGCCTGTAACAAGCTCTAGGAGGCTGACTAAACCTCCCAAGGCCTGTAATAAGAATGAGTGGTTGGGTATTCAAGCCCCCAAGGCTTATCAAGGGCCTATAACAGGCCCTGGAGGCTTAGAGCCTCCCAAGGCTATTGGTAAAAACTGGCTGAGTGCTATTGCTAACAATTGGCTGTCAATGACCACTGTCTCTCGACTATGATCGACTGGAAACCCACTTCAGCATGAAACCCATGGCCTCAATAATGCCTCAAGACACAATTTACCTGCGTACTAGTAAGCCTGATCCTTTTCTCAACCAGATTTCTCATCCGACTGTGATCCCGCCATCTCCATTTGGCGGATATTTGTCAACCTACCCATATAAAAAAGACCCCAAAGTATTTTTGTATTGTTACATTAAATTTAAAAAACCCTTTGCCCCTTAATATATAAGCAATATAATTTTTAGGTTTTCATGAATATTTAATACCGCAATATGAATGAACGTGGTATTATATTTCCTTCTAGTGAAGCCCCTGTGTATAGTTAGAGGTTTCTTTGGTTAATCATTATTTTTTTTTCTCATTTGGGCTTTCGCCTTTAAGAGTTTTTGTTTGTTCATCTATTTTTCTCAAGCTCAAGGAGGAAGGGGATCACTCTATTATATTTTAGCATGCTATATTTTTTTTGGTTTTATGTTGTTGTGGTTTGAAAATTGGAATTGGGTTTTATGGATTACTATGAGTATAGAGGGAATTGCACATACATTGAATGTATGGACTAGAGGAATATAGTAAGATATTTGAGTAAGCAATTATATTTCGTTCAAATGTCAAATCGATCTTTAAATGATAGAATCGATCTTTAAATGATAGAATTGGGAACTACATTGAATCAAAAGGGACTAGGATCGGTATTTTAGAGAAAGTAGTGGGGACTAATGCCAAAAAGATAACCAAGACATATGATGATCTTGAAAAGCACTGTAAAATCATCTTAGGCTTCACTCACAACTATCAGTCCTTAGGGGAGATTCCTTCAATTTTAGTGGGTTTAGAGTTAAAGGAATTGAAAGATGAAGACTCTATTCAACAAGCAAAAAAATACACAACCAGCTTACCTCTTCAAGAAAAAATGGAATAGAGAGATGTTTTCTTGTAGAAAGCACAAAGAGGGAATGAAGATGAATGTCATATTTAGATTTCCATTTCTACCTTTAAAGCATCTGCTTAAATTTGTATTTTCATATGATAGAGGAGATTTTAAAAACTAAACTTATTTTTATTTCTTATTTTGAACCACCCAAAATATATATATAGATAGATATAGATATGTCTTTGGACCACCAAGTAGTAATATTTAAACCACCCATTAGCCACAAGTTTCATGGATTTTATTGGGCCTAATATACCATTGCTTGAATTCATCAAACATGCTAAAGGAAATCATTACACCTTGATTTTTTTCTTGAAATTCCTCAAATAGTTCATTTTTGTAATGTGCTTATAGTTCTCATCATACATGCCTCTAGATAGGCATCCTCATAGAAAATGATTTCAATCTAGTTTAACATAAGAATGAATTTCCCAAAAATCTACCACTTCCTCTCTAATTATTTTTGAGGATGTCTTGGTAGGGTTGCACCTATAAATAAGAGCTCATATGTGTGGAGGAGCATTATCTTTCCAAGCCACACAACGATATAATTATCACTAATTATCAATCCCTCTTCTTTCTCTCCATTCTAATAGGATCCCCTCTACCCTCTCAATTACTTACAATTTCCATAGTCCAAGTAGATCTTTGTGAGCATCTAGCCCTACTCTAGTAAGTACCTCTTTGATTGATGCAAAACAATTTACTTTGGTAGAATATAACTTTCTAGCCATTGATTCAATGTTGCCTTCATGCCCATATCTTCATTAATCATGTACATATAGATTAGTTCACTTACTCTTGATTGTACTTCATCTATTTTTATCATGCACCATGGTTTTTTTTCATTTTCTTGGATCACACAAATAAATACTTTACATAGCGTGTATTAACAAAAAAACACAATCACCCACAGGGGTGTAGCTTAACTGGCAAGTGAAGTGAAATGAGATGACATGTTGTAAAGGAGGTCATGAATTCAAAACACCTTGACTTACCTGTGTCCCATGATTGTGGGCAGTGTGGGTGTAGCTAGAGGTATAGTGGTAGTGGACGATAATCAACCTCGTGTAATGCGAGTATGTGCACTTCTCAAGTTGTCGATTCCCCTAATAAAAAACGAAAAAGAAAAAAGACAATCCAATTTTTTTTATTAATGAACATGCACTTATGAATATGTACATTCTTACATCATGCATGTTCTTATGCACTTATGAATATGTACATTCTTACATCATGCATGTTCTTAAAAGCATGTGTTATTCAAAATATGACTTTATATAATGTGCACATATGTTTTTTTTCCTAAATTTATATATTTTGATGAGTATTAAAATTCTTAATTTCAACAAATAAAAATTGTATTTAAAAAAATAAATTTACATTAATATATATTTTGATTAGTATTAAAATTCTTAATTTCAACAAATAAAAATTGTATTTAAAAAGATAAATTTACATTCAAATATAAATATATCAATTTTTTAATTATAATTTGTTATCCTTAAAAGTGATCGCCCCAAGAGAAGAAGAAGTACTACATATTTTATCCTTTACATGTTCATTGAAAGTTGAAAGGGTATTATGGTTGTACTATGTTCTTCATTGAAAAGGTATTATGGTTGTACTACTGAAATTTTAAATTTTGATCATTGCAAATTTGCATTTGCAATTTCGGTTTGTTCAAATTGCTTTATGAGCTTTATATTCATAATTCAATTTTATAATTTTATAAGTACTGTATCGTAATTTTTTTATTATTGAAATTATAATTTTTTAGTTTAATAGTAAGTGAAACATATTCTTTTATGTAATGCGTAATGCTTTACATTGTATTTATTATTATTATTTCATAAATAACAAAAAATTTTAGAAATAAACTAAAATTAATGTTAATATTAAATCAATATTGAGTTTGAAAAATATTTTTCCAATAGAAAAAATTTGGCAAAAATATCTTATGATATGTTCTTTACTAGATTGTGTATGTCTATATTTTAAATGATTGTGAATCCTAAATTAAATGCAAACAATGGGACATCACAAATCGCGATTAGCATGAAACCAAGACAACTAAAATTTGGTTTCTGATAAGCAAAGAAGAGCTAAGTGGGTTATTACTTTATAATAAGAATAACCAAAATTGCAAGAATGTAAACTAGGGAAAATAGGTTTCGACAATAAATGTATATCAAATAGAATTTTTTAACAATGTTTTAAAATTTAGATATGTTTTAAAATTGATAAGTGATTTTGTCATTCTGAGTTACGATATTTTAATTATTATTTTAAGTGGGTAAAGTTAGAGGTTTAAAAGTTCGATGTATACAAGGCATCCATTTTTTCAATGTAGGAGTACATTATGGTGGACTGCATACAATATGGAATACTAAATCCTTTCAACTCAACATAGAAGACCCCAATAAAATAAAAAATTGCAGTTTGCAATTTTATTCTAGAAGCCCATCCATAAAGCAAGGCGCCAAAGAAGGTAAATGAAACGACAAAAAAACTAAGAAGATAGGCACATACTTCTTATGGAACAAGCATGCATTTGTCACTTTCTTTAATAGCCTAGCATATCATTAGTACCTTATCACCTAGTCCACAAAATCCACAAAAATGAAATGAAGATAGTTAAATCAAAATAGTTAGAACCACACCTCTTTGTCAATACAATTAAATATACGAAGTCCAAACGAAAAAGGAGGATCCTACAGATTATGTTCCATGGAATAAAATCCTTAAATCTCGAGTGTGTATGGTGTAAAGTACATTTAGAAATCCTTGCAATTGAAGGTAGTCAAACACTACATCTACAACAAGTGCATCTATAATAGTACTACATCTACAACAATAGGTCTAGTACATCTATAATAGTATGCATATAAAAGGAACGTTATTTCTCTTCATTAATGATTCAATAAAAAAAATCCCATTCTATTCCATAGAGTATCAAACATTCAAAATAATAGTATAACCCTTGATGCAATTATTGGATATGTTTGGATTACGATACATATAATTGCCTCGTTCCTAAATCTTATAACGTAATGGTATATCAACTACTTATATTTCAAAAATACAAATGCTTTTGATTGTAGACTTAGACTAGCATAGATCCATCTTAACTCTAGCTCTATCAAGGGTCAATAGGGATCAAATTTCTTGAGGAAGTTTAGGACTCTAAAAAGGGGTTTGCACCTCAAGTGATTTGATCCTTGGTCTCGATGCTTGATAGAGCGTTAATATGGATCTAATCTGGTTTATTAATATGAAATTATTACAAAACTAATATTTAACTCATTGTTATATTATCAACTTAAAAATACATTTAATCTAATATATTTTAGGTTATAATCATTCAATCACAAACTATTCCAATTTGGATATCTTACAAATAGGCCAAAGTGGCATTAATTAATTAATTATGAAGTAAAATAGATACTCACCCAAAGCTAATATCTAACCACCAACTATTTACCCAAATTTAATGGTCGAAATGCCAACTAAGTATAACACATCAATCCTACAAATAGGAAAAAATTAAATTCATTCATTTGTTATGAAGTAAAATAGTTATTTACCCAAATTTAATCGTCCAAGTGCCAATTATTTCATGTTGTAAATTATAACATAAAAGTTGCATTAATTAATTAATTGTAAAGTAAAATGCTTTCAATTTACCCAATTATTAGTTAATTTGCAATTATCACAAAACTAATATCTTTCTTATTGTTCTATTGTAAACTTAAAAATACACAATCCAATATATTCCAATATATTCATCCACTGCCAACTATTCCAATTTGGGATCCTAAACATTAACACATAAACCTTACAAATATGCAAAAATTGCCCGCATTCATTGATTATGAAGGAAAATAGTTATTCTTGTAACTATTTATCAATTTTTTTTTAAATGTGAGGATGCATGAATGGAAATTGAAATTGAAATTCAATGTATATTTATATAAATGTATTTTACAATCTAGACAATTTAAATTTGGAGCCAATATGTGATAGACCTGACACATCTTATCCACATTGGGCTGTAAAAAGGGTCTCTTGGCCCAACAATAAATTGGCCAATATAGAATTAAGTTGCTTATGTATTTTAGGCAAGAATTGATGCCACAACTTGAAATCCATAATAAGTTCATTAAACAATAATATCTTCATTAGACATTACTAATGTTGATCAATTTTATATTAAGAAGCATAAATAACCACTATGTTAAGCCAACGCTATTGACCATAGGATCATAGAATAATAATTCTTAACATCATCGTATTCCAAGGGAATAATTATCTATTATTTATAACCTAAGCTATCTTAGTGCTCAACCCATCTTCATCACTAATAAATATTCAAAGGATTCCAAAGCTAGCTTTGGCAAGGTAGGGATACTGAAAGTGTAGAAAAATATTTTGCTTGTAGACCCAAAAATATGACATATCCATATAGATAAAAAAAAATAAAAAAAATTAATAAGTTTGTTATGAGAAATATTTATATATACAAGGTCCACTCCTACATAGCACAAATGAGATGAGTTCATCTATACTCTTTGGAGATTCTATCATATTTCATACTTAGTATAACAAATTCCAAAAGATATATTTAAAGTCTACCTATCAGAACAAACTAAACCAGCAAAGAGTCCAATCTACCTTTCACTAGTGAAGAGGAAAAACATATATACAATTGTTAATTCTTTCCCAAACACGAAATAATTGGGTTTCAATCATTTTCCTTTCTTAAACCATTGTCATGGATTGTGCTAAATATATTAATCCTTTGGGGTGGCATCTAAATTGAGTTTTAAGTGGGCCAAATTTCTTGAATTAATTTTTTTTTAATTGTTTCAAATAAAGAATATTGCAATTTCTTGTGTTGGTCTAAATATGTCCAAAATAAATGATTGTATAAAGATGATCTAAGTAAAGTTTGTATAATGATGAGATAAATCAATACCTTATTCTTCAGGCCACTTATACGTGACAAATTGTGCAGTTCATATTTAATTTCAAACTAAACCAAAGAGCGAAATAAAGTGCAGTAAAAACAAAGAAGGTAGGATTCCACTAAAGAAAGAATAAAGTTAATATTTAAGATACAAATGCAATTTAAAAAAATTCATCTCTAGACAGAAATGTATCAACTCTTAAAATTTATCTATATTTTAAAGAGAAATGCCAAGTGAGTGTGGAGATGATTCATATCTAGACATGCTAGATATAATGCATAAAAAATACATCCATGACATAGGTTCAACACTACATAGATTACTGGGGCAGCAGGAGGGGAAGGGATCCTTTTGGACCCTGATGGACTTCTGGATTAATCTTTTGCCTGGGGATTAGGAACAGACACGAATAACAATGCAGAAGCACTAGCCCTATGGCAAGGGCTTCGTCAAGCAAACAACAAGAATATCAAAGATCTAGCTGATAATAAAGGCTATTATCTCTCAAAAAATGCCTAAGCACCTTAAGCTCAAACATATTCTAAAGAAAATCAATCTCCTGACGAACAAATTCAGCTCTATCATATTTTATCACTTATTAAGAAATCTTGACTCCTTAGCAGACGTCGAAGCGAATAGAGGGGCGCCCCTGAGCAGGGAGTTTTTTTGCTTAATGGTATCGAGAGCCACGCATTCATACCCCAGGGTTCACCATCACAACGGTGGAGCCCGAAACGCCTTGAAGTGCTCACCTTCCAACACACGGAGGTGGCGTTTTAGCTTGGAACAGTGTTCATACATGACCATTCTCTCTTTTCGTCGGCGGAGACATTCTCTTCCTTTTTCTCCCATTTCAATTTACCTAAAATTGTGGTCAAACTACGCCATACACCCCACTTAACCGAACTCACAAACTCTGTAACATAACCCTCTCATCATGCCAGAACCCAATGAACCCTAGGCTAGATCGCCTAAAATCACTAATGAAATCATGTCAGATGCGATTCAAACCAAATATGATTGCATGGATTTTTTTTGAACAAATATGATGGTGGTCCACTGGTAAGGTACTCTTTAAATCTTTTTGTAGAAGGGTATAAATATATATTGGAAGATGTTTTTTTGTTTAGCACGTGATTGTTTAATGAATTTCATTGTTGAACATCATTCTGGTCCTGTGGGATAGAAATCTAGATAACCCATTATATAATAAGCTGAAATGCATATCATTTTTCGTAAAATGCATCTAACTATCAAATACGAATGGCTTGAGTTGGAGTAACTCAAATCCAACTCCTATGATAGAAAAAGACATGGATTTATTAACAATTAATTCTCACACTTTTGGCTTATAGACATGGATTTATTAAGAATTAATTCTCACAATTATGGATTACTTTTCCTGAATCTCAAGTGCTCAACCTTTTTCAATAGATTTGATATGACTAGAGGAGTTACGTGGTGGGGTGTACACTCATCTTTCTATGGTCGCCCACAATAAATAACCTTCCTTAGTAATAATGGAAAGATTTTTCAAAGCTAAGTATGTAGTATAAAACAAACTCATATTTTTCTAAAGATGGGCATATTAAAATGCTCTTCATATTCCATAAGCATGACCTTTTATGAAAGTGAGAGTACATTCTTGGAGGCAGGTGTATGGTTGACAATAACCTCCTTCATATTTCTTGGACTCAGTATATAGTGTTTGCATTAAACCTGACAAGTTTGCCATTTTAGTATTTTTACATAAAATTAACCATCATAGAAAATGTGTGCAAAGGATTCATATTTGGGTCTTTTTGTGTGATTCCACTTACTCATTTCACATAATTTTGAACCATTTTATTTTCCTTTTCATTCTCAAAATATATTGGTTTTCACAATTTCAAAGAGGCCCATATTTTTTCAAATCCAAGTATGCAGTATGTACACTCATATTTTTTTCAAAGTTAGGCATTTAAAATGCTCATAGTATTCCATAAACATGACCTCATTAGGGGCCCCTCACACAGTATTCCATAAACTGCCATATTGGGAGATTCATTAGGGGCACATTACACATCATTTTAGGAATTTCAAAGATGTTTTTGTGAACAATATAAGTAGCTTCAGAACTGTGGTTAAATACTTTCAATTATTGATTAATGTACAAACTATGGTGTGCTTTTTACTAATTAGTATTGACTATAAGCATAATTTGTTTGAAAATTTTCCATCTTGGAAGATTCATTGTGGGCAAATGACACATCATTTTAGGAATTTGAAAGAGGTTTCATGAACAATGTAACTAGCTTTAGGCATGTGGTTTTGTT
Organism: Larix kaempferi; assembly: GCA_027924585.1. Lineage (NCBI taxonomy): Eukaryota > Viridiplantae > Streptophyta > Pinopsida > Pinales > Pinaceae > Larix > Larix kaempferi. The sequence goes on along the minus strand of BSBM01000402.1, from coordinate 2,514,104 downwards.
TTTAATTATTGACCAATGTGTATATTCTGGCATGCATTTTATAGTAAGCCCATTTTTTGCAAATTTACACTTTGTTTTTACATAACACCCTGTATAAGTTGTTCATAGTATGCATTGGTATCATGGGTAAAAGTGTGTTATAAAAAAATCAATAAACCGTTTGGTATTATGGGTAAACTAAGTTAGATTCATTGTGGGAAAATGAAACATAATTTTAGGAATATGAAATAAGTTTCTATCAACAATATAACTAGCTTCAAGCCCATGGTTTTAGATTTAATTGTTTCCTTATGTACTAACTGTTGCATGCATTTTACTAATCCCATTGTTGCAAATTTACACTTTGTTTTTACATAATAACATGTATAATTAGTTCATAGTATGTGTTGGTATTAGGGAAAAAATCATGTTAAAAAATAATTATTAAGTTATAAAAAGTACTCCATTTACCAGTATACCTGAAACCGATTAAAATAAAATAACCCTGATTTGTGTGCATAATCAAACCAACTCATTGTGGGCATAAACTCAAAATTGCAGTGAACAACCTTGTTGTCCATTATTTCATCATAGATTCTTAACTTCCATGACCATAGTTTGAACAAGGGTGTCCTATACCATGGCTATAGTGGAAACAACGACATTTTATGCCACGTAAGAAGTTGAAACAGGGGCATTGTCTACCTTGGCAATAGCTAAAACAAGGGTTTCCCATGTTTTGATGTTCATCGTGAAAATATTCAAAGAGTGTGATGATGCACAGAGTGATACAAATGAGTGGCCAACAAGTATGCTAATTACCCTTCTAAGAGCAGGAATGCATCAGTTTATTTTAGGACATTTTAATTTTCTAAATGAGGAGATAGATGATGCCATCAATAATAATGATCATGAGTACATGGAATTGTGTATTTTTGGGAAGAGGGTTTGCTTGGACCTCAATTTGGTTCCTAAATCAACTAAAATTCTGCGTAGACGGAGAGCCATGCTTATCTCTAGAAGAAACCCCAAGCTAGAAAAGATTGAGATGGCCAATAAAATCTATGGGAAGAAGGTAATTTTCCCTAGGAATGGTTTAAAAATACAAGATGTTCCCCAAGGACTCCACAAAACCTTTATGCAAATTGTCCTTAGGAAAATTTTGAATCACCACAAACATGATATCTTAGGTGAGTGTATGAAGCTATTCATATAATGGGTTGAAGACATGGCCATATATGTCCCTCATCTATTGGCCAAGAAATTGCACTTTGCAATACTACAAAGTAAGATGAAGAGGGTGAATTTCATTTACCTTGTTACAATGAAGAAAATTATCAATTTACATCAACCTAGTGCTATCCCATCTTTCACTAATAAAACATACATTAGTAGGTACACAATGTATCAAAAAAATGTGGAAGAATGGCATTAGCCTATGGAGAACAATGTGGAAGGATATACTTCTTCCACAACTTCAAAAGTACACGAACAAACTTTGGAGAACAATATAGAAGGTGTTGGAAATGAAAGTGGTTCAGTAAATCATGGGGAAGTTGAAGTACATGAACAACCTTTGGAGCATAATATGGAAGGGGTGGGAAATGAAAGTGCTTCAAACCACCCAACAGGAGTTGATGCTATCAAAGCTTTGAAAGAATTACAAGGATATGAAAGTGCATAAGTGGCAAGAATTTGAGAACAATGATATGGAAGCAAGTGATGATAATATTTCTACTCCAGAGAATCAAATTTCCTCTAACAGATTTGGTTCAATGTCTCCAACATATATTTTTGATGGTAGATTTGTTTTTCCTCTATTCCACAAAATGGTGCATTTCAAATAAAAAAAATTCTATGCAGGAGGATTCCTATATGGAGAAGCCAAAAATGTGCAAGGTTATGGATAATCAGATTGTTGATATCCTACAACATGTTGCATAGCTACAAAAATCAATTGTGGAAATTGCACAAAAAGTAAACATACATTGAGAGAAAGGACATAATTATTCGAGGATTGTATTATAAAGTAGAGAAGGTTATATTTGATGCGAAGAATGAGATGGAGACACTCTTTGAATAGTATCGGGTTGAAAAGAATAATTATGCATAACATATACAAAGACTTAAAAATGAGTTGAAAAACATGCCTGAGGTTTTCAGCATACCACCACTAAATATTGTGGCTAGTCAAGAAGAAGAACTTCAGCGTGAACTAAAAGAGAAAGAACAATTTATTGATCTTTTAAAGGTTTAGCTTAAAGAGAAATACATAGAAGAATATTGTAAACATAGGGATGAGATTACAAAATATGAAAAAAAATGGCAAGTATGAAGAAGATAATTGATAAGAAAACTGAGGAGTTAAAAGGTTTAAAAATTGACAAGATTTGTGCAACATTGGAGGATAAAAAAGGAAAAGGATTTGATACTTAAAAAAAGGGTCAGGATCAAGTAAATCGGGAGGAAGAAGAAATTAAGAGAAAATCATTTTTCGAAGACAAATTCAACAAAGAGTACCTTTAACATAAAGAGGTTATTGCAAAATATGAATATAACATGGAAAAACTGAAGGCTTGCATTGATGAGAGATATACATTCTAACAAAATTGTTGCAATGGTCAACATTGGAAGACTCATATAAAGAAAAGAATCTTAAAAAAACACGATAAGGGTAAGGGAAATAAGGAGGAAGAAGAAAGGAACATTGGAGTTGGTTAAAGTGAGAGTAAAGATCTGGATATACCAAAACAAAACAAAACAAAAATATTACACACTAAAGTATTTAGTTGAGTGTGAGAAGTCATTACAAAAATGGGAGAAGAACTTACAGGAAGCACTAGCAGCAAGTAATGCTAGAGGTGATATTTTTTCCTCATCGTCAATACATGAATCATTGATGAAGGAACTAGGTAAGAAGGAAAGAATTATGGAAGAGCTTGGATAGAATCTATTGGAGAATAAGAAAGCATAACATTTGGGATGTAATAGTGAAATTGAATAACTAAAATTACAATTTTCGTCTTTGCATTAGAATTCCATTCTTCAACCAATATCACGTTTTTATACTCTAGATCAAAATGATTTGAAGGAACAATAGTTTGAGTAGGAGGTAAAGAATTTGATGATTAGATTGGTTGAATTTCAATCTCAGATAGAATCTAAAAATAATGTTCTTCAAAACAAGGAAAAGGACCACTGGGATAGGTATAAGAATAATGTGGATTTGTTAAAGAAGTATGCATGCAAAAAAAAAATTTGCAAACTAGTTTGTAAAATTATGTAAAGAAAGTGAAAGACCTAGAAGGAAAATTACAAGAAGCACCTATTGTTTCTTTTGAATAACTAGAGGCTTCTACAAAAGGAAAGAGAGAATGTATCCAAATTTATTCTAGCCAAGAGGAGTGCTTACAGAAACCTCTTAATCAACCTAGATTTATAGAATAGCATTGTGTATATATGATGAAGATGTAAATAAAATCAAAGATTTAATGTATATATAATTATTTCTCAAAAATATATATTTTTTCATGCAACTAATGTGATTGATAATTTCTTATTTTCTACCTCTGAAAAAAATTGTAACACAAATGATAGCACAATAAAAGAGTTTTTCATTATGGAAATATTATTAGAAATGCTTATTTCATCATAATATTCTTTCATCATTTTCCATCCAATGTTGCATTCTGATCATTTAGGACCTTTTTCTTTTCTGATTGTCTCGTACTTATTATAGTGACACCAATTCTTATAGGATTCTTAGCTTTCAAATCTTTGAAATCAACTACTGCCCCTTGAATTGCTTGTGTTACACTACTCTACCCCACACAATTTATCAATGATGGAACACCCGCTTTATTGTGAGTCATAGCCTCCATCATTGGCATATAAACATTAGGTGGTTCATACAATTATTTTTTTTCACTCATTTTCCTTGCATCATATCCTTAGGATGAAACATTGTTTTTTATTTGATTTTTAGATGCCATGATTGTTATGCCAACAACAACTTCCTAATTCATTTCTTGCATTTCATCGGTCTAAGGTTCCCTTTTCCTCTTGTATGAAACACTTGTTTTCTATTGTTATTATTAGCAAATAACATTGATGTACTATCTGCAACGGACACCCCTTGCATTTTTTGTGTCTTATCAATATGACCTATCACATTTCTTGAAATCATTGAGATTTGCAATGTCAAAGTGAAAGTAAAATATCTACTTTACACAAATAAACTAGAAGGGAAAATCCATAATTACATTACATAACACTCACGAGTGGGGGGAAAGCCACACTATTTATTTTTTGTTTGAAAGTTATTTTTTTTCTTGTGCTTTCCAAAGTGATGTGACTCATGATAGGCCTTTTCACCATATTTTCTTATTGGCCTTGACCTTGGAAGATGATTATTGAAAAGTAAGGACATATTAATCTAATTAAACACACACACACACACACATTATGAGTACTCACACTAGAACATGCAATCAGATTTACATACCATTTAAAATTAGGACATGCTTACTATTGGTGGTTCAAGTAATGATTTCTTAGATTATTTTACCCATGACCCATAAATTTATTTTCCTTGTTGAGAAGTGAGTTTAGGGAAGCATGATGCCAACTGTGCTACAATTTCCTCATTTAGTGGACTTCTTGACTTTTCATATTCAACAAGTTGAATTCTAATATTCGAAGGAAAGAATCTTCTTTCTTTAAATTTTTGGAAAGTAACTTTTGACCTCGTAACAATATTGAAAAATTGTACTCGCATCTCATTTACAAGACACATTATGTCATGTTCAAATGCGTTTCTATACTCCGTAGCAACTTCTCTTACTCCTCCTTGGTTGCTATTCAAATTTTCCATTTCCGTGTGCTTATGTTCCATTACTTCATTCTTAACCATCCTAAAGTATAAGGATGAAGGACCGTAGTCATGTGAATAGCATGGCCCCTTTGGGCATGCATATAAGGAACCATCGCATCTCTTAAACAAGAAAAACACAACCAAAGCCACTCACTGGAAAGGAATCCAATCTTGAAATGATAGTGGATTGAAATTTTTATCGTGAATGAAATAATACCACCACGCTTAAATACACAATAGTGTGAACTTAATATAAATTGGTGTACCTTTCCTTGTATGCATAATTATCATCCCCTCTACACCCTTGCAATTGCAGCAAGTGGAATGATTTATAATACTTCCACATCCTATCCAACTTCGTATACTTTTCTTCATTCTATGGGCCTTCCATAACCTATAAGCACAACATTTTGATGTATATGATTAGGGCATAATATTGTATTAAAACGGTAGAGAGCCAATTTCACTATTATGCCATCATAAAAGCATCAGTTATGTTTATTAGTCAAGACTAAAAAAACACATAATAAAATTGGATATGCAAACATAATTGTTAAACCTTTAAAATAACCTCATGCTAAATGAGGATCTTTTCTACTGCTAATCCATCTAATTTCCCATAGTTAAGATCATTGTACTCTTGGATTTTATGATGGTATGGCTCCCTAGAATTACATGCAACCCCAATTTTATCCATCTTCTCTCAAATATGAAAACTTTTGTCTTCTAAATCCCTCTAGTTTGATGAACCTTGTCATAATCTTATGCAATTATTTGAATTTCATGAAACGTCTTCAAAATAGTTCCAATTATAGCATGGAGAGCACAATATACAAGATTGGACATAGAGGCAGGAGTGAACTCTAATTGGAAACACTCGTTTCACAATATGCAAGAATCAGTTAGGTAATAAGAATTTTAATTTATAATTAAGAATTAATTATAAAAGCATGTACCTTTTCATCGTTTGTTCTATTCATGGGATATTGCTTGATAATATTGAAATTTCCACCTGATAAGGACGGTTGAATGTGTGTAATATGCTCATCCAAATTTTCTTCCCATCCTTCACTTTGTTCCAAAGCAAGATTCAACTCCTAATGTTTTAAAACAAAGTAAGATTAAGAAAGTAATGGAAAGATATCAACACAAATACAAACCTCTAAAAGATTTGTATAACTTACTGGGAGAAAGTTTGGTGACACTGAATAGAACTTGGAAATAGTACGAATAATACCCCCATACTGGATTTTGTTTTCCTTTGTAACCATGTGTATATCCTTTTTATGGCATAAGCATCAAGGAAAAAAATTATTTCCCATTGGAGAAACATTATTATTTCACACTAAACTGCATATGGCCATTAGATCACGACACTAAAACAAATTCACTTTTAGTAACCTTCCATCTTCCATTAGGATCCCATCGTGTGAAATCCTATTGAACATTTTTATTAATTTCTCCTCACTTGTAGGATCAACAACATGTGCTAAAAATTGCTTATATTGTTCCTTTCCATCCCATTTTCAAAGGCTTACACAAGACATCAAGCCACTATCTTCCCATAACTTGAATAATATCTCACATACCTTCCCACCTCGATCATAATGTACATAAATTTCAATACCAAGCTTGAAAGCATCCAAGTTCTCAATGGATGCATTTTCAAATTGTTTTCAACTAGGTAGGACTACATTACCATTCCCTTCAATTGTAGTTGGAGACAAAGCTTTCTTAGTTGTTGAGTGATGCAACCTTGTAGACTTTGAGTAGAATTATTTGTAATGGAAACAACATCAACAACTGATCTTTGAGGGACATTTCGGACTACATTTTGTGAAATAGAGTTTAATTTTTGGTAAGGAATCCTATGTTGAACATTACCATTCACTTAAACTAAATTTGGAGAAAAACGATGCTTAGGTTGTTGAGCAACACAACTTTTTATATGATGATAACAATTACTTGTAATGGCATCAACATTAACAATTGATATTTGAGGGACATTTGGGACCACATTTTGTGAAATAGAGTTGAATTTTTGGTAAGAATTCATATGTTGAACATTACCATTCACTTCAACTGAATTTGGAGAAAAAGGGGTGCCTAGGTTATTGAGCAACACAACTTTCTATAAATTGATAACAATTACCTATAATGAAAGAAACATTAACAAATGATCTTTGAGGGACATTCGGAACCACATTCTATGAAATAAATTCAATTTTGTGGTAAAGAGGCTTATCTTGTACATTACCATTCCTTTCAACCGTAATTGGAGACAAAGGATGACTATGTTGTTGAGCAACATTGTTGTTTGTGACACATTGCTTAGATATCAGACATTGATTTTCAACAAGTGATACATGATTGCATGTTGTTTTAGTGAAACACACAGTATTATTTTTCTGGTACGGAGTTTTGGTCTATAAATTGTTTATGTTGTTGACGAGAAGTATGGATAGTGGCTTTTCTACCTCCAACAAGTGTGAATTGAATGACAATGTTATGTGGTTCCAAAACTAGAACATTACACAAATCTACTTCCTTTCGTCAACTTCTTGTTCAATAAACATTTTCTTGAGATGGATAGTTTGAACAATCTATTGATGAGTTACTATGCAAAATCAATAAAAAAAAAACATTGGCATTAGAATAGAGATTAGATTTCTCAATTTCAAAAATCTTGTAATTTATCACAACTATGTAAATAAAAACTTAAGAAATGTTTTCCATGCACTATAAATGCATGCATAAAAGGTTCTCATCTTATGTATAAATGAGGATATTTTTAGACTCAAAATTAAAATATTATCATTCATGATAACGTAAAATTAAGAAATACATCATTTTCAACTAGATAGACCAAAAATGACCCAAATTAAAAGCATGTGCATGCATTTTTCTAAGCTAGGCAATTTTATGTAAAAATATTAAAATTGCCAACTTCGCAGGTTTACTTCGGACATTATACATTGATTCCTATAAATATGAGAGAGTATTTTGTTTAAATTCAAGAATATAATCTTATTTTCATAAAAGGACCTGTGTATTAAGTTTGGCGCGCAATTTACTATGCCTAACATTGATAAAAATTAACTATGTATTATACTGCATTCTTAATAAAAATATATATGTTTTGCTGAAAAACCACTATTGTGATAGAAGATGAAAGTGTGGAAGTGTATATGGGTATAGTAAGAAGAAATAAAGCTTATCCAACTTGAACCACTCAATTTGACTTCATAATGAGGCTTTCACGTGCATTTTAGTGTTCATGTGTATGCATTTTCAAAAATCCAAGCAACTTAGAAATATTTGTAGACGATGATATTTTCACAAACAAAATTAAAATATTATTATTCACGATGATGTAAAATGATGAAATACATCATTTCCAACTAGAATCGTTAAAAGTGACCCAAATAAGAAGCATGTGTGGGCATTTTTCTATGCTCAACAATATTATGTAAAAAATACTAAGATTGCCAACTTTGCAAGTTCAATTCAGACAATATACATTGTTGCCAATAAAATTATAGGAGAGAGTTTCTTGTCAAATATATGGGTCCTCACACAAAGATGGGGACCTTTTAGATGCAAAGGATTTTTTTCAAAACATGTTCTTGTTGTAGAATTCAACAACGCGTATGCATTTATCAAACATAGGAATGGGAAAGCTTGAGGTAGCCAAGTGGGATGCCACAAATGCTAGGAGAACAAAATGCATATGTGTTTTGGTTCTCCAGAATGCGTACGCATTTTGGTTTTCTAAAATGCATACATGTTTTGTAAATCATGTTTTGGTTCTCCAAAACATGTACGCATTTTGGTTTTCTAAAATGCGTACATGTTTTGTAAATAATATTTTATTCCACAAATACAACCCCTATCACCCCTCCCCAACCCCATAACACCCCCTCTCCAACTCCCTAACACCCCCTCCCTAACCCCTTAACACCCCCTCTCAAAATCCCTAACACCCCCTACCCCTAATAACACACACAATGCTCTCCAACTCACTAACACCCCCCAACCTCGTAATATGCCCCCCCAACCCTTAACACCCCTTTTCTAACTCCCTGACACCCCCTAACCCTAATCACCAACACCCTCCACCTACCCTTATCTCTCCCCTCAGGCTCCTAACACCACCCTCCCTACTCTCTCTCTCTCTCACCCCTTTCCTCCTCTCCCTAACCCTTACTAACCCCTTCTCTCAGTCTCTTTCTCCATTGCTCCACTTACCCCCAATATCTTAACAACCACCTATGTCTCAACCTCTAACCCCTTAACTACCCCCCCTCTCTCTCTACCTATAACCCCTTACCACCCCACAATGCATCTCTCTCTCTCTCTCTCTAACCCCAACACCCACACTTCTTACCTATGCCCCCCTTTCTATCTAATCGCCCTACTCCTCCCGAAACCTCTCTCTCTCTCTCTCTCTCTCTCTCTACCTCACCCCCCCAAACTCTTACTAACCCCCTTTCTCACTCTCTCACTCCCCTACTCCTCCACCTACACATAACCCCCACCCCCCTCTCTCTCCCCCAACCCCCTAACACACCACCCCCCATTGGTTCTCTCTCTCTCTCTCTCTCTCACACACACACACACACACACACACACACACACAAACACACACACACACACACACACACACACACACACACATCATATGCCTTCCTTTACAACTAACCCCCCTCCTCTCTCTCTCTCTCTCTCAAACCCTTACTAAACCCTTCTCTCACTCTCTTTCTCCCCTTCTCCACTTAACCCCAATATCCTAACACCCCCCTATGTTGTTATCTATAAACCCTTAAGACCCCCCTCTCCCTCTACCTATAACCCCTTACCACCCGCTAATGTCTCTCCATTTACATCTCTCTCTCTCTCTAATATCCCTCTAACCTGAACACCTACACTCCACACATATAACCCCCTTTCTCTCTAATATCCCTACTCCTCCCCAAACCCCTAACCCCATTGATCTCTCTCTCTCTCTCTCTCTATAACCCCAACACCCACACTCCTCACCTATACCCCCGTTTCTCTCTAATATCCCTAATCCTCCCCAAACCCAAACACCCCTCTCTCCCCTACTCCTCTGTTTATTTATTTCCCCCCTTCCCCCTAACCCTTACTAATATTTAGTGTCACTCTATATACCTATCCATCCAAATATTTTTCATGTTAAATCATCACCAAGCCAAGTCTAACACACCAATTCATATTTGTTTTCTTGATGAAAAATGTTCATTCTATATACCTAGCCATCAAAATATTTTTAACGTTCTCATTCGTTATCATCACCATTCCAAGTCCCACAATTATCCTCCTCGATCACTCTCTCTCTCCCATAATCCTCTACCTACCCATAAATCCTAACCCTCTATATATCTCCCCCAATACCCTAACACCCCCCTTCTCTCTCCCACTCTTACACCGCTACTCCTCTCACTACCTCTATCCCCCCCTCCTCCTCCTCCTCCTCCTCCTCCTCCTCCTCCTCTCTCTCTCTCTCTCTCTCTCTCACCCCTAACTCTTACTAACCCCCTCTCTCACTCCTCCCCCTTATCTCTCTCTCTCACCTCTTCCTCCTAACCCTTACAAACCCCCTCTATCCTTCTCTCTCTCCCCTACTCCTCCACCTACACTTAATACCCACCCATCTCTCTACCCCCCCAATCCCCCTAAAAATTCCCTCTCTCTCTAATATTCTCACTACCCTTAACCCCGCTCTCTCCCCCTAAACCCCATCCCATTATCCCTACCCATAACCACCCCCCCCCCTCTCTCTCTCTCTCGCTCCCCCCCTCCCCCGTAATCCCCCCTCTCGCTACCACTTTATCACTGCCCATCTCTCTCTCTCTCTCTCTCTCTCTCTCTCTCTCTCTCTACCCTCACCCTATAGCCCCCCCCATCTCTTTGACATCCATAATACTCCCTAGATACCTACCCACCCCGACCGCAATCTCTATCTCTATCTCTCCCTCAACCCCCCCTCCCCCTACCCCTAATCACCCACACTCTCCTCCCTTAACCATAAACTCTCTCTCTCTCTCTGACACACACACACACACACACCTCTACTCCTCCACCTACCCCTAAGCCCCACATATCTCTCTCAACCCCCTAACACCTCTCTCTCTCTCTCTCTCACCTTTATTAACCCACTCTCTGACTCTTTCTCGCCCCTACTCCTCTTAGCTCTAATTCTCTCTCTCTCTCTCTTCCCCCTAACCCCCACCTCTCTCTCTCCCCACCAAACCCCTAACAACCTCCCCACACCTCTCTCTCACACTCTGACAACCCCTAACCTTATCTCTCTCTCTCTCTCTCCCCTACCCCTAAACCCCTGTCTCTTTGTCTCTCATAATCCAAATCAGCATACCACTTACCACACCCCGTATCTCTCTCTTCCCCCACCCGATAACTCCATTCTTTATAAATTCCCTAATCCTCCCTCAACCCCTATCCCCCCCACCCCAATCTCTATCTCTTTCTCTCACCCAACCGCACTCCTCCCCTCTACACCTCCCACCACCACGATCTCTATCTCTTGCTCTCCCAAACCCCCCCTCCTCCCCCTACCCCTAATCACCCACACCCTCCTCCCCTTCACCCCTAGGTTCTCTCTCTCTCTACTCCTCCACCTGCTTGTATACCTTACCCATATCTCTCACCCCCAACCCGCTAACACCCTCCCCCCATCTCTCGCTATCATATAACTAACCCCTCTCCTTTCTCTCTCTCTCTCTCTCTCTCTCATCTCCATAACCCTTACTAACTCCCTCTCTAACTCTCTCACCCCCCTAATCCTCCACCTACCTTTAACCACCATCCTCATATCTGTCTCTCCCCCCCCCTCTCCCCCCTAACACTTACTAACCCCATTTCTCACTCTTTCTCTCCCTTACTCCTCCACCTACACCTTACCCCCACCCCTCTCTGTATCCCCCAACACCCTAACACCCTCACCTCTCTCTCTCTCACTCTCATTACCCATAACTTGGCCTCTTTCTCCCTAACCACCCTCGTACTCTCCCTATCCATAACCACACCCTTCAACCCTATCTTTCTCTCTCTTATTTCCCCTAACCCTACCCCTCTATCCCTATCTCTCCTACTCCCCCTACCCCTATCCCTCTCACTCTTTGTCTCTCCTAATCGCCCTCCCCCTACCACTTAGCAACCCCCCATCTCTCTCTCTACCCCAACCCCATACACCTTATTCCCTCTAACTACCCTAATCCTCCTTAAACCCATACTCCCCAACTCCTCTCCTCCCCCCTTACCCCTAAGGTAAAATTTTTTTAACCAAAACGTGCACGCATCTCAGCTCTACAAAATGCGTACGCATTTTGTAGAGATAAAATGTGCATGTGTGTAGAGCTAAAACGCACATGTGTTTTGGTTTTCATGGCACACAGATGGAAGGAAAGGAAAATTTGAATTTAAAAGAAATGTGCTCGCATTTCTCAGCACTAAAACCGACCCTTGTCATCTATCCAGGTGTCATCACTCTTCCTATGTGTCTACTTTGGACTTATCTTAGGGTTAACCAAACCTATGGTAAACCATAGCTAATTAGACCTCTCACCATTTTTCTCAATATGCCTGTGTTTAGCCACTGGTTACAGTATGCTGCACACCATCATTTTTTATGAAATTTTAGACACAGATAGCATTTTTTCTACAAATTCCAATTATGTGATTTTAAAAAAGAATATATATATTTTTCTATTTTTTTGTTATTTTTCTTGTGTCATGACTCCTTAACTAAAAAATGTGATGAACCTGCAATAATTAATTAATGCAAATACACGAGATATCAGAAATAACAGAACTCATAATCACTTTTATATTGATCACAGGCCACTTCGAGGGGGAAAACTCCTTTGAGCAAGCTCAATACAATTAACTTCACGGTGCCTTCAATGACCTCAACACACACTTATATACTAAGTCTATGCCCAATACTATGGGTCAAAACCATGGGACATATAATACTATGGGACGACTTACAAAGCATATGCATCCAATACTATGGGTCAATACTATGGGATAATATAAACTATGAATCAACAAATACTACGGGATGAATTACAAAGCATATGCGTCCAACAACAATATACTAACATAGTAAAGAGAAGGGTTGACATGGGTTCTTACCATCCCCTCTCCCTTAGAAAAAGCTTTGTCCTCAAAGCTTTGGTTGGAGAAATTGTTGCAAAATCTGAAGGAGTGGTTCCCCGGTAGCATCCTCAGGTTGCATTGCGGGCCACTAACGCCTTTGGAGTGTCAGGGAGGATTGCTTGGAAGGCTGTAGACAAAGAAGAACCTTATCAGTTGCGTGGAAAATGCGCTCAGAACGGTGCTGATCGGCTTGTTATTTCAGGTGAATTCTGGCCATGTGAAGATTGTCCTGCAGAATGAGAAGAATCTGATTGCAGTTGCGAAGAACTGAGTCAATTTCCTGAATTGGGGAGTTACTAAGGGTGTATGGAAGAAGAACTGGCGGTGTCTGTCCATAGACTGCTTCATATGGTGTCCTTTGAGATGTGGTATTGTACCACCAGAGCGCTGCTAGGAAATCCATAGAAATAGTTGGCCAAAGTTGTGTAGGGATGGGCAAGGGTTTGAGCAATCCCAAAAGGAGTGTCGTTTCACCCTTGTTGACCTAGAAAGTATCACAGTCAGCCACCATCTGTTGAATTGTCATTTTTAGTCCCTGCCAAAAGAAGTTACATTGTTCCCGGTCATACATTTTGAAGAACCCAGAGTGCCCTACTGATGAAGAAGCATGGAGTTCATAGAAGAGATAGCCCTGCTGAACATATTGCAACCAATTTAGAACAAGTAGAGAAAGAGCTATAAGAGAAATTGGGTCATCAATTGTGCGAGAAGGAGCATCTGCCACTATATTGTCCTTACCCTTCTTGTAAGTGATCGCATAGGGATAACCCATTTCAAGTGTGTTGGGTAGGAGACCCATTGTTCCAGAAAATTTTCCAGACTCGGGAGATCAGTCTTGATGCAGAAATAATTCCCTAATAGGTATGGCTACCACTTCTGTACTGCATGCAAAATAGCCATCAGTTCCTGCTGAGAGGTAGATGCGACTAAATTCGACTAAATTCTTACCGAAAAGGTCTCTTGAAGGCGGCAAGCTCATTGGTTCAGCAAAGGCACCTGCATATCTATCCAAGGAAGTAGTGGAGACCATTGATGGGTGCATCTGAATGGAATGGAGTTGAGCGATGACACCATGTGAATTCTTCTTAAGGATTTTTTCTAGACGATGTGAACTGATGATGCGGAGAGACCCTGGTTGTAAGTCTATTAATTTGTGTTGTGCCCCATTGACTGGAAAATGCATCCAAAGTTCCACAAAATCCCATAAGATGGGGCCAAGTGTGCGTAACCATTGAACACCCAAAACCACATCACATCCGCCTAAGGACAAGGGAAACATATCAGAGCGTGGGTTATAATCTTCCATAGAGATACGCACATTGTGACACTTCCCCTTGCAAGGTAAGGTGCCCCCATTGGCAACCATGACTTCAAAGTTGGAGCAAGGATGGACAAAACAATTAGCCTGTTTGGCAATCCGAGGGTTAATGAAGTTATGAGTGCTACCAGAATCAATGAGTATGGAAAGAGGGAGCTTCTTGAAGTATCCCCTGACTTGCATTGTTTGTGGAGCGGTGACGCCGGTTACAGCATGGAGAGAGATCTCGGGTGGGTCATCCTGAGATGGGGTGTCAACAGGTGGGTGTTGAATGTCGACCTGATCATCTACTGTATCTGGAGCGTCTTCATCAAGTTTTGAGGCAGGAGGAGAATCCACATCCAAGAGATAGAGCTTTTTGTTGAACACATCTATGTCCCCAAGTGAATTTCTCATCACAATTATAACAAAGCCCTTTTTCTCGGCGTGCCTGCATCTCTGTTTCAGAAAAATGCTTGATAGGAGTTGGTTGAGGAGCAGGCGTGATGGGAGGTCGTTGGGAACCCATATTTTCGAAGCGAACAAAGGTGGGTTTGGAACGTTGTTGAGCTGCGATCTTGTCCTCTGCCAACTTAGCCAACCCGAGGACTTCCATCATTGTGTTGGGACAGAACATTTTGACCTCTGAGCAGATTTCATCCTTGAGACCACTGATAAAACAACTCCTGTAGAATTCATCAGACAATCCTTCTGTGTGATTGGCCAGTTTCTCAAATTCTGTCTGATACTCTCTCAGTGTGCCAATTTGGTGAAGTTTAGTGAGTGCTCCTGTGCAGTTATCAAAAGCACTATGACCAAATCGTGGCAAAAGGAGTTGGCAAAAATCTATCCAGTTTGGTTCGGGATGAACTTTGATGTACCAATGGTACCATTGAAGGGCGTCTTGTTCAAAATGAAAGGATGCAAGTGGAACTTTCTGGACATCAAAAGTATTATGCATACTGAAATATTGTTCTGCTCGGTATATCCATCCAGTCGGATCAGTACCATTGAAGCGAGGAAAATCAAGCTTCAGCCCATGAAAATTGCTGGAAGAAGAGAACCCGGTGGCTGCAAAAGATTCTGGCTGTCGGTTATTGTTCATGGCTGAATGCTGAAGATGGAGGCTGAGAAATTTTTCATCCAGATCTTGGAGTGTGGTTTGGATGGCTGCAAGTGCTTCCTCCATGGTGTTTTCTCCTGCATGGGTGACAAACATAACCAGAAGTTTTTATTTTTATTTTTTATTTTTGGTTGACTGGGTAGAAAAACAAAAACAGAAACTACTTCAGTAAAGGAAAATCTGGATTTGGGAAAAAATCTGAAGGGTAATTGGGGTTTCACTAGGTTTTGGACACTGTCGAAGAGACAAGGAAGCAAAAATGAGGATTTCAGAAGCGGGGTGAAAGGATGGGAAAATTTGGCAGAGGGAGACAAAGAAGCAGAATTCGGAAAGGAACTCTTTGGTAAAATTTGAAGGTGATTGGGTGAAATCTGAGGAAGTTATGGCAAACCCTAAAAATAGACAAATGTGAGATTTCGGGCTTTGGGAAGGGGAATTGGGGATAGGGTCCTCAGGAATGAAATATGCAGAATGGGATGACAGGGGTTCCCCAAAAATTTCAAGGGAAACAGAGTGAAAACAAGGGAGATATGGAGAAAAAACTGAATTTTATACTACTTTTTATTTATTTATTTATTTTTATTTTATTTATTTATTTATTTTTTTCAGACTGGAGCGGCGCGGAAGGAATTTGGAATAGATAAATCTGCAACGGCCTAGAAGTGAGCGGAAATAGATGGATCTGAAACGGCGCCAAATGGATTGAAAACGGCTCGATCTGGAATGGCTTTCAGAATGGATCTGAACGGCTGGATTTGAAACGGCGCAGCAGTGATCGACAACAGTTCAGCTGAAAATAGATATGGACCCCAGGTATGTGCGGCTTCCTAATAGTTTAGGGGTTTCACTCGGCCATCAATGTTGTCTGACGGCTTTCATATTGGGGCAGTACTCCTCACTCCACGGCTCAGGTAAAACTGATAACCACTTTGCCACAAACGAAAACTCTTGGTTTACCTCATGGGTGGGAACTAGTCAATCAGGTAGGGGTTGTTGCCCTTTTCGCTGGAAGGTCCTCTTAATGGGCCAGCTACTTCGGGGTTCATGTGGTACTCCTCGCAATGAGTTTTAGGGCTTATGCCCAAGTACTTCCCACAGTTAAGCGGATAGGCGTTATTCCCAAATCCGGACCTGCAACAAGTGCGAAAAAAAAAAAAAATTGGCATAAATTCCACCGAACGAGCCCAAGAAAGTGCTCTGATACCAGATGTGATGAACCTGCAATAATTAATTAATGCAAATACACGAGATATCATAAATAATAGAACTCAAAATCACTTTTATATTGATCACGGGCTACTTCGAGGGGGCAACCTCCTTTGAGCAAGCTCAATACAATTAACTTCACGGTGCCTTCAATGACCTAAACACACACTTATATACTATGTCTATGCCCAATACTATGGGTCAAAACCATGGGACATATAATTCTATGGGACGACTTACAAAGCATATGCGTCCAATACTATGGGTCAATACTATGGGCTAATATAAACTATGAATCAACAAATACTACGGGACGACTTACAAAGCATATGCGTCCAACAACAATATACTAACATAGTAAAGAGAAGGGTTGACACGGGTTCCTAACAAAAAAACACATTGTTAGTGTTTCATCCATAACTCTTTTGTTTCTCAACCATTTTGAAAACAAATTGTATGGTGCACTAAAGGATACTGACTTCTACATGCTATAAAAAAACTGTTTCAAAATAATTGTATTGACCCCTTCAAAGGCTGCACCTGCACTTGGCATATTGTTTTCTAGGTTCGATCACTTAGATCATTTAAAAAAATAAAAATTATAATTATAATTTTTTTTTTAGAAAAATAGCGATGTACTAGTACTAGATGTTCTCTATATGTCTTCCAGTTTTCATAACTTGATTCCATGATTTAGGCACTCAAAGGCTGCACCCACAAAAACACATACCTTATAATTTCTCTAAAAAATAAAAAGTGTCTGTTAAAAAAGATCAAACATTAGATAGTTAATAACATTTTCAATAGAAAAAAATTATATATTTGGAAACATCATTCAATTTCCTATGTTTCATCTTTTTTACTCATCGCAAGATTCAATGTGTATGTGTCTCAAAATATCCATGTAAGTTGATGGATGATTGTTTTTTCAGTTTTATATTGCATCTAACGTGTCAAAAGAGACCCTCATTATCTTGCACACACCCATATATCTAAATTCAACAATGTAACCTTATTTTCATAAAATTCCATGTGTACATATTTTGGCGTTCATTTTACTATGCCTATCTTTGATAACACATTGACTCTGTTTTATATTGTATTCTTAATGTAAATATATCATTATTGCTAAAAAACCACTCTTGTGATAGAAGATGAAAATTTGGAAGTGTAAGGAGGTAAAGGAAGAAGAAATAAATGCAATCCAACTCGAACCACTCAATTTGACCTCATTATGTTGCATGTGTGTGCATTTTAGTGCCCATGTCCATGCATTTTCAAAAATCTAGGCAAGTTAGAAATATTTGTAGACAAAGATATTTCCAGGCTCAAAATTAAAATATTATATTTCAAGATGATGCAAAATGATGAAATACATCATTTCCAACTAGAATCACTAAAAATGAACCAAATGAGAAGCATGCACATCTATTTTTCTATGATGAGCAATTTTATGTAAAAATACTAAAATTGCCAACTTTGTAGGTTTAATTCAGACATTATAAATTGATTCCTAGAAATATAAGAGAGGATTTTGTCGAACATATATCTGGATTAAGGTATGTAATCATAATTTTATAAAAGGTCATGTGTATGGAGTTTGGTGTGCATTTTACTAAACGTATATTTGATTAAAAGTGACTCTGTTTTATATTGCATACTAGTTTTACAGCTAATAACTACAAGTATGGCATAAGCTAAACAAAAGTATTTCAATGATTAATGTAGCAAACTCAATAGTGATATTTTCAAGGATTTACATCTTTCAAAGGAACAATTCTTTGGAATATGCTTTGTCTAATGAAGGGCTACTTTCACCCATGGAGCAAGTTTTCATTGAATAAATACTGGATGGACATGTCATTGTCAATAACTGGGATTTGAGATATGTTTTAGTTTGAATAATTTTGCTTGTATAACTCATTGAATAACTATGTTTTGGTTTGAATAAATATGTTTCAATAACTCTATTTTGGTTTGAATAACTCATTAAATAACTATGAAATTTTGGTTTTGGTTTGAATAACTCATTGAATAACTATTTTTAGGTCTAATCACAAACCAATATAATGATTTCAATGATTTACGTCTTTCGAGAGCATAATTCCTTGGATATGCTTTATAAAATGAATTCCTACATTCCCCTATGGGGAAGGTTGTCATTAATGGAATGTTGGATGGAAAGGTCATTGTCAACAACTTGGGTCAGAGCTCTTAGCTAGATGAAATATTTGATTTGGTTTAATGATAGTCAATGTTGATATACTTTCTATTTCAAAGTTTCTTTTTGGAAAGATTACAACTTCTATTACATGTCTATGGAAGTTTTATTTTGCAAGTGATATGCAGACTAATGAGCCTATTAAATAAATACTTCCTATATACAAAACATGAATGATTCTAAAGATCTCTAGTTGTCTCTGTCAATGTTAGAGTGCTTGTAACACCTTTACAATGTATTTTTTGTTCTTTACTAGAGTAGAAAATATGTTTTTTTCCCTTAAAAAAAATTGTATACCATCAATAGTTCTATTGTATTGATAACATTGAAATCAACATGTAGTACAAAGTTATAGCTTCTCCATGAACCAGATTGGGTCACAAAATAGAGCAGTCTAAAAATAAAGGAACTCCCTAATGTAATTTAGTTGCAACTTTGAGTAGCTTATAACCACTTTCTAAAAAATAAAAAAAATCAGGACATCCAATGTCCATGCAAACTAGAAATAGACTAATTGATAGCACCAACAACCAATATAGAAAATTTCAAGTGGTTATCGTGAAATACCTTCAATGTAGCAATACAATATGCATTTTTTGAGTTAGAGGAACTTATCATCCATGACTAAATAAGATAGTATTGGTCAAAAATAGCTCCGACAACTGCCAATTTTCCAAAAGATTTATCTTACCCAGAGGTAAAAAAAAAACATTCCAACAAAGAAAATTTCAAAGTTACCCACCAAATTGATTGGCCACTCAATCGATTTTATTCATAAACACATATCTAATGCGACCATTATCATAACTACACCACCCTTATGTTATCTACGTAGACATTAAAAATACATTTAATTGTAGGTTTTACTTTGGAAACTGGTTGGTATTTAATGAAATTTAGAATCTCTAGATAGTTGGAAATAACAATGATGGGTGCATCAATGATGTTCTACTTGTTCTTGATATATTTTCTAGTCTTCATTCGATCTATTATATATGTCATTTTGGTGATGGGAAAAAAATCACATCCTCACCCAGTGATATAGTCATTCAAGAGCTACAAAATACAGATATTTTTGTTGCCTATGGAAGAGTTTATCATGGCTCCATACTATACATGTTTGCAGGTTTTGATCCTTTCTCGGCCTCCTCTTTCATTGCACATGCTAACTCTTTGATTAGGATTTGCCATGAAATATTTGGACATTTAAACTACATGTACTTGCAACAGATGAGCACACAAAAATTGGTTTATGGACTTCCTAAAGTTTGTTGTATTGATATAGTTTGTCTAGGATGTGTTCTTGGAAAACAAAATCAAGATGCCTTTGTGAAAGGAATGTCTTTGCATGCTACACCACCTCTTGAGTTGTTTTATAATGATCTCATGATAAATACAACTCCTTATTTTTCAGGGGCTAAGTATGCACTTACTTTCATTGATGACTTCTCATGACGCTCTTAGGTGTAATTTCTTAAGTTGAAGAGTGATGTCTTGGGCCACTTTCAAGACCTTCAAGTCATTTGTTGAGAAGCAATCCTCTCATTCTATCAAGAATATGTGCACAAATAATGGGAGGGAGTATGTAAGTCAAACATTCAAATATTTTTGCAGAGAACAAGGCATCTTTCATCAACATTCTATTCCCTACACCCCTTAGCAAAATGGCGTTGCTGAAAGAAAGAATAGGACATTGAAAGAACCCTAGTTATCAGGACCCATCTTTGTTTTCTTTTTGTTTCCTCCGTACATTTCGTTTATGGGGGAGTGTTAGTGTTTGTATTTTATGAGGAGTGTGTTTCCAAGGAAGCTTTCATATCCTTCTGTCTCCAAGTTGTTAGCCAACCTTTGTGAGTTGTAAGCTCACGTAGGAGTTCCATTCATGGGCTTTGTCCCTTGCTTTATAAGGAGAGCCCTCATGTAATTTCTCTCAAGACACATTAACACATTGTCTTATTCTCTCCATAGGAGGTATTGGTTTGTAGCTTTTGGGTATACTTGTGATTGTTTCCAGACAACCATATTCACTCATTCACAAATATGGTCTACCATGTCTAATAATTCAACTATGGTAAACCATCATACATAGTCAATGAACCATTGCATTGTCAACCGTGATTATTATATATATATAATCACAATAAGATATAACTGTTCATGAACATAACAGTTCAATATAAGTAAACTAAGCCATACATTGTATATTCTTAATTTCAACCATGGTTAACATTCTTAATGCTAAAATGTAACATAGTCTTTGGTAAACGATATAATGTGACTTATCCATTCAGAAACATAATAATTCAACATAAGTATGGAAAGAGGATTGTCTCAATCATTAGTACTAAAAATATATTAAAGCTTATCTTCAATATTAAACTATCAATTGTCAACCATATCCAAATATAGTTAACCTTATACGGTTTAAACCATAGTCATTATTACATATCTCATCAATGATAATAATGAGAGTGATAGTCATTACAAGCAATTTGATGCATGGATAACATTACCCGATGCATGGATAAGGGGATTTGTGGTAGACAACTCGCTTAATTAGAATAAGGCGATGTTGAGGCATAGACAATAAATGATTACATCTACGCATAGAGATCAACTAGCATATCACTACAAGAAAAAGGACATTTTAGCCTCACATTAGCACCACTATTTGTAAAGGATTTGGGAAATCCTCAATTTTCAAATAGTGGTGCAAAAGTGGTGATAATGTAGGGATATGAAAGTGGCGCTAAGATTTACGGTGCAAAAGTGGTGCTTATAAAAAAATTGATTTTGGTGTTAAATGAATATGTGGCATTCCATGGTTTATGCTGCAAACCACCAAAACCAATCCTAGGTGGATTGAGATTTTGTGGTGCAAAACACCAAAACCAATGCAACATGGATTGAGACTTTATGGTGCAAAACACCAAAATATATTATTATTATTATACGCAAACTTATTAAGAAATTAAATGGTATATAATTAAAAAAAATGCTATTTAATTAAATGGTATATATATCTCATATATTAAATGTTAATTGGGTCTAAATTAGGTAGTTGTGAGGAGTGTTGTCCTCCCCACTCTGGTTCATTTTCCACAAGTTACACATTCAACTCTTAATGAGCATAATGTTGTAATGGCCTTAAACCTTGTGTTGACAAAGCCTTGAGCATTTTAAAAATTTGGATTACCCTTGGTACCATCCTAGGAATATGTTACATATTATGAAATATATATGTTACGAAGTATTTCATATAGTATATCATTTTCCAGACTCGCCTGCCAAACTCGCCAAACTCAATCGAAGGAAACACACATGAAAAATGTAAAACTAGGACACCTAACATCATAAGTTATCCAAAACAATATAATGAAAACATATCATGTAATTTTATTGTTGTCAAAAGTAACCTTCAAACTGTTCACGAATATATTTTTCACTTATAAACCAGCAGTTTGGATTTCATTTAAGTGCAAATCATCACTATTGCATTTCATCCCTATCAACTCAAAGAAATAAGAAAGCAATCCAAATATATTCCTCACCCAATGCAAAATAAAATCCTACTCATGAGAAAGAGATACAAATTCAATTGCATACTTGTTGTAAAAATATTTACGGAAATGCAAAGAAGGAACACCCATGCCCAAGAGGTTAACCCAACCAATTGTTGGGAAATTGGCTAGTTATATTCCAACAGGTGCCTAGTTTGAATCTCCTTTCCTAGTTTGAATTTCCTTGGGTGATACACACTAATCTACTCTAATGGGATTACAAGGGATTCCATCCACAATTGTGGCAAAGCATCCCTTCAATATGCAAGGTTTTACTTTGAAAAGACTATTACCAGTACAAAACCTAGGACTAATGGACTTTGGCCTAATTTAAGAACAAGGCACGGAATACCAAATAAGATGGGGAAAAATGAAAAACCAAATGTATTTTGTAACTTTTTTGTTGGAGAATGATGGGGATTTGCAAGAGATATGACTAATACATATTGGTGTCGATGGTTTCTTGGATCCAAACATCAAAATATGTTGGTTGTGGGCTTCATCGGGCTTCCCACTATGTATAATTTTCAGATTTGTGACATTAAAATTCATTAAATGTTTCCATCATGTTATTTCATTCTTATTTCCATAAAGTAAAAGAATTCAACAAATAGTATTAAAGAACATTCATTCATTCATAACAAATGACAAAGTACAACAAAGAAATAACGGAACAACAATAATCTTCCACTAATCATAAGAAAGAAAAAATGATTATAGAAAACTCCACTGACTAAGAAAAAAATATTCTTTTCCTATTCAAAAGTGTAGGGTTTCTAGATTAAATATTGCTATATAATAGAGTGCATTAAAAGAGGGCCTGAATCCATTTAAGTTAAAATACCAAAATGGGAGTGTTGAATACATTTAATTTCTCAACTACCAAAATTCCATCCAGTATTACTCTTAATTCCATCAAATATTAATCTTCTTTGACAGTCTTTATTATGCAAATATATGCTTACTGATGATTCCTTTCGTTTCCCCTATTTTTTTTAAAGAACAGGGGAATTCACTACCAATGCTATGATAAAGGCTGCCATATTACAACTAGATTTGTGTATTGCACACCTATTCAATAATTTGACAAGTTGTTTGATTGGGAAAATAATTTTTTGTTGCCATCTTATTCCCTGCACTGCAAAACATTGATATAGAATAGGACGTGATCAAGAGAAAAAATTTAAATAACCATCCCTGAGTAGTACAAGTTCCTCTAAAGTTAATGTTTATTTATCACATGGCACCATCACTGTATTTACGTTACTTGGATAGTATATCAATATTTTGGAACAATGAAAAGAAAAAAGAGAAGGAGGCAGGACACTAGATTCTAATGGCAAGGAAATTCCTCTAATTATTTGTATTCTATTTAATCTTCATTCAATTGATATTTACATAATCAAATTTGTTGAATGGGATTCTAATCGCAAGGCTATTCAGTTGATGTTTTTTATTTCTATTCAATCTTCATTCAACTCAAATGTACAACATCAAATTTTTCAATCAGGCTTACTACCATGAATAAAGCTGAACATATTTGATGACATCAATTCCCAACAAATATGTTTTAGCATATCATAGAAGGGTAAGGAAAAAGATGCCCTTTGAAATAAAAGAAGCATTAGAAACAATTTTCTATACTCTAACCCTTCTAAAGTTGCATTTATATTATTGTTGTAGTTGCATTTTATTGACTAGGTTGTTGTCATTCAGTTAAATGCTAAACTATTCTCGCTAGATTTGATGAATAACCTGTAGAGTACAATTTGAACTTTTATTCGTGAATCTTTATACTTCTTAAGTGTATCCAAATTATGTTGTAGTAATTGTTCTCTTAAATTAAAATCGATTGTTATGCATCACTCATTTCTAGTTAAAGTAAGAAATAGAACAAAACATCCTTTGATTCAATGCTAGGTATATCATCGAAAGAAATGCAGAGTATCTTTCAAAGAAAACTCAGAATTTAAATTATGTTCAAATACATAATTCATTTCTTTTAGAAATGAAGATAGAAATAGGTGTATATATATAAAGACGAAGAAAAACTACCAACATTTAACCATTGCATATTGTACAAATTAGGTGCAGATGGAGTATTAGGGTTTGAGACCTGGTCACATCATAAGTGTATGAGAAAATGAACCTTAAGAGCTCAACTTAGAAAAACTCATATTTCAAATATATAAGAATTATTAAACTATCTAAATGCCAGAATGCCGAGATGTGAATAGAGGTCATAAGGTAAAGGTAAATTCAAGGTGATGCCTTGTGAGGGTGATGCCATGTTCACATATACATACCACATAACAGGGAATTGGGTTGGATATAGAACCAAAACCCTAAGCAACTAATACATGAAACAGAAGGAATGAATTCCTTTCTAAGAGATGGTTGAGCCACATAATAACTTCAGGAAAATCACAAACTCCTGGGAAGGCCAGATTAACTCATATGAAATACAAAGAGGAATACCTTGTTTTGTCTCCAATATTTAATGTAGGTAATGCAAAACCCAAAGTCGAGTATTTCATTGCCATTCAAAAGAATGGATTGGGGTTAAAATGTTACTATCCTCCTCTTCTACAATAATATAATAGAAATATAAAAGAAACAAACACTTTTCCTAAATGGTATAGTTCTTACCGGATACCATGAGGATAATTTGTTAATACCCAGGTCGATCCTTAAACCAGTAGGAGAGTCGAGCTATGAGAGTTTCAAAAACTAGAAAGAGATTTCTCTTGCTGCATTGTAGTCACAATAAAACTAAATGTCGATATAAAAGAATTTAGAGAAAATAAATACTGAGTAAACCCTTTAAGCATAGAAAACACATACCTGGGCGAAGGTTTATGAAAATTCAATGTCGACACCCATTACTCTTTTCCGCTAGAGAAATGAAGTTTGGAAAACACTATTTCGATTCATTGTTAACTCCGTTGAAAGGAAAATCAAATGAAAAATCCCATAGAATGCTAGAAATGAACCTAATCAAGCATACTGGTAAAAATTAATGTCACAACACTTTCCAAAAATCCATCACACAATTGGCCGAGGCCATATTTTTCAATGGCATGTAATTTTAAGCCACATGGATCCCATCACATCTACCAAAATTCAATATGAGAGAGAGAGAGTACATGGCATTTATGTTTTCTGGAGGGAGGGAAAAGGAAAAGGAGGGAAGGGCAGTCTTACCAACAGCAGGAAAGACAGAGGCAAGTCGAGCATATAAAGTCGTTGGCCCTTTTTTCCTGGTACCATATGTCTATCTATAGCCACCTATAATAATTTTCCGGTTCCATATGTATATCTATAACCTCCTATAAAAAGGTATCCTTTCCAATTAGAGAGCGGCATCCCTATATATTATGGCAAGAACTAGGGAGCTTGTTGATTCACGTTACACTGTATAAAGTAAAGGCATAGGGGGCATTTATGTTTTCTGGAGGGCCGACGTAAATCACAAGAGGCCAAATTCCAAGGTTAAGTCCAACCGTGAAACATATATTATCATTATTTAGAAAAATTCGATTTTATATGGTGTATTGAATCTCCAAACTTGACACATGATCTAACCTCATAATGTTTGTACAAACGAATTACGCTGATGCCATAATACAAAAACATGAGCTCAATATCATACCGTAAGAAATATCACAAGGACGTAAAGTATGGTTGATGTGAAAAATGTATATATGTTGTATTATATACATATATATTTTGTTATGTTCATTAAAAGGAATACGGAGAAGAATCAACAATAGACCCTTTTGCTTTTTAAATATGCAATGACTTAAAATAATATTAAAATGATTCTCATGGTTATAATGTAAATAATAGTAATGTTTAGACAAAAGCTTCCTAGATTAGAAAGAAAATAAAGTGATTGTAGAGAATTATGAGGATAAAAACATAAACGACAAAGTGTTTCCATAATATATCATAATGGTATTTTTAATGAAAAGGTAGGAATGGACCCTTTAAAATCTAAGAAATCAAGAATATAGTTGTTGCATAATTTATTTCTTTAAAATAAAAAGAGAGATTTGGGATATTACAATAATGCTCACAATGAAAATGTATGGATAAAAGAGAAACAAAAAATATAAATTTTAAAAGAAACATCCAATGGATGCAAACCTCAGGATGAAAGAATTATAGCCTTGACCTGTCATTAACTTTCCGAATTAAGACATTAAAACATTTAACCCAAAACGATTGGATTTTTTTATCAAGATTAAACATACCCAATTTATTTAGTATGTGAATGAATGTTGCTTACACAATGAGCTATAGTCAAAATACAAATCTTAATTTTGATTCCTTAATCATGGCCCTCAAGCCCTAGGAGCTTCCCTTAGGACCTAAGGCCCAAGTTTCATCCTTTGACAATTTCTATATCCCTAGATGCAAGTTTCGTTCTCCAAACCTCCAAAAAATCTTTATATCCTCTCCTATAAGCTAAATATTCCCTAGATAAGTGTGTGCATTGGTCTAGGGAATCATTCATAACCGTTGAGACCTCAAAGATACCTATAGGGACTAAGGCTTCGGTTTCTTCCCCCAACCATTTTAGGGCCTTAAGACCCATACTTGTTGTTCAAAACATATTAATTTTGTTTGAATATACTCATATGAAGGCCATATATCCCCTTTAGATGTCATATATGGTGGTTCAAGGTGCCATTATCATTCTTTGAGCCCTAATTTTTTTCAGGAACTAAGGATTGAGCTATCTTCTTAGCTTGAAGTTATCCATTGGGGGAAGCTTATGGATGTGATGTGGTTTGAGACATCATTCTTTGTCCTAGGTGCATAGAATCTTTGTTTAGGGCATGAGACCTAGGATTTCTCCCTTTACTATGTCAATGCTCCCAACCCTACCTAATGCTCACAACCTATTAATGGCATGGAGATCCATAGCCAAAGAAAAAGGATACCCTCAAGAGGTCAAGTGTGGTTCCTTAAGGCCCTGATCATGGCCTTGGATTCTTAGGAAAGTCCCTTACAACCCAAGTCTTAATTCTCTCTGCTAGCCATGTCTAAGGTGCTTACATCCATACCTAGTTCTTAAAAAGTCCCAATGGAACACATTTCCCCACTTAAAAATAGATATATCATAGGAGGTCATGAGTAATTATTCAAGGTGTTTTTCTTAGCCTTTGACACCTAAAAGATTCCTTTAGGGAATAAATCCCACATTTCCTCTTTTAAGAATGTATATGGCCCTAAATCCTATGCCTTTTGTTAAATCTCATATTGACAATGATATCCCCATAACTTGTAGGCTAAGGACACTCTTTGGAGATCATGAGTGGTGGTTCAAGGTTTTATTTATCCTTCGATGCCTAGAAGCTTCTTTTAGTGGCCATGGCTTTGGTTTCCAACCCTAAACATGTCAAGGCCCCAAAATCCATACCTACTTATGTAAAGATTCTAAAGGAACTAACATCCCCACTTGGAGGGAAAGGATTATGTTGGAGATCAAGTGTGGTGCTTCAATGCATCCTTTAGTAATTAAATTCCTCAAAACTTCAATTATGATATAATACATGGAAATTATCCCTTGATAATCTCTAGGGCCCCAAGAACTATGCCTAGTACTAAAAACCACCTAATGCCATACATATAACCAGACATAGGCCATGTGTCCTAGTTTGAGGTGTCATCTGTTGCCTTATAATCCTATGATATTCTTTTAGGGATTAAGGCTCAAGCTTCCTATCCAAACCATGTCAAGGGACTCGAGATCCATACATAGAGCTCAAAAAGTTCTAATTGAATCCAAATGACTATTCAAATGCAAATGAATCCATTAATAGCTCATGTGTGGTAGTTAAAGGCATTGTTCTTGGATGTAGATGACTAGAAGATTCATTTAGGGAATAAGGGTTGGTTCCTTAACCATTTCCTGGGCCTTGAGTCCCATTATTAGTGTTTAAAAACCCACAATGGCATGAATTTCCCCACTTAAAGGAAATTTGTTCTTCAAGGCATTATTCATGGCTCTATATGCCTCAATGACATCTTTAGGGCCAAAGGCATGGCCTTCCTCCCTGGAAATCCATTATGAATACCCGACAACATGTGCATATTTCTCAAAACCACAAAGTGGCACAATTATCATCAATCATAGGCCAATGATACCCTCAAGAAACCACATTTTGTTTGTGGGGTAAAAATTATTATCCCTAGATGTTTAGAAGACTCCTTTAGGGCTTGAGTTGTAGGTATCCTCCATTACCATGTTTAAGACCACACGACCTACATATATAGTACCGTGGATACTCATGAAAATTCATGCGTGATTCTTTGAGGCAATGTGCATGGCTCTAGATGCCTCAATGGTTTCTTTAGAGCCAAATGAATTATCTTCATCCCTAGAATACCATTCTCAAGGCCCTAGGACACCTTCATAATTATCAAAGGAACCTAATGGCACCAACATCCTGAACCATAGACCAGTGATACCCTCAACAGGACATTTTTGGTTGGTGGAGGAATCCTACTTAGCTCTAGATAGCGAAAGATTCATTTAGAGATCGAGGTTTAAATCTCCTCCACTAAACATGTCCAAATCCCCAAGGCCATAAGACCTAGATACATAGTTCCATAGATACCACTCTGAAGTTATGCATGGTACTTTAGGTAGTGTTCATGGATTTGAATGCTTCAATGATTTATTTACGGCCAAAAGAATGGTTGTATTCAATCGAACATCATTCCCAAGGCCTTGATATAGCTACATAATGCTCAAAATAACGTAATGGTATTGACATTCTCAATCATAGGCTAATGATACATTGAATAGGCAATGTGTGGTTGGTGGAGACCACTTCCTTAGCCTTAGATGGATAAAATATTCCTGTAGGGCTTGAGGATCAGGTGTCCTCTGTTGACCATGTCCAAGTCCCAAAGACTGATAACCTAGATATATACTGCCATGAATACCCCTATGAACTCATGCAATATTCCTTGATGCATTCTTCGTTGCCATAAATGCCCCAATAATTAATTTAGGACCAAACACATAGTTTCATTGACTAGAATATCATTCCCAAATCCCTAACACACATAGATAATACTAAAAGCCATATAATTAGTTGCACTAACATCCCAATCATAATCCAATAATACCCTGAGGAGTCTATGCATTGTTATTTTAGGTATCCCTCTTATCACTAGACAGATATAAGTTTCATTTAGGTCCTAAGGTTGAGGTACCCTCCCCTGATCATGTCCAATGCCCTGATTGCCCATGACTTAGATGCATAGTGTTATTGATACACTACGAAGCCATGCATGGTGATTTGTGGCATTATTAATGGATTTGGATGTCCAAATACTTTCTTTATGGCCAAAGGGATAGTCCTCTTATAAATAATTCCATTCCCAAGGCCCTGAGACACATGTGTATTGCTAAAAAACACCTAATCGAACTGACATCCCCAATAATATAATACCAATGATACCCTTAAGATACCATGTGTGGTTGGTGGAGGAAAAATTCTTATCCGTGGATGGATATAAGCTTCCTTTAGGGTCATATGTTTAGGTCTCTTCCATTGACCATGTCGAAGTCTCCAAGGCCACAATACCTAGATACATAGTGTTGTGGATACCCCCAAAAAGTCATGTGGTGCTTCACGAAATTGTTCATGGCTCTGTATGCCTCAATAATTTCTTTAGGTCCAAAGTCATGGTCTTCCTCCCTAAAAATTCACTCCCAACACCTTGATACATGTACATATTGCTCAAAACCTCCTAATGGCATTGACTTCCTTAATCATATGCCAGTGATAATCTCAAAAGGCCTTGTGTGGTTGGTGGAGACAAATTTCTTAGCCCTACATGCCTAAAATATTCATTTAGGTCTTGAGCTTCATGCCTCCTCCCATGACCATGTCCAATCCCCCAAGTCCCCAATACTTGGATACATAATGCCATGAATACCCTTGGGAACTCATGCATGGTACCTTAAGGCATTGTTCATTGTTTTGGATGCCTTAGTGGTTTCTTTAGGGCCAAAGGAATGGTATTTCCCCTAGAATGTCATTCCCAAGACATTGATACCCATACACATTTCCCAAACCCACATAATGGAATTATCATCCTTAATTATAGGCCAATGATACCCTCAGGAGGCCATGTGTGGTTGGTGAAGGAAACCCTCTTTGCGTTGGATGGCTAAAATATTTATTTAGGGCCCAAGGTTCAATTCTCAACCACTAACCATGTCGAGGTCCTCAAGGCCCCAATACCTAGATACAAAGCTCCATGGATACCCTTGCAAAATCATGCATGGCTATTTGAGGCATTGTTCATGGCTCTAGTTGCCTCACTGGTTTTTTTAGGGCCAAAGGAATGGTCTTCCTCTTTAGAGTATCATTCGTAAGGCCCTAAGGTTCCTACATACTTCCAAAAACCACATAATGGAATTAATATCCTCAATCATAGGTCAATGATACCCTCGAGAGGCCATGCATGGTTGGTTGAGGTGATCTTCTTAGCCTTGGATGGCTAGATGATTCCTTTGTGGCTAGAGGTTCAAATCTCCTCCTTTGACCATGTCCAAGGTCCCAATGCCCCAAGCCACCAAGACATGGATACATAGTGGCACAAATATCCATGCAAGGTCATGCATGGTGCCTACAGCATTGTCCATTGATTTAGATGCCTCAATAGTATTTAGGGTCAAAGGTATGGTCATTTTCCTTGAAACATCATTCACAAGGACCCGAGACTTGTAGATACTACTCAAAACCACCTAATAGAAATGACATAATCAATCACAGGTCAACGATACCCTCAAGGGGTCATGTGTGGTTGGTGGAGGAAATATTCTTATCCCTATGGGGATAGAATATTCCTTTAGATATCGAGATTCAAGTCTCCTCCACTAACCATGTCCAAGGCTCCAAGGCCATAAGACCTAGATACACAGTTCCATAGATACCTCTCCAAAGTCATACATGGTACTTTTAGGTAGTGTTCATGGCTCTATATGCATTAACGATTTCTTGATGGCCAAAGGCATGGTCTTCTTCCCTGGAAAATCATTCCCAAGGCC
Source organism: Larix kaempferi (assembly GCA_027924585.1). Classification (NCBI taxonomy): domain Eukaryota; kingdom Viridiplantae; phylum Streptophyta; class Pinopsida; order Pinales; family Pinaceae; genus Larix; species Larix kaempferi. The sequence continues at coordinate 2,482,564 of BSBM01000402.1, read as the reverse complement.
CTCAGACACATACATACTACTCAAGACCACCAAATGGTAATAACATCTTCAACAATAAGCTAATTAAACCATTAGGAGGTTGTGCATAGTTGGTGGTGGAAAAATTCTTATCCCTAGATGGCTAGAATATTCGTTTATGGGTGAAGGTTCAAGTCTCTTTCATTTAACCATGCCAAAGGCCCCAAGTCCACAAGGCCTAGATACATAATACAATGGATACCACTGCAAAGTCATGCATGGTGCTTTGAGACATTATTCATGGCTTTGGATGCATCAATGATTTCTTTAGGGATAAAGACATGGTATTTTTCCCTAGAACCTAGGACCTTTGGATGCATTCTGATCATCTAGGACCTTTTCCTTTTCTTATTGTCTCATACTTATTATAGTGACATTAGTTCTTATAGGATTTCGAGGTTCCAAAGATTTGAAATCAATTACCTCCCCTTGAATTTATTGTGTTTCACTACTCTAGCCCACAACATTTATTAATGATGGAACACCCACTTTATTGTGAGTCATATCATCCATCACTGACACATAAGAATTAGGTGGTTCATGCAATTCTTTTGTTTCACTCATTTTACCTGCCTCATATCTTGAGGATGAAACATCATTTTTTCTTTGATTTTTAGATGCCATCATAGTTATGTGAACAACAAATGCCCCATTCATTTCTTGTGTTTCATCGGTATGAGGTGCCCTATTTCTCCTGCATGAAACACATGTTGTTCTATTATTATTATCATAAAAAACATTGATGTACTATCCGCAACGGCCACTCCTTGCATTTTTGTGTCGTATCAATATGACCTAGCCCATTTCTTGAGATCATCAAGATTTACAATGTCAAAGTGCAAGTAAAAGATCTACTTTACACAAATAAACTAGATGGGAAAATCCATAATTGCATTACATAACACTCATGAGTGGACGGAAATCCACACTATTTATTTTTTGTTTGAACATTATTTTTGTCCTTGTGCTTTACAAAGTGATGTGACTCATGATAGGCCTCTTCACCATATTTTCTTATTGGCCTTGATCTTGGAAGTTGATTACTGAATAATAAGGACATATTAATCATAATTAAACATGCGCACACACACACATTATGAGCACTCACACTAGAAAATGAAAACATATTTACATACCATTTAAAATTAGGACATGCTTACTATCAGTGGTTCAAGTAATGATTTCTTAGATTGTTTTACCCATGACCCAAAAAGTTGTTTTCCTTGTTGAGAAGTGACATCAAGGAAGCAGGATGCCAACTGTGTTGTAGTTTCTTGATTTAGTGTATTTATTGACTTTTCATATTCAACAAGAATTTGACTTCTAATATTCAAAGGAATGAATCTTCTTTCTTTAAATTTTTGGAAAGTAACTTTGACCTCATAACAAGATTGAAAAATTGTGCTTGCATCTCATTTACAAGACCCATTTTGTCATGTTCAAATGTTTTTCTATACTCCTTACCAACTTCTCTTACTCCTTCTTGGTTACTATTCAAACTTTCCATTTCCTTGTGCTTATGCTTCATTACTTCATTTCTTAACTCTTCTAAAGTATAAGGATGAAAAACCATACTCATGTGAACAGCATGCTCCCCTTGGAAATCCATATAAGGAATCATCTCATCTCTTAAATAAGAGGGACACAACCAAAGCCACTCACTGACAAGGAATCCAATCTTGAAATGATAGTGGATTGAAATTTTTCTAATGAATGAAATAATACCACTAGGCTTAAATACACAGTGGTATGAAATTAATAGAAATTGGCATACCTTTCCTTGTATGCATATTTATCATCCGCTCTACACCCTTTCAATTGCAACGTGGAAGGATTTATAATACTTCCACATCGTCACCAAATTTGTATACTTTTCTTCATTTCGTAGGCCTTCCATAACCTATAATCACAACATTTCAATGTATATGATTAGTTATGTAATATTGTATTAAAGCTGCAGAGAGCCAATTTCACTATTATGCCATCATAAAAACATCAGTTATGTTTATTAATCAAGACTCAAAAAACACATAAAAAAATTGGATATGCAAACATAATTGTTAAACCTTTAAAATTACCTCATGCTAAATGAGGATATTTTCTAATGCTAATCCATCTAATTTCCCAAAGTTAAGATCATTGTACTCTTGGATTTTATGATGGTATGGCTACCTAGGATTACTTGCAACCCCAATGTTATCCATCTTCTCCCAAATTTGAACAATTTTGTCTTCTAAAGCCCTCAAGTTTGAAGAACCTTTTCATAATATTGTGCAATTCTTTGAATTTCATGAAACATCTTCAAAATAGTTTTCATTATAGCATGGCAAGCACAATATACAAGATTGGACATAGAGGCAGGAGTCAACTCTAATTGGCAACACACATTTCAAAATATGCAAGAATTGGTTAAATAATAAGAATTTTAATTTATAATTAAGAATTAATTATAAAAGCATGTACCTTTTCATCATTTGTTCTATTCATGGGATACTTCTTGATAATATTGAAATTTCCACCAGATAAGGATGGTTGAATGTGTATAATATGCTCATCCAACTTTTCTTCCTATCCTTCACTTTGTTCCGAAGCAAGATTCAACTACTAATGTTTTAAAACAATGTAAGATTAAGAAAGTTATGGAAATATATCAAAATAAATGCAAACCTCTAAAGGATTTGTATAACTTACTAGGAGCAAGTTTGGTGACACTAAATAGAACTTGGAAATACTACGAATAGTATCCCCATCCTTGATTTTGTTTTCCTTTGTAACCATGAGTATAACATTTTTATGGCATAAACACTAAGGACAAAAATTATTTCCATTGGAGAAACATTATTATTGCATACTATACTTCATATGGCCACTAGATCATGGAACTCAAACAAAGTCATTTTGATTAACCTTCCATCTTCCATTAGGATCCCATCGTGTGAAAGGCTATTTAACTGTTTTATTAAGTTCTCCTCATTTATAGAATCAACAACATGTCCTAAAGCCTGCTGATACTGTTCCTTTCCATCCCATTTTCCAAGGCTTACACAAGACATGAAGCCACTATCTTCTAGTAACTTGAATAATATCTCACATACCTTCCCACCTCGATCATAAAATATGCAACTTTCAATACCAAGTTTGAAAGCATCCAAGTTCTCAAAGGATGCATGTTCAAATTGTTGTCCACTGGGCAGGGTTACATTACCATTCCCTTCAATTGCAGTTGAATACAAAGACTTTCTTAGTTGTTGAGCAACACAACCTTGTAGACTTTGAGTATATTTATTTGTAATGGAAACAACATCAACAACTAATATTTGAGGGACATTTTGGAGTACATTTTGTGAAATAGATTTTAATTTGTGGTAAGGAGTCTTATGTTGAACATTACCATTCACTTAAACTAAATTTGGAGAAAAAAGATGCTTAGGTTGTTGAGCAACACAACTTTTTATATGTTGATAACAATTACCTGTAATGGAAGCAACATCAACAAATGATATTTGAGGGATATTTGGGACCACATTTTGTGAAATAGAGTTGAATTTGTGGTAATAAGTCATGTGTTGAACATTACCATTCACTTCAACTAAATTTGGAGAAAAAGGGTGCCTAGGTTATTGAGCAACACAACTTTCTATACATTGATAACAATTACCTGTAATGGAAACAACATCAACAACTGATATTTGAGGGCCTTTTGGGACCACACTCTATGAAATAAAGTTAATTTTGTGGTTAAGAGACTTATCTTGTACATTACAATTCTCATCAACTGTAATTGGAGATAAAGGATGACTATGTTGTTGAGCAACATTGTTGTTTGTGACATATTGCTTAGATATCAGACATTGATTTTCAACAAATGCGACATGATTGCATGTTGTTTGAGGGAGACACACAATATTATTTTTGTGGTATGGAGTTTTGGTCTATAAATTGTTGATGTTTTTTATGGGAATCATGGATAATGGCTTTTCTACCTCCAACAGATGTGCATTGAATGACAATGTTATGTGGTTCCAAAACTAGAACATTACACAAATCTACTTCCTTCCATCGACTTCTTGTTCGATGAATATTTTATTGAGATGGCTAGTTTGAACGATCCATCGATTAGTTACTGTGCCAAATCAATAAAAAATCAACATTGGCATTATAATAGAGATTAGATTTCACAATTTCAAAAAATATTGTAATTTATCATAATTGTGTAAAGAAAAACTTAAGAAATGTTTGTCTTGCACTGTAAATGCATGCCTAAAAGGTTATCATCTATGTATAAATGAGGATATTTTTAGACTCAAAATTAAAATATTATAGTTCATGATGATGTAAAATGAATAAATACATCATTTTCAACTAGAATGACTAAAATTGACCCAAATAAAAAGCATGTGCATGCATTTTTCTCAGTTGGGCAATTTTATGTAAAATTACTAAAATTGCCAACTTTGTAGGTTTACTTCGGACATTATACATTGATTCCTATAAATATAAGCAAGTATTTTTGTCAAAAATATATTTAAATTCAAGAATATAATCTTAGTTTCATAAAAGGACATGCGTACTAATTTTGGTGTGCATTTTACTATGCCTAAGATTGATAAAAATTAACTATATTTTATACTGTTGCATTCTTAATAAAAACATATCATTTTTGTTGAAAAACCACTATTGTGATAGAAGATGAAAGTGTGGAAGTGTATAAGGGTATATTAAGAAGCAATAAATATTATCCAACTTGAACCATTCAATTTGACTTCATAATGAGGCATTCATGTGCATTTTAGTGTTCATGTGTATGCATTTTCAAAAATCTGGGCAACTTAGAAATATTTGTAGACGAGAATATTTTCACACACAAAATTAAAATATTATTATTCAAAATGATGTAAAATGATGAAATACATCATTTCCAACTAGAATCGTTAAAAGTGACCCAAATAAGAAGCATATGTGGGAATTTTTCTAAGCTCAACAATATTATGTAAAAATACTAAGATTGCCAACTTTGTAGGTTCAATTCAGACAATATACATTGTTGCCAAGAAATAGCAGAAAGTTTCTTGGCAAATATATGGGTCCTGGCACAAAGATGGGGGACCTTTTAGATGCAAAGGATGTTTCGAAAAGCATTCTCTTGTTGTAGAATTCAACAACGCGCATGCGTTTATCAAACATAGGAATGGGAAAGGATGAGCCAGCCAAGTGAGATGCCATGAAGGCGAGGAGAACAAAACGTGTATGCATTTATGTTCTCCATAATGTGTATGTGTTTTGTAAATAATATTTTATTCCATAAATCCGGCCCCTAAAACCCCCTAACACCCCTCCCCAACCCTCCTAACACCCCCTCTTCAAATCGCTAACAACCCCTCCCTAACCCATTAACACCCCCTCTAAAAATCCCTAACACCCCCTACCCCTAAAAACCCACACGACACTCTCCAACTCACTAACACCCCCCAACCTAGTAGCATGCCCCCCCAACCCCTAACACCCCCTCTCTAACTCTCTAACACGCCCTACCCCTTAGCACCCACACCTTCCACCTACCCTTGTCTCTCCCCGAGGCCCCTAACACCCACTCCATACTCTCTCTCTCTCTCTCTCTCTCTCTCTCTCTCTCTCTCTCTCTCTCTCTTTGTCTCTATCTCTCTATCTCTACTTCTATCTCCCATTTCCTCCTCTCTGTAACCCTTAATAACGCCTTCTATCAGTCTCTTTCTCCCCTGATCCACTTACCCCCAATATCCTAACACCCACCTATGTCTCAACCTATAACCCCTTAAATTCCCCCTTCTCTCCCTACCTCTAACCCCTTACCACCCCACAATGAATCTCTCTCTCTTTCTCTAACCCCAACACCACACTCCTTACCTATGCCCCCTTTCTCTCGAATCACCCTACTCCGCCCCAAACCTCTATCTCTCTCTCTCTCTCATTCCGCCTACCCCCCCAAACTCTTACTAACCCCATTTATCACTTTCTCTCACTCCCATACTCCTCCACCTACACCTAACCCCCACCGTTCTCTCTCTCCCCCAACCCCCTAACACACCACCACCCCATTGGTTCTCTCTCTCTCTCACACACACACACATCCTATGCCTCCACCTACAACTAACCCCCCTCCTCTCTCTCTCTCTCTCTCTCTCTCTCTCTAACCCCAACACCCACACTCCTCACCTATACCCCCCTTTATCTCTACTATCCCTACTCCTCACCAAACCCTAACCACCACCCTCTCTCTCTCCCCTACTCCTCTCTTTCTTTATTCCCTCCCTTCCCCTTAACCCTTACTAATATTTTGTTTCGTTCTATATACCTATCCATCCAAATATTTTTCATGTTAAATCATCACCAAGCCAATTCTAAAACACCAAGTCATATTTGCTTTCTTCATGAAAGATGTTCATTCTATATACCTAGCCATCAAAATCATTTTAGCATTCTCATTTGTTATCATCACAAATCTAAGTCCCACAATTATCCTCCTCGCTCACTCTCCCTCTCCAATAATACTCTACCTAACCATAATTCTTAACCCTCTCTATATCTCCCCCAATCCCCTAACACCCCCCTTCTCTCTCCCGCTCTTACACCCCTACTCCTCTCACTATATCTATCCCCCTCCTCCTCCTCCTCCTCATCTCTGTTTCTCTCTCCCACCCCCTAGTCCCCGCCTCCAACCACTTACCATCCCACATCTCTCTCTCTCTCTCACCTCCTAATCCCCACCTCCTACCACTTACCACCCCACATCTCTCTCTCTCTCTCTCTCTCTCTCTCTCTCTCCTAATCCCCCTCCCGCTACCACTTATCACTTCCCATCTCTCTCTCTCTCTACCCTCACCCTATATCCCCCTTCTCTTTAACATCCCTAATCATCCCTAGATACCTACCGACCCATCCCCCCAACCAAACTATCTTTATATCTCTCTCCCTTAACTTCCCCCTCTACCCATAATCACCCACACCCTCCTTCCTTAACCCTTAAATCTCTCTCTCTCTCTCTCTCACACACACACACACACACACCCCTCTAGTCATCCACTTGGCCCTAACCACCACATCTCTCTCTCAACCACCTAACACCTCTCTCTCTCTCTCACACACACACCTACTCCTCCCCCTACCTTCAATCCCCATACTCATACATGTTTCTCTCCACCCTCTCCCCCCTAACCCTTACTAACCCCATCTCTCACTCTTTCTCTCCCTTACACCTCCACCTACACCTTACCCCCACCCCTCTCTCTCTTCCCCAACACCCTCACCTCTCTCTCTATCTCTCACTCTCATTATCCCTAACCCGCCCCCTCTCTCCCTAACCCTCCTCCTACTCTCCCTACCCATAACAACACCCTTTGCCCATCTCTTTTTCTCTCCTATTTACCCTAACCATACCCTTGTTTCCCTATATCTCCTACTCTCCCTATCCCTACCCCTCTCACTCTTTGTCTCTCCTAATCGCCCTCCCCCTATAACTTGCCCCCCCCCATCTCTCTCTCTCTCTACCCCAACCCCATACACATTCTTACCTCTAACTACCATAATCCTCCTTAAACCCACACGCCCCCCAACAACCCTACTGCCCCCTTACCCTTAAGGTAAATTTGATTTTTACCAAAATGCGCATGCGTTTTAGCTCTACAAAATGCCTACACATTTTGTACAGATAAAATGCACACACGTTTGTAGAGCTAAAACGAGCATGTGTTTTGGTTTTCATGACACACAAATAGGCGGGAAAGGAAAATTTGAATTTAAAAGAAACGCGCTCGCATTTCTTAGCACTAAGACCAAGCCTTATCACCTATCTGGGTGCCATCACTCTTCCTATGTGTCTGCTTCAGACTTAGCATAGGGTTAACCAAACCTGTGGTATGGAATGTGGTAAGCCATAACTAATTAGACATCTACCATTTTTCTCAATATGCTCGTGTTTAGTCGCTGGTTACACTATGCTGCACACCATCACTTTATATGAAACTTTAGACACATATAGCATTTTTTCTGCAAATTCCAAATATGTAATTTTAAAAAGGAATATATATATATTTCTATTTTTTTATTATTTTTCGTGTTTCATGACTCCTTAACTAAAAAAACACAATGTTAGTGTTTTGTCCACAACTCTTCTTTTTCTCAACCATTTTGAAAACAAATTGTATGGTGCACTTAAGGACACCAGCCTCTACATGCTATAAACTAGCTTAGATCCAAATCCTAGGCTCTATCAAGCGCCGAGAGGGATCAAATCTCCTGAGGTGCGAACCTCTCCTTGAATAGCTCCTTGAGTGCAATACCTGAGCCACCTAATCCTAAGCTCTAAAGTCTCTAATTTAAATCTCATATTTACTTTTTACTTTGTATTATTCTTTTTTGTTTATGTCCGACATAATATTTATTACTTTTTACTTGCATGGTTATTTTTTGTTTACTTTGTATTATTTTGTTACTCGACAAATACTTTAAAGTCTCATATTTACTTTTTACTTTGTATTAAAAGTAAAAGGTAAGGTCTCCAGTTTAAGTCTCATATTTACTTTTTACTTTGTATTAAAAGTAAAAAGTAAAGTCTCTAGTTTAAGTCTCATATTTACTTTTTACTTTGTATTAATCTTTTTTGTTTACAGCCGACATAATATTTATTACTTTTACTTTGTATTATTCTTTTTTGTTTACAGCCGACATAATATTTATTACTTTTACTTTGTATTATTCTTTTTTTGTTTACTTTGTATTATTTTGTTACTCGACAAACAAACTCGACAAACACTCGACAAACACTCGAATCACAAGATCTACCCCATATTGGGTTGTAGAGTGCCTCTCGGTGCAAAAACCGTTTTGAAATAATCACATTAATACCTTCAAAGGCTGCACCCATAGTTGGCATACTATTTTCGAGGTTCGCTCACTTAGATAATTAAAAAAATAAAAATAAATATTATTAATTTTTTTTTAGAAAAATAGCGGTGCACTAGTACTAGATGTTCTGTATATGTCTACCAGTTTTCCTAAGTTGATTCGATCACTTAGGCACTCAAAGGATGCACCCACAAAAACATATACCTTATAATTTGTCTAGAAAATAAAATGTGTCTGTTAAAAAAGATCAAAATTTTGATAGTTAAGAACATTTTCAATAGAAAAAAATTATATATTCATAAACGCCACTCAATTTACTACGTTTCATCTTTTTTTACTCATCACAAGATTCAATGTGTTTGTGTCTCAAAATATCCACGTAAGTTAATGGATGGCTTTTTTCCAATTTTCTATTGCATCTAATGTATCAAAAGAGACCCTCATTAGCTTGCACACACCCATATATCTAAATTCAAGAATGTAATATTATTTTCATAAAATTCCATGTGTACATATTTTGGCGTTCATTTTACTATGCCTATCTTTGATAAAACATTGACTCTGTTTTATATTGCATTCTTAATGTAAATATATCATTCTTGCTAAGAAACCACTTTTGTGATATAAGATGAAAATTTGGAAGTGTAAAGGGGTAAAGAAAGAAGAAATAAATCTAATCCAACTCGAACCACTCAATTTGACTTCATTATGTTGCATGCGTGTGCATTTTAGTGTTAATGTTCGTGCATTTTCAAAAATCTAGGCAAGTTAGAAATATTTGCAAACAAGGATATTTTCAGGATCAAAATTAAAATATTATATTTCAAGATGATTCAAAATGATGAAATACATCATTTCCAACTAGAATCGATAAAAATGACCCAAATGAGAAGCATGCGCATCCATTTTTCTAAGATGGGAAATTTTATGTCAAAATACTAAAATTTTCAACTTTGCAGGTTTAATTCAGACATTATAAATTGATTTCGAGAGATATAAGAGAGGATTTTTTCAAACATATATCGAAATTAAGGTATATAATCATAATTTCATAAAAGGCCATGTGTACGGAGTTTGGTGTGCATTTTACTAAACCTAAATTTGATTAAAATTGACTTTGTTTTATATTGCATACTAGTTTTACAGCTAATAACTACAAGTATGACATAGATTAAGCTAAACAAAAGTGTTTCAATGATTAATCAAGTAAACCTAAGAGTGATATTTTAAATGATTTACATCTTTCAAAGGAACAATTCTTTGGAATATGCTTTATCTAAGGATGGTCTACTTTCATCCGTGGAGAAAGTTGTCATTGAAGAAGTAATGGATGGACATGTCATTGTCAATAACTAGGATTTGAGCTATGTTTTAGTTTGAATAAATCTACTTGTATAACTCATTGAATAACTATGTTTTGGTTTGAATAAATATGTTTCAATAACTCTTTTTAAATAACTCTATTTTTGTCTGAATAACTCATTGAATAACTATGTTTTGGTTTTGGTTTGAATAACTATTTTTAGGTTTGATCACAAACCAATATAATGATTTCAATGATTTATGTCTTTCGAAAGCATAATTCCTTGGATATGCTCTATAAAAGGAAGTCCTTATTTCCCCTATGGGGCAGGTTGTCATTAACTAAATGTTGGATGTAAAGGTCACTGTCAACAACGTGGGTCAGAGGTCTTAGCTAGATGAAATATTTGATTTGGTTTAATGATTGTAGTGTTGATATACTTTCTATTTCAAAGTTTCTTTTTGGAAATATTACAATTTCTATTACATGTTTATGCAAGTTTTATTTTGCAAGTCATATGTAAACTAATGAACATATTAAAGAAAGATTTCCTATATAAAAAAAATTAATGATTCTAAAGATCTCTAGTTGTCTCTTGTAACACCTTTACAATGTATTTTTCGTTCTTTACTAGAGTAGAACATATCTTTTTTTACCTTTAAAAAAAAACGTATACCATCAATAGTTCTATTGTATTGATAACATTGAAATCAACATGTAGTACAAAATTGTAGCTTCTCTATGAGCGAGAGTGGGTCACAGAATAGAGCATTCTAAAAATAAAGGAACTCCGTCATGTAATTTATTTGCGACTTTGGGTAGCTTATAACCACTCGCTAATAAATAAATAAAATCAGGACATCCATTCTCCATGCAAACTAGAAATAGACTTGATAGCACCAACAACCAATATAGAAAGGTTCAGATGCTTATCATCAAATACCTTCAATGTAGCAATATGATATGAATTTTTTGGGTTAGATGAACATATCACCCATGACTAAATAAGATAGTATTGGTCAAAAATAGCTTCAACAACTACCAATTTCCAAAGGATGCAACTTACCAAGAGGTAAAAAAAAAAAAAAAACATTCCATCACAGAAAATTTTAAAGTTACCCGCCAAACTGATTGGCCACTCAATCGATTTTATTCATCCACACAGATCTAATGCCACCATTATCATAACTACACCACCCTTATGTTAGCTACGTAGACGTTAAAATCACATTTAATTGTAGGTTTTACTTTGGAAATTGGTTGGTATTTAATGAAATTTAGAATCTTTAGATAGTTGGAAATAACAATGACGGGTGCATCAATGATGTTCTACTTGTTCTTGATATATTTTCTAGTCTTCGTTCGATATATCAGATATGTCATTTTGGTGATGGGAAAACAATCACGTCCTCACCCAGTGATATAGCCATTCAAGAGCAACAAAATCTAGAGATTGTTGTTGCCTCTAGAAGAGTTGATCATGGCTCCATACTATACATGTTTGTTGGTTTTGAGCCTTTATTGGCCTCCTCTTTCATTGCACATGCTAATTCTTTGAGTAGGATTTGGCATGAAAGATTTGGACATTTAAACAACAGGTACTTGCAATAGATGAGCACACACAAATTGATTCATGGACTTCCTAAAATATGTTGTATTGATGGAATTTGTCTAGGATGTGTTCTTAGAAAAAAAAATCAAGATCCCATTATGAAAGGAATGGCCTTGCATGCTTCAACACCTCTTGAGTTGGTTCATAGTGATCTCATGATAAAGCCAACTCCTTCTTTCCCAGCGACTAAGTACGCACTCACTTTCATTGATGACTTCTCATGATGCTCTTAGGTGTACTTTCTTAAGTTGAAGAGTGATGTCTTGGGCCACTTTCAAGAGCTTCAAGGAATTTGTTGAGAAGCAGTCCCCTCATTCTATCAAGAATCTGCGCACATATAATGGGAGGGAGTATGTCAGTCAAACATTCAAATATTATTGTAGAGAAGAAGGCATCTTGCATCAACATTATATTACCTACACCCCTTAGCAAAATGGCATTGCTGAAAGAAAGAATAGGACATTGAAAGAACCCTAGTTGTCGAGATCCATATTTGTTTCCTTTTTGTTTCTTCCGTACGTTTCGCTTATGGGGTGTGTTAGTGTTTTTATTTTCTGAGGAGTTTGTTTCCACCGAAGCTTTCCTATCCTTGGGTTTCCAAGGAATCCAGGTTGTTCGCAAGCCTTTATGAGTTGTAATCTCATGTAGGCATTCCATTCATTGGATTTCTCCCTTACTTTATAAGGAGAGCCCTCACGGAATTTCTCTCAAGGTACATTAATACAATGACTTCTTATCTCCATAGGAGGTGTTGGTTTGCAACTTTTGGGAATACCTTTGATTGTTTTCACACAACCATATTCACTCATTCACAAATATGGTCTACCATGTCTAATAATTCAACTATGGTAAACCATCATACATAGTCAGTGAACCATTGTATGGTCAACCATGATTATTATTTTTAATTATATATTTATATAATCACAATAAGATATAGCCGTTTGTGGACATAACAATTCAATATAAGTAAACTAAGCCATACATTGTATATTTTTTATTTCAACCACGGTTAACATTCTTAATGTCAAAATGTGACATACCTTTGATTGTTCTCAACTAAGCCATAGGAGGTGTTGGTTTGCAACTTTTGGGCATACCTTTGATTGTTTTCACACAACCATATTCACTCATTCACAAATATGGTCTACCATGTCTAATAATTCAACTATGGTAAACCATGATACATAGTCAATGAACCATTGTATGGTCAACCATAATTATTATTTTTAATTATATATATATATATATATACAATCACAATAATAAGTAAACTAAGCCATACATTGTATATTTTTTATTTCAACCATGGTTAACATTCTTAATGTCAAAATGTGGTAAACAATATAATGTGACTTACCCATTCATAAACATAATAATTAAACATAAGTATGCAAGGAGGATTGTCTCAACAATGATTAGTACTAAAAATATATTAAAGCTTATCTTGAATATTAAACTATTAATTGTCAACCGTATCCAAATGCACAAGGATGAGACAAGTGTATTGTGTGATTGTATGGTAAGTAGTTCCAAATTTGAAATAAACAATTATAAAAAAAGAGAATATACAAAATAATCTACAAGTTAAGTGGCTATGCTACTCACATCCATAGGTGTTGATATCTTAGAATTTGTGGTGAACTAGCACCTATGCTTTTAGTAGATTGCATAAGGTGATGGATGGATAAGAAGCTTTGTGGCACTTGATGCATGGATAACACTAGCCACAAGTTAAGTGGTTGTGTAATTGTGATAGTCTATCAACAATCATAATGATCAACAATAATAATGAAAGTGATAATCATAGTTATTATTTTTATTTACTAACATTTTTATATTTAAATTATTCAATATGATGGCAGGTGTATTTCAGCTTTGAATAAGTGAAACTTGTTCAATATGATGTGCAACTTTAGATTGCATAAGGTGATGGATGGATAAGGAGATTGTGGCAGTTGATGCATGGATAACACTAGCCACAAGTTAAGTGGTTGTGTAATTGTGATAGTCTATCAACAATCGTAATGATCAACAATAATAATAAAAGTGATAATCATAGTTATTATTTTTATTTACTAACATTTTTATATTTAAATTATTCAATATGATGGCAGGTGTATTTCAGCTTTGAATAAGTGAAACTTGTGCAATATGATGTGCAACTTTAGATTGCATAAGGTGATGGATGGATAAGGAGCTTTGTGGCAATTGATGCATGGATAACACTAGCCACAAGTTAAGTGGTTGTGTAATTGTGATAGTCTATCAACAATCATAATGATCAACAATAATAATGAAAGTGATAATCATAGTTATTATTTTTATTTACTAACATTTTTATATTTAAATTATTCAATATGATGGAAGGTGTATTTCAGCTTTGAATAAGTGAAACTTGTTCAATATGATGTGCAACTTTAGATTGCATAAGGTGATGGATGGATAAGGAGCTTTGTGGCACTTGATGCATGGATAACACTAGCCACAAGTTAAGTGGTTGTGTAATTGTGATTGTCTATCAACAATCATAATGATCAACAATAATAATGAAAGTGATAATCATAGTTATTATTTTTATTTACTAACATTTTTATATTTAAATTATTCAATATGATGGCAGGTGTATTTCAGCTTTGAATAAGTGAAACTTGTTCAATATGATGTGCAACTTTAGATTGCATAAGGTGATGGATGGATAAAGAGCTTTGTGGCAGCTGATGCAATGATAACACTAGCCACAAGTTAAGTGGTTGTGTAATTGTGATAGTCTATCAACAATCATAATGATCAACAATAATAATGAAAGTGATAATCATAGTTATTATTTTTATTTACTAACATTTTTATATTTAAATTATTCAATATGATGGCAGGTGTATTTCAGCTTTGAATAAGTGAAACTTGTTCAATATGATGTGCAACTTTAGATTGCATAAGGTGATGGATGGATAAGGAGCTTTGTGGCAGTTGATGCATGGATAACACTAGCCACAAGTTAAGTGGTTGTGTAATTGTGATAGTCTATCAACAATCATAATGATCAACAATAATAATGAAAGTCATAATCATAGTTATTATTTTTATTTACTAACATTTTTATATTTAAATTATTCAATATGATGGCAGGTGTATTTCAGCTTTGAATAAGTGAAACTTGTTCAATATGATGTGCAACTTTAAATAAGTGAATCTTCCTTTTTATCTTGCTATGAATGTTCACCACAAATAAAATTTGATAAACAGATAGCAAAGACCTCCCACGCTCACAAAAATCATTAATATGACCAAATCAATCATGCAATCCAGATCCTTGCACCAAGAACCGCGAATGATGGGTTTTCTGCACCAAGGATCACTCCGTTTTGTCATTCCGATGCTCAGTTGTTGCGTAGTTTTTTTCTGCATTTTCACAACCGTTTCTGGCAAAGTCGTTGATTGTTTGGATCAGGAAATGCAAACTCTCTTGGCCTTTAAAAGTGGTTTGCGTGATCCTGCCGGACGCTTGGCTTCGTGGAATGCTTCTTTAAGCTGTTGCCAGTGGGAAGGTGTCTCCTGCGACAGCCGGACCGGAAGTGTCGTTGCAATGGATCTGCACAATTGCAGTTTGAGTGGTACCTTGAGGCTTGCAGCACTGTTTAACTTGACGGCTTTGGAGCGTTTGGATGTTAGCTTCAATAATTTTACTGGCCTACCTATTTCTACAGAGATGGGTTTGTTGAAAAACTTGAAGTACCTCAATCTGTCCACAGCTGGATTTGCAGGGACAATTCCATGGCAGCTTGGAAATCTTTCTAACTTGACAGGACTCGATCTCTCATCCCCAGCTTCTATGTTGACAAGTTCTGACCTCTCATGGCTTGCAAATCTCACAGCCTTGACAAATCTTTCTCTCAACGGAGTCGATCTCTCGGCAACGTCGTCCTCATGGGGACAATCAGTAAGTCGTCTTTCCCATCTTGTAAATATTACAATGTCAAACTGTGGATTGATGGGTTCTATTCCTCCCTCGCTGCAGAAACTTAGACACCTAGAAACTCTCCATCTCGATGGAAACACTTTTCAGTCCGAATTCCCTACTTGGTTAACGAAAATGACTAGTTTGATCGATCTGCAGATGAGCAATTCAAATCTCAGTGGATTTCTACCTTTTAATCTCTCTCAAATGCCTCACATAGGATGGATTTCTTTGGGAAATAATAATCTATCTGCCAATATTTCTCAGATTTTTCAGGGCCAATGGAAGAGCCTGACCTTTTTCCAGATGCCAAACAACCGTTTGTACGGCTCCATACCATCTTCTATAGGAAATCTATCATCCCTGGCTGTGTTACAACTGCAAGAAAACAAATTGCAGGGAATGATTCCAGAGTCATTGGGCCTCCTCCGCTCGCTTACTCTACTAGACCTTGGCTATAACAATTTGATGGGACCGCTCCCGTTCTCCCTAGGATCATTGTCTAAACTAACCCGTATCAGTCTTACTCACAATAATTTGACAGGAACAATCTCAGAGTCACACTTCCGAAATCTGAACAATCTGAACCATCTTGATCTGTCCAGTAACAAATTAGCCTTCAAAATCGCCTCCAACTGGACTCCGCCATTTGATTTAGCTGTGTTACTATTATCCGTTTGTCAAATAAAGGGGGCCTTTCCTCCTTTTCTAAAGACTCAACGTTCTATGACCACACTGGATCTGTCGACCAACAACCTCACGGGACAAATCCCTTCATGGATGTGGAATCTCCCCAAACTTGAGAAGTTAGCCCTATCGCACAATCAGTTGAAAGGGCCAATACCAGCTCAACTGTATAACTTGTCGTCTTCTTTGAAGCAGGTGGACCTACGAGAGAATCGATTTCATGGCAGCCTTCCCCATCCACGAAGTTCTGTCTCAGGCTTCCCGTCGGCACTTGATCTGTCAGTTAATAACATTACAGGTCCAGTCCCTTCAGAAATCTGCAGGATGTTGCATAGATCGAATTTCTTATCTTTAGCAGCGAATAAACTTGAGGGCCAGATTCCTCCTTGCATTTGTGAGCAAGCAGAGTATCTAGAGGCTCTGGACCTTTCAGGCAATAAGCTCGACGGGCAGTTGCTTTCGAATTTCAGTAATTGCTCTTCTATGAAGGTATTGAATCTGGCGAAGAATAATTTGGAAGGGCGGATACCGGTGGAGCTCGGAGAATTGAAGAAACTTCAGGTATTGCACATCAACGACAACAGGTTAATCGGAGATGTTCCTTCATCCCTCAGAAATTGCAAAATGTTGGAAATTTTGGATTTGAGTGGAAACAACTTATCCGGTAAAGTGCCTGAATGGATCGCCGATCTTTCGAAGCTCCGCTTACTTGTTCTCAGATCAAATAATTTAAGAGGTGTGATACCGATCCAAATTTGTTACCTTCAGAATCTCCAAATTCTTGATCTGGCAATGAACCATCTGTCAGGCTCGATACCACCATATCTCTCAAACTTATCAACATTGAGGAATGAAGATTTCGCAGTATCGCGGCCCAGTGTGCTTGTTTACGCAAATTACTACAAAGAAGAACTTTACCTGATGGTCAAGGGTCAGGAAATGGCGTATAAATACATCCTCTCCAGTGTGGCTCTTCTGGATCTCTCGGCAAACAACCTTAATGGCTACATCCCCAACGAAATAGGAGATCTTAAAGGTTTACAGTCTGTGAATCTATCACATAACCACCTTACAGGATGCATTCCCCGCATATTGGGGGAAATGGCGAATTTAGAAGCTTTGGATATGTCATGCAACATGTTATCGGGAAGAATACCAGAAACATTCGCAACTCTGCACTACCTTGGGTATTTAAACCTATCCAGTAACAATCTGTCAAGTAGGATTCCAGATCAACTAAGCTTTGATGCGTCTTCATTCTGGGGTAATCCGGAGCTTTGTGGGCGTCAAGTTCAAAGAAGCTGCAGCGATCATGCTTCTTATTCTGGTGGAGGAGAGGACGAGAACGGTGAGCAGACAATGCAGTGGTGGGAATCGTGGGAAGTTGGAATGGGAATGGGAATGTCAATTGGGTTTGGAAGTGTGATCGGAGCGTTAGCCCTCAGCAGGCGATTGAGCAGGCGATACTACCAGCTTGTCGATAGCATTTTGAAATCCTGAACGAAAGCTAAAGCCAAAGTGCTTCCAAGATTTCATCTCCTGGGCTGTTGGAATGTGATTAAATATTAATAAATTAAGATTAGAGAATAATAGGTGGTATTTTATTAATAGAATTTGTTGGTATTTTATTTATATTTTTGTTTAAATAGAAATAAGTGAGATTTGATCACAAGAAGCACTCTATTATATAGAGAGTTGCAGAATATAATTGTAATTTGTATTAATTATTCAATGTAATAACTATTCATAGAAATCTTTATGTGAATTATCTTGTAGTATTGTATCAGTGTATCTTTCAAAAAAAATTAAACCTCTGAAGTTTATTTTTCATTGAGAGTGGTGTTACTGTGTGTATGTGAGTGTGCTACGGTTTATCAGCTATAATGTTATCATCTATCTCGTTTCGATCTCGGGTGGTGATTCCGTGGACGCTGGACCTGTTGTGTGATGTGCGGCCGCTCTATAGGATAGCACGTTTGCACAATGCCCATTCCTCAGCTCCATAGAACTCTGATTAAGCAAGCCGAATAGTGAATACTCGTGGAGTTGGATGTACTGAATGGATCCAATGGAGTCAAGAAAGGTAGAGCTCATCGATCGCCAGTTCAATAATTGTGTGAAGGGGATTTTAACCACAGAATTATGATGATGGAAAACATAGACCATGGTTATGTATTTGTCAAATGAGATATTATATTTGTCTCCCCTGTTCGCGATGGAAAGTTTTCTGGCAAGCACAGTTCCATGGCATAGTATTGGGTCGGTTTTTATAACCGGATCTAGGAAACAAATTACAAGAAAAACAAGGCGATTTGAGTGCCAATTATCGCACGCCCTGGTAAGTTGGTAACTTTAATAGAATCTTTTACAATTTAATGAATGAACGGAATCTTTCACTTTAAGTCGCTGTCATTTTGAAGTGAGGACATGACAGTTGATAGATAGTTGTTAAATAGCATGTGGGGATTGTTATTAAAGAGTTGTTCAAAGATGTTGGAAATATTAAATAGTTGTTCAATGATGTTGGGAATAATTATTTCAAAGATGAAATTTTTGGTTTTATTTTCATTTGTTTTGTGTTAAGTAGGTGTTTATTTGTGTTTAATGAGTTTCGTTTTCATTAATATAAATATTAAGAAAGGGGTATTGAAATGTAATACTTACAAGTAGTTAAGATTAATAGGCGTTATATTATTTATAATTTATTTAATTAAGATTAATAAGTATTATATTATCAATATAATTTGTTTAATGATGGTTGAAAAAATTTCTCAATTACTTTGTATTTAACTGGGAATAAATTAAATATCATAACAAACTTTACATAATAGAAGACTTGCATCAAGTATTCATATTTTTTTTTAATGTAGAAACATTTTAAGTAGGTAAAGTAGATGTATATATATAAAAAAACATTAGTAAAACAAATGTAATATTATAAAATTATGATCACTATTATTTGTAAATATTAATTATTTTATTTTAAAATTAAAATAGTTTTAAAATTATAAAATATATGATTGTTATTTTGGAAATAAAATTTTAGAAATATGATTTTATTGCTTTTTCTTAATATAAATTAAGTTTATTTTTTTATGATGATGATGATGATTAACATTCTTTAAGATTAAAATTTGGTCTATGAGATTTTAAAAAGAAAGAAGAGAATTATTTGGTTTGCTTTAAAATTGTATTTCTATGCTCAAAAGCCTTGAATATTTAAGCTTTCTAGCTCATTATAGTTTTGGCAAGTTAGGAGGTTAGAAAAGTTGCTTGTAACATCCCCTCTCCTACCTCGATTCTTCTACAACAGAAAATATAAACCTAAATGTGTAACATGCAACTTTCTCCCTAAAAGCTCAAGGTCGGCAAAAGCACTATAAGTAATTGTTATATATTTCCTAAGTTGTGAATTTCATATGTAGACTTAGGATACTGAAAGGATTAACTCAATTGAACTATTGGGGGATGAATCCACTAGGCAGAGGGTGAGTGGCTAGGAAGTGATGAAGGTCTAAATTATTGATGACGGATGTCATCTTAAGTGTTGTTGGAACTTGAAGAAAATAAAGTGTCGATTTGATACCTTAAAAGTTTTTAATTGTTGTCCTCATGTTAAAACAATTTTGTAAGATCAAAGACTAAAGAAGTAGTAGCCACTTGAAATAAATTAGTTATTATCCATAGTGTGTTTAGTATTTATGATTATCAGGATAAGTTAGGAAATACATAATGTTTTTAGGCTTATGGTCATAAATACTATTAACCAACATTATTTTATTATTATTATAGCTATTTAAGCCAATAATAATTACAAATAAATCTTTGTATGAGAAAAATAAATACAAATTATTGGAAAAATCATCCAAAATATATATAGTTATTATAAATAAAAAATAACAATCATGCCACTGTAAAAGAAATAATCCTCTATATATAAACCATAACACATATTAAGATGGATTTTTAAAATAAGTGGTAGCTGGCTAACAATTATTTTAATGAAGCCATTAGGGTTCTTCTCTCATGATGGGATTCAACCCCAAATGAAGAAGACACGGAACGGTTTTTTTGGGAAAACTTCTTCTTGGATCTAGTTCGTTAAAGAGAATAGTTAAGGTTTGTCTCCACGAGAGAGAAATCGATATATTAGTATAATAATGTTATTGAATGGTTATAGATTAAATTTCATAAATATATCATGATAATCGTGACCTTCAAATGGACAATGAAATAATTTTATCTTTTTAGAGTTAACTGAGTATTATTTTAGAAATACTTTGGTATCTGCAGAAGAAGACTTTGAAAGGGAACTTCATAGATTAGACTATTATATTTAAGCTTGGTTTATGTATTTATCTATCTAAATTTATATTAGGTGATTGGTTTAGCCATATTATACATACACCTGTATAGATCCATGTTAAACCTAGATTTATCAAGCATCGAGAGAGATTCAATTTCTTGAGGTGTATTTTTTTTTTTAATTTAAACTCAAGAAATTCGATCTCTCTCGGTTGATTGATCCGGGTATAAGTTTTTATTTTTTTTATTTTGTAGATAGACGTAGACGTCAAGTTTTTTTAATTATTTTTCATAATTTTTTATTTTATGAGCCGATATGGATTTTTTTAAATACTTTTCATAATTCTTTATTTGATGTGCCGACATGAATTTTTTAACTTTTTTTGTGTAATGCTACATTACATTACGTTACATGACATCATCTCCCCCATACTTGGTTGTAGAGAACTTCGCTCCTCTCGGTGCAATGAAGGAAACTAAATGGATATCTTATGAATGTAATGCCAATAATATAGATTTATTATTCTCGCTATAATATTATAGCTAGGTTATAATTACCATGATCTCATTATACTTGTGATATCTGGGAAGAAAATGAATTATCTTCTTATAACAAGTATATTATTAAATTATAATGTGTGGAGACCTTTCTAGAGAAGTCAAAGTAGTCTCACACTACATTGACTAACAATTTGCTTTACAAGCGAAAATATTATTACCTTGTATTAAAGTATTATCATGATGATTGAAAGTTACAATGCTTCCAATGTATAAATGATTAAGCATACACAATGGATTTAAGTTATTAATTAAAGATTGAAGTTATATTGTATGAATATTTGAAGATGATTATGTTATTATTTAAGAGTATTTTAACTAAAAGAATGTCCTTGTAATATAGTAGGAGATTTATATAGGTAAAAGATGGTATTATTGATGAAGAGGACCATTGTAGCTATTGAGTAGCCCTACTCCTAAAATGCTTAATGAATAAGTATAATTATTTGATTGGTATTATACAATGATTAAGTTGAAAAGGAATATGTTATGTTAACCATCATTTGATAGGCATTAACCAAGAAAACTTCAAAGTCATAACATGTCTTTATAAGGTTAAGAGTCTTAGGTTATTACATTAGAGGTTAAAAAAGATTAACCAATATAAGTATTTCTAACTGTAAGATTATGGAAGTGTACCTTACCAATAACTTATAAGGTCATATTATCCTTGACTCTAACACATTTGCTTTAACACATTTGCTTTGTTTAGATGTAGTTTTTATAATAATAAAAAATTTACCTCATTTCAAAAAATGAGTAATCAATAAATTGGGTACATTGCAAGTGCTTTCAGAGCTAGGTTAACAACATTAGGAACTAATGGACTCGCATACGTACAGGTATGTTGCGTACTCTATGAAAAAATTGATTATTTAAATGCAAGATTTTGTGTTTACTTATTGGCATGCATGCTATAGGAAGGATAAGGATTAAATGTTAAGATTGTCGGAGTACATAAACTAGTTTGCTTAGAATCATGTGCCTGAATGCATGTAAGACTGTGTACATAATTTGAACAAACACTATGATAATGGATAACTAAGTTGTAGTTGGAAACTATAATGTTATGGAGAAGAGAAAATAAGTATGCTTGATCTCATTAGATTGTAAGGATATGCAATTGAGGAAATGAATGTATTACCATGTTAACGATAACTCAAATTGGAAAACCGATGCAAAGATATGGTTATGTTATTTTACATGCAAAATGTTGAGTAAAATGAAAGTCTTTGCGTAACATTGGTGTTTAAATGCATCAAAGAAGAAACTTCTTGTATATAATTTTACGTCTTGCTTACAATTACGTTGACAAAATAAAATATGATGTAAATAACCCTTGTAAAAGGTTGCCAGTGTGATGTACAAGAACACGTCGCAGCAAGAAAATTCACCAAATTGAAGCGAAGATAATGGAAATTTGTAAGATAATCATAAGAAAAAGCTAAATTCTTCGACGGAAAAAGGTAACTTCTAGAATGAATATGATTTTTTGGTTATTCTTTAAGGTTAGTTAAGATGTTGATAAAAGGTTATTTCATGAATAATTAGCTACTTTTAATGAAAACATAGTTCAAGATGCCAAGAATATATAGAAAAGAAAAACAATAAAAAATAACGAGTAGATTTGGAATTTTTTATTGAAGTACTCAATAGTAGTAACTGTAAAATTTCTAGGAATGAACACTTGTGTAAATAGAATATATGTGTTAAGGAAGTTGATTCATAAAAAATTTGGAATGGTTTACACATGTTTTGGAGAATACAAGAAGTATCAAGTCATGGAAAATGATAATATGATATTTAGCATATTGGTTGTGTAAAGTTGTTAATCAAGTCTTGGAGGACTTAGACAAATATGCCTTGATGCTAAGCGGATAAGCTCCAGAATATCAAGATTATTGAGTTACCATGATGGTTTGATGTGGAGCTAGTAGGCTCCGAAACATCGAGTATAATCAATGAAGATTAGGATATTTCATGTATTCAATGTTTCTGTTTCGAAAAAGTATTAAATATATGTCATTGTGAGTAACAGTGCTTTGAGGTTATTGCAGTTAACGAGCTATGTCGGTTCCAATAAGACCATAAATTAAGAATTGAATATGAATGTGTGAAATCTGCAATAAGAAAAATAAACTTAATACAACTAAAGACTAATCAGATAAAGAGTTATGAAACTTTTGAGCTTTAATCATGGGGGACACCCTGGGTTATAAGGCTCTTAAAATTTTAAGAAACCTTACTACACTAAACATATCTCTTAAGACACAATATTTTGAATTAACCAACTAATGAAAAGGAAGAAGAAAATGGATAATCAAAATGTGAATAAGGAAGAGAAACCCAAGTTGGGTGTTGAGCTTGTTGGCTCTAAAGCACCTAGACTGTTTAGATTCATTATGATATTTGAGTCTCGTGTTGGAATTGTTGGCTCTAGAGCACCTGACACTTTCATTTTTTGAACATCAAATTTCTCATTATTAATGTGCCACATATTGGGCATTGTCGCAATGCGACACAACACTTGATCAATGTCGCAATGCGACATAACCCTTGATGAACATCGAATGTCACATTATTAATTTGTCGCATCTTAGGTTGTCTGCCACATCTTGGGAATTGTCACAATTCGACATAACCCTTGATTAATGTCACAATATAACATATCCCTTGATGAACATCGGAATGCAAGATAACCCTTGATAAACATCACATGTAACTTAACCCTTGATGAACATCGAATGTCACAGTATTAATGTGTTGCATCGTAGGTTGTGTCGGCTTTTACTCAACACTTTATCGAACTATGGTTGACTTTGGTTAACCATGGTTGACTTTAGTGAAACATGTTTGACTTTGGTTAACCATGGTAGTGGCTATAGTTAATATTGCAACATCAAAATTTTTGAATAAGGATGTATGTAAAAATCTTCATTTTTAATTTTTAAATTTTTTCTAAATTAATGGTTTCATAAATACAAATTATATATATATATATATATATATATATATATATATATATATATATAATTTGATATAAAAACTATATAAATTGATTATAAAATTGTAAAAATTAAATGGAAAATATTGATAAACTTATAACATCACTTACAAGTATATATAATAAGAATATCTATTTTTTTCTTTTAAGAAATATTACAATGGAATATTTATTTATGTATAGACATTTTGAATAATAATGTTATTATTTATTTCATTTATATTGAAATTATTAATAATGTTTTTATTTATTTCATTTATATTAAAATTTTATTTACTTTATTTATACTGAAATTTTGAATAAATATTATTAGTTTGCTTCAAATTTATAAAAACGAACTTTGAAACTTTGTTTTATAAACAACAATGTATATAAAAATTATAATTTTAATATGTTTTAAATTTTTAAAAATTAACACTTTCATTGTCTCTAATTATTACATAGAAAATTGATTATAAAATTGTAAAAATTACATGGAAAATAATAATAAACTTGTAACTTCACATACAAATTTATAATATAAAAATATTTAAAAAAGTATTTTTATTTTTATTTTTAAAAATTACCTATTATTACATAGAAAATTTATTATAAAATTGTAATAATTACATGGAAAATAATGCTAAACTTGTAACATCACATACAAATTTATAATATAAAAATATTTAAAATAATATTTTTATTTTTATTTTTAGAAATAGTAAAAAAAATATACAAATTTATAATATAAGAATATTTAAAAAAATATTTTTATTTTTATTTTTAGAAATAGTACAAAAGAATATAATTATTTATGTCTAGACATTTTGAATAATAATGTTCTTATTTATTTCATTAAAATTAAAATTATTAATAATATTTTTATTTATTTAATTTATATTAGAATTTAGTTTATTTAATTTATTGAAATTTTGAATAAATATTATTGGTTTGCTTAAATTTATAAAAAATGAAATTTTGAATCCATGAGATGTAGAACAGTTGGTGGCGGGGTATGGTTAAGACGCCCCCTGAGCGGAAAGGTTGCCGGTTTTAATCCCACGGATACCAAAAAATCCAACCTTGTTAGGAGTTGGTGCGGTCCAGGCCGAGTGCGATCCCCGGGTGATTTTGACGGCTTAGATGCCCCTAGTTTGTGGTAACTCAGCCAAAGGCAAACTTGCTAGTCAAGGAGGTTCCACCACTTTGCCAACAAAAAAAAATGAAATTTTGAATAAATATTATTAATTTTTCTCAAGTTTATAAAACATAATTTTATTTTATAAAAAAGGATGTATATAAAAATTATAATTTTAATATTTTTAAATTTTTAAAAAATTAACATACTTTCATAACTTATATATATATATATTACATAGAAAATTTATTATAAAATTGTAAAAAATACATAGAAAATAATAATATAATTGATTATAAATTGTAAAAATTACATAAAAAATAACGATAAAGTTATAGCATCACTTACAAAATTATTTGATTATAAAATAACATGAGAAATTGACCATAAAAATTATAATTTTGATAAAATCATACTATTAAAAATTATCTTCCAGACATCCTCCAATTATATATATATATATTATTTGATATAAAATCTATACAAATTATATAGAAAATTGATTATAAACTTGTAAAAATTACATGCAAAATAATGATAAACTTATAGCATCACTTACAAATTTATAATATAAGAATATCTAAAAAATTTATTTTCATTTTATTTTTTTAAGTAATAGTACAATGTAATATTTATTTATGTATAGACATTTTGAATAGTAATGTTTCTTATTTATTTCATTTCTTAAAATTTTGAATAAATATTATTGATTTGCCTTAAGTTTATAAAAAAATTGTTTTATAAATAAAGATGTATATAAAAATCATCATTATAATATTTTTAAAATTTGTTTTATAAACAAAAATGTATATAATCATAATTTTAATATTTTAAAATTAAAAAAAAAAATTACTTTCATAACTTTCAATTATATATATATATATATATATATATAATTTGATATAAAATTATACAAATTACATAGAAAATTGATTATTGAGTTATAAAAATTACATGAAAATAATGATAAAGTTATAGCATCACTTACCAAATGATTCGATTATAAAATCACATGAGAAGATTGATCATTAAAAAAACATAATTTTGATAAAATAATAATAATTAAAATATATATAATAATCTTTAATCATTAAATAACTTAAATTCCATTTTTATCATAAAATTATTGATATTAACTTTAATACAAGAAACCTAAACTTAACTTTAAGTTAAAGAATATGTAAAAGATAATTATGCTTATGCTCAAAGACATCCTCTTAAGAAAAAATGTCTACTCACAAACAAAAAGTCGAAATATTTTAGTAAGACCTTTTTAGAGATTGCAATATTTTTTAAAATGCTTGGATCGATATTACATTGCAATTATTCTATTGGCAAAACAAGACGTCCCAACGACCATTCATGAAATATATATGTCCGTGAAGCCTGCAATTAATTCAGCCCCCTACTAGAAATATATATTTCAGTGACGCGTGCAAACAATTCAGCCACCGGAGGAGAAATTTTGTATTTCAACTGAGCCATGAAAGACAAAATTCCAGAAAAGCATTCTAAACTATTCCAAGCTCAACTTTACAAATACAATATGTAAATTCAATAAAAAACACATGGAGTACAGGCTCAGTATTGTTCGTTGTTGTGCAGGGCCATCACCATGTATTTAACACATACTTTTGATGAAAATTCACAGAATCAATATACACACATTTCAAAGTATAAACGCTTATTTCATTAAATTTTGACAAATTAGGCAAATTTGGATTAAGAAAGTGTGAATTTAGACTCTCAAAGTGTCAATATCAACCTTTCTAAAGTGAAAAAACGGGTTTTGAAAGTGGCAATATTGGATTTGAAAAGTATGTTTTTCCATTCGAATAGTGTGTTTTTTTACTACTTATGAACCTTAAAATTGCAGTTTTTTGTTATGAAACTATGAATTTCAATTCAAAATAAGTGAATTTCAAATAAAAAAATGCAAATTATGATTTGAAAAGTGTGAATTTAAAATATAAAAATGCAAATTTTGATTTGAAAGTGTGAATTTCAAATAAAAAAATTCCAATTTTGATTTGAAAAGTGTGAATTTAAAATAAAAAAAACAATCTCGGACTTGAGAAGTGTGAATTTCAAATAAAAAAACTGCAATTTTTTATTTGAAAATTGCAATTTTCATTTGTAAATGTTCAAAATTTTAATGTGAAAAATTCAATGTTTAAAATATCTAGTCATTGTTACAATAACAGGTCAATCCACTAAGTTATAACATATAAAAATGGTTTGTCCCGACTTTTATTTTTCGACAAGAAGGATCGTCCACCCCTTCTTTTCGTAGTTAATCGTGAAAACATTTATCCAGCAATTCGGCCATATCCATAATGGAGAACACAAGAAGGATCGACCGACCCTTCTTGCAGTGTCGAGCTATTATGAAAATCATATTGGGAATAATAAGGGTCGGTCGACCCTTCAATTTCGAGGGAATTGTTAAACTAGAACACCTTGAAATTTATAACATATAAAAATAGTTTGTCCCAACTTCCGTTTTTCGACAAGAAGGATCGATCGCCCCTTCCTTTTGTAGTTAATTGTGAAAACATTTATCCAAGAATTCAGCTATATCCATAATGGAGAACACAAGAATGATCGGCCAAACCTTCTTGCACTGTCAAAATATTATGAAAAGAATATTGATAATAAGAAGGGTCGGTCGACCCTTATTTCAGTGTCGAACTATTATGAAAATAATATGAGGAATAAGAAGGGTCGACCGATCCTTTAATTACGAGGGAATTATAAAAATAGAATACCTCGAAAGTTATATCATATAAAAATGGTTTGTCCCGACTTCCATTTTATGACAAGAAGGATCGGCCGCCCCTTCTTTTCGTAGCTAATTGTCAAAACATTTATCCATCAATTCAACTATAGCCATAATGGATAATACAAGAAGGATCGACCGACCCTTCTTGCAGTGGCGAACTATTATGAAAAGAGTATTATGAATAAGAAGGTTCAGTCGACCCTTCATTTAGGAGGGAATTGTAGCAATAGAACACCTTGGAGAAAGAGCGGCCACTCTTTCTCTCAGAATATTTCTACTTGCCAACAAAGTCTTTAAAGCAAAACTTCTATAGATTTTGTGACACATGGAACGCTTATATTGTGACATGTGGCATATTTGATTTTTAAAATTAGTTTAAAGATTGTTTAAACGAATATTAAGGAAATTAATGGTACCATTTAACGTATGGGGACTGTTTTAATGGTACCATTTAACGTATGGGGACTGTTTTAATGGTACCATTTAACGTTTGGGGAAATTAATGGTACCAAATCCGTTTTAAACTGATAATAGTTGAGCTGCCCCATTATTCCTCGAGAATGGGGCAACTCCCCAATAGACAGAGCAGAGAGAATGGGGCGGCTACCTAGTAGACAGAGCAGAGAGAATGGGGCATCTCCCCAGTGGACATTCCCTTATACACCAGCAACACCTGCTGAGGGTGCAGCAGGAACCAAGTTTCCTCAGTGGCGTTGAGAATATGCTTTACCCACAAATCTCTTATCACAGAAAGTTAACCAGATATCATCAACTTGACAGCATACTATTTACTAATCATTCGCATATTATGTAAGCAATTCACAGATTCAACATAGAGTAAACATTCACAATAACATATCCATTCTACTTAATCACATGAACCATTATCATTCAATCCACAACATAATAGACATAATGCAACATTCACCACCGCACAGAGACAGAATTAGAACAATAATCGAACATCTTCATGCATTCATTAAACTCTGTGGTAAACCCGTCGCAAGAACAGTCAAAACATAATGTTGTGGAACCAAATTAGACCAAAAAGAGGATTTCTCCACTATTTCTCTCTCTTCTAATCTGCCCTTAGGCTTACAGTTCACTTCTATTTATATGATATTCGATGGTCCATATTGACCGATTCTAACAATTGAATATTGACCGAGTAGCCCCCATAACAAAACCACGCTAACATCTGGAGTCTGCACTGAGACTAGACTTCCAAAGACATGGAAAAATACACAGAAAAAATAGCGAGCCACCAACGAAAAATCCACAGAAAAAATAGCAAGCCACCAGCGATCCGGACGCTAACCACCAAGACCGGCATGAATGTAGACCGGGAAGACCAATCAGGGAGTAGGGTGCTCCCCCCGTGGGGAAACTGGTTCTTCATAAGGGAAGTCCCTCGAGCTATCCATGTAATCTTTCAGAGTAGACTTGAGCAAGCGAACACTGACCGAATGAGTTTGTTGGCCACCTTTTATAATTTGGAGGGCTTCACGGAGGTCGTGAGCCAGCTGGTTCCTCGCTTGAATTTCACGAGCGAACAAGATCCTCACCACCCAGTAGGGGTTGGAGATTAATTTCCATTCCAAGTGGGCTTCGTATTCCTAGAGAAGGGATAATTCGCGGTGTGCTATCTGCTCCTCTATCGGAGCAGGCGTCTCTGCTAGATACTAAGCCCCGCAATTGAAGGTTTGCGGGGCAGACTCTTACATCCCCATGGTGTGCTGTTGAGACGAGCCTTCTCCCTGAGAGAAACTTTTCCCCCCAGGTCATGAAGACCCTACACCCCTACTGGATCCCCTGCGTCTACACGCCCTCATACGGGAAGCCATGATATACCAATTAAAAAAATCAAACCACCAGAAATCCACCCTGAAGTTCAGCTAAGCTTTAAATTGCAGGTCTCTCGAATGGAGGTCGCCTACTCCATTGAAAATATTTATAGGAATGTTTATGGAAAGCAGGGCGGAGAGCCAACTTGACTCCCAGAGATTTTCACAGAAGCCCACACATACGAGAGGATTTCCATTAATGGCTTTGTAGAGATTGAATGACTCAAAATCCATGTAAAAGGTCATCTCGTACAATTGAAAATCAATCTGCAGTACTTACTCGGTAGCGCGGTACAACCATAATTATTGCCTTCAGCATGGAGGCAGTTATGCGTAAGGATGCAATGATAGAAACGAATTGTGTAAACTGGCATCAGCATAATGACTGAGGCATGATGTTACAGGGCGTAATTTATTGGAGGCATGACATTACATGGCGTCTGGCTGACCCCTGCATCGTGTCATCCTCCACTACTGTCCCTTCAAACCAGCCTGCATCTATCCGAATAGTACTGTCATGATGGTTGATAGTACTATCATTATGGTTGATAGAGGTGTAGACAACGAAAGCTAAGCATTGAGCTACAGAGTATTAAATAAGACAGCTCCACTACCGTCCCTTCAAACGAGCCTACATCTGTCTAAATACAAGATGACACCAACGTTCAGCGATTGACAAGGACAATCTAAAACATTGAGCAACTTTAGCCTTTGAAAGTGTCAATATCAGCCTTTCTAAAGTGCAAAAACAGGTTCTGAAAGTGGCAATATTGTCTTTGAAAAGTGTGTTTTTCAATTCAAATAGTGTGTTTTTTTACTACCTATGAACCTTAAAATTGTAGTTTTTTGTTAAAAAACTATGAATTTCAATTTAGAAAGTGTGAATTTCAAATCAGAAAATGCAAATTTTGATTTGGAAAGTGTGAATTTGAAATAAAAAAAAACGCAAAATTTGATTTGAAAATGGTGAATTTCAAATAAAAAAATGACAATTTTCATTTGGAAACTCTGAATTTAAAATTAAATGCAATTTCTGATTTGAAATGTGTGGATTTCAAATCAGAAAATTCATTTTTTAATTTGAAAATTGCAATTTGCATTTGTAAATGTTCAAAATGTAAGGTGAAAAGTTATAAAAATGGTTGTCCCAACTTCCATTTTCCGACAAGAATGATCGGTTGTCGCTTCTTTTAGTAGTTAGTTGTGAAAACATTTATCCAACAATTCAGCTATATCCATAATGGATAACACAAGAAGGATCGAGCGACCCTTCTTGCAGTTTCGAACTAATATGAAAATAATATTGGGAATAAGAAGGGTCGATTGACCCTTTTGAGAGTGTCGAACTATTATAAAAATAATATTGGGAATAAGATGGGCGGTCGACCCTTCAATTACGAGGGAATTGTAAAAATAGAACACCTTGTAAGTTATAACATATAAAAATGGTTTCTCACAACTTTTGTCTTTGATCTTTGTTTTTTGACAAGAAGGATCGACCGCCCCTTCTTTTCGTAGTTAATTGTGAAAACCTCTATCTAGCAATTCAACTATATCCATAATGCAAAATACAAGAAGAATCGACCGACCCTTCTTGCAGTGTCGAACTATTATGAAAACAATATTCGAAATAAGAAGGGTCATCCGAGCATTCAATTTCAAGGGAATTGTAAAAATAGAAAACCTTGGAAGTTATAACATATAAAATTGTTTGTCCCGAATTCCATTTTCTGACAACAAGGATCGGCCGTCCCTTCTTTTTGTAGTTAATTGTGAAAAAAATTATCCAACAATTCAGCTATATGGATAATGGAGAACACAAGAAAGATCGACCAACCCTTCTTGCAGTGTCGAAATATTATGGAAATAATATTGGGAATAAGAAGGGTCGACCGACCCTTCTTGCAGTGTCGAACTATTGTGAAAATAATATTGGGAATGAGAAGGGTTGGTCGACCCTTTAATTACGAGGGAATTGTAAAAATAGAACACCTTGGAAGTTATATCATATAAAAATGGTTTGTCCCGACTTCCGTTTTACGACAAGAAGGATTGGCCGCCCCCTCTTTTCGTAGTTAATTGTGAAAACCTTTATCCAACAATTCAGTTATAGCCATAATGGAGAATGCAAGAAGGATCGATCGACCCTTCTTGCAGTGTCAAACTATTATGAAACAAATATTGCAAATAAGAAGGGTCGGGCGAACCTTCATTTAGGAGGGAATTGTAACCATAGAAAACCTTGGAGAAAGAGCTGTCGCTCTTTCTTTGAGAATATTTCTACTTGCCAGCAAAGTCTTTAAAGCAAAAATTGTATAAATGTTGTTGTTAAAATGTTGATATCTGCTATCCTAGGGTGACATGTGGAATGAGCTTATTGAGATACGTGGCATATTTGATTTGGCACATTGAGTATAGCGAGGTTACTAATGCTGGTTTAACCACAACACAATCAGGAAATGAAAATTCACTGATAGTAGTTTTAAGGATTAGGCACATGCAAGATTACCTTGTAATTGGAAATGCTAATTGAAAAATTAACATGAATTTATTAATTTATGTTAATCATTTGCAAAAATAGATAAATGTTTTAATTAAATAAATTCACTTCAAACATAAAAGACACACAAATCATCAGTAAAGACAAATCCAAACTGTAGATCAATGTATGGATTATTGATTGCAAAAATTAAACAGTGTGGATTATTGATTGCAAAAATTAAACAGTGTTCATAGACAGTGTGGATTATTGATTGCTTATTTGGTAAATTTTCGAGAACCCGAAACCCGCCACCTGCATTTTCGGATTGCGGATTTCGGGAATGTTGAATAAAGCAAGATTTTGAAACTTTACCACAAATCCTGCATCCTGTAGGAGTAATCTCGGCCGTTTGTTTCTTCCTAGGTCTACGGTCCAGATCTCATCCGTTCGAAAAAACCTTAAATACATGATTTTTTCTGATTTTTCACTATCATTTTTACTGTCGGTTTTTACGCTCCTATGTGGATTTTACTGTGGAGTTTTTACCAGAGTCACCTGCACGGTTTTCAGCTGAAATCAGGTTGGTTTGTCATGAATTTTGCATCTTCTTTTCACGCTTTTACTGTTTATGGGTTGATTTTGACTCTCGTTTGTTTATTTATCAGAATTTCCCGAAACCTTCATCAGAATGTCTCGAACTACCCGGTCCAAGGCACTATTTAGGGATTCACTGACCAAGGATCCCAATTTCGGCATTTTCTCAGACACCAGTGAGAGTGTGATTGAGGATTATCAAATGGACTGAGCGAAAATTTATTCAATCTTTGATAACAATGACCCTTCAGGCATCAAACAAGACCGGCTAGCTTATGAAAAAATTAGGGCTTCCCAAATTCATGCCATTGTTGCTCGCCCTTCCATCTTACCTTATACAGACCCTGTAAAATGGATTGTTGAAAATGCCAATACCAAAGACCGGTCATTCAATGATTGCGCAAGTTCGCAATTGACTACCTTTCGCCCGAAGGTTTTTATCAAAGCTTTTGCTCTCAAGCCAGCTATACAAACCCTGAGTTCTAAATTTATTCAATCCTCCAAAACCAGAAATAATTTTGACAAGATGATGAAATGTTGGATGATGAAACCTAATAGTTTCGTGCCCAAGGTGGATGATCTCTATCCTATTATTTGGTTCAAGGAACCTTACTCTTTACTCGTAGCCATGCTTTGCAGGCTTTTTGGTCTCCCCAATTGTTCAGTTTTCAAGGCTGAATGGACTCCCATAGCTCATCATGTGTTAACAACAGGTGAATCCTTTCCCTGGTCATCCATCCTATCATCAGAAATTAAGACACAAATTCAAAACTATCAAAAGGCACCCACCTCAAAGAAGCCACATTTTTATCTGTCAGCCTACATCCTTGATGTCTTCTGCTCTAACTTTCAATATCCTAACTTGGGGTGGAATTGGACCCCTGAGGCTCCACCAGTTCATATATATCATCCTACATTATGGGAAAGCAATTATCTACCCTTGATTTATGAAATTTGTGACCACTTCATGGGTACCATTTACTATAAATTATTTCACCAGGAAGTTCCTGCCTTCTCAGCAGATGCCAAAACCTTCATCAACACCATTGGGGACTGGTATGTTTATGAGTCTTTTGCATATATCACAGTTTAGGGAAGTGACACTGTTCACCTGTTCCCCAGAATTGTACTTGACAAGTTGGTTATTCAAAAGTTTCCTATTAGACTGTCACTGCTGGAGTCTACAAGAAACTTACTGGCCCTAAAAAGAGAGGCTGGCCTAAGTTCTCTCTAAATCTTGGCCCACTAGTTATTCCTACTTCAACCTGGGCTGCTGTACTTGGTGATCAGTTGGCTCCTTTGAAGTTGGGAAAAGCACCCAAAAGAAAGCATGATCCCAAGAAATTCTTGGATGCACACTTCAAGCAATATCACAGGAAAATGGACTATGTCCATGAAGATTTGCTAGATGACTTTATCTATCGAGGGGTGAACACCTTCCCTGAAGTGTTAGAAAGAGCCAAGAGCTTGGATGAGCAGCGACAAATTATGGCATTTCAGAAAGAAATAAAATCTCAGGTTTATGGGAAAAGAACCTTGGAGTTGAATATCACTGAATAGGTTAGAAGGAGCAGAGAACAAAAGCAAATTCAGCTAGCCAATGCATCCTTAATGCTTACTTATACAGATGGAGACAAAGGTAAAAATACCATGGAGGAACCTCCTCATATTAAAACCACTGAGCAGGTTAAATCCTTGTTGCAGACATCTAAGAATTTTCAGCAACATTTGGAAAAATTGACTTCAGTGTTGGGTACCAAGACAGTTGAATCGCCCCAGGTTGCTATGAGTGTTCAAGTAACTACTGGAGCTTCACAGCTGGTTGATGACTCAACAATGATTGAAGATAATCCTCCTAAGAGACAGAAAGTTCAGGTTTCCACATCTGAAGTTCCTACTGTTGATCTCACTAACAGTGATGTAGAAGATGAGCCACAGGCTACAGTTCAAGTGACTAAGGAAGTACCTGAAAAGGTAACTGACAAAGTTGTGGAAGAAGTCACTAGGGAAGTGACAAACAACTCACAGTCACTTACAGACTTGTTGGACAGTATTGAAATGGAACATTCTGATTTTGATCAACCAATTTTGGAACTTACCTCTACTAACCCTGACATCACAGTTCCATCACTTTTGTTACCACCTATCCAGGATATTTCTATTTTTCCTGTAGGGGAAATCCCACCACTCTCTATTTCACAGTTGTGTAACAATACAATAATATTAATTTATTATTAATTAAAGACTATTTAAGCCAATAGTCATGCCCTTTTACTAAAAGGTGCATGACGGACTTATATAAAGCCCAAACCCATGTAACTATTAATCATCAATCATACATTCATTTTTACATTACTACTTAGCCATTTATGGCTTTCTTACGTTACTTGTACTGGTTATTTACTTAGTAAAGGAACACTTGTTCCTTCAGTGGTATCAGAGCCCTTGTAGCCATTGGCTATTATTGGGAGTTTCTCCCGTAAATTGGTTTTTGACCATAGAGTGGCCCTTGGCCAAAATCCATTTTCCAACTCCAAAAAAGTAAAAAAACAAAAGAGAAGAAAGAAAAAGACAAAAGTAAAAAAAAAATAAAAAAAATAAAGAAACAAGAAAATAAAAAGAAAAAGAAAAGAAGATAATGAAAAAATAAGTAAAAATAAAAAAAGATAAAAAAGAAGAAGAAGAGAAAATAAGTAAGAACAAGAAGTAAGAATAACATTCATGAAACCACACATGGTTTTATGACAGTGCACATGGTTTTGTGAGCCCTTGGTTTTATAAACCGTCCCTTGGTTTTATCAAACCAACTCTTAGTTTTATATATTATTATAATAATATTAGTATTATTATATAATATTTTAATTTTATTAGAAACTTATTACTCCACATTTTTAATTAAAGTATTTAAATATAATACTTATTATTTTTATTCAAACAAAAATTACAATATTATTATTATTATTTATAATAATATATATTGTATTGTTTCAAAACTCTATACCTCTTCTATTCACAAAAAATTATAATATTTATTATTATTGTTAGTAAGAATTAATATTATTAAATAATTGTAATTAATTACAATTAATTTATAAAAAGGGAAAGGAAGCCAAAAATCAAGGAAAACCGGCAATCATCGAAGAGTCAAACATCAAAGGAAGACCAATTATCATCGAAAGTCGAGACCATTCACCTTCGAACGAGTCAAAAAAAAATCAAAGTCTTAGAGGATATTAAAGTAGTCACTGACACCAATTGTGGAAGAATTATGGAAGACATATATAAATTCAAATTTTGGACTAAGTGTCCTTATTGCGAAATGGAATTCCAATATCCGAGAGCCTTTAAAAATTATGATCGACCCTGTCCAATATGTGATAAACATTTTACTATGAGGGACGATCCAGGTCACTCACAATCGCAATCATAGTTACGAAGAGTTTCGTCCCAGCTAGAAAAGTGTGAACTAGCTAATAGTGTTCTACAACTCCGGTTCAACAATCAGGAACAAATTAATGGTTTTCAAAAAGAACAGATTATTACCTCAGAATTACGAATTCGATCATTGGAAGACAGGAGAGAAAACCTCACAAAAAATTTATCAGATAAGGACGAAAAAATTTCACATCTGGAAGGTATCATTCAAAAACTTGAAGACCAGATAAAAAAACCAAACAAAGTTGAAGAATATCCATATGGAAATAGTGTCGACTTAAAAGAGGAAATTAGTTGTCTTAACAAAATTGTCATGGACAAAAAAGACGAATTGGCGCAAGTACATGAAAAGTTAAAAAATCAGGAAACAGAGTTACGTCATCATCAACAACAAAAAGAAAAACTCCAGCAGCAGTATGACGACAGTAAGAAGACACATAAGTTGGAACTAACAAAAGTTAACAAGGTGTTATCAAGCAATACCGAAGAAATTTTTCGACTACGAAATCATAACAAAACACTAATTACAAAGATCAAAAAATTGAAAAACAGTAGCAAGAGAGAACACTCCGGTGAAGACCTCGAAGGAAGAATATTGGAAAAGCAAGAAGAAAACCAGTGTCTAAATAATTGTAATCAGGAATTAGAGAATCAAATCAAGAAGTTAGAAATTGACAAAAAGTCACAAGATGAAAGAATAAAAAAGATTCAGAATCATAACAATTTACTGGAGAACCAGGAAGCGCAAATCTAGGAAGATGCATCCAAAAATCAAGTTGAGGAAGTGAAGGCAGTCTTCGCCACAATTCAAAAGAAAGAAAAACAAACAATACATACGCCTTACAGACATCCCAATTATAATCGTCAATTTTACCAACGACAGGGTCAAAATAAGCATTCACAAACGATTTATGTTGACATGCAAACAATTAGACATACTAAGAAACGATTGAGACGACCAATTCTCCAAAAATATCTCAGAGGTCCAATCAAAATAGATTTGGGATGGACCACAGCAGATACGATGTGACAATTCTCCTAGGGAATCCAGAACTTGTATCGTCTTATTTCATCAAGTGTCGCAAAGGATTCCAGAGATGACAGTTCAAACAAAATCGGACATTGTTGTCAATGAAGCTTTGAGGACAAAGCTTCCCTTAAGGGGAAGGCAATGTAACAATACAATAATAAATTAATATTAATATTAATTTATTATTAATTAAAGACTATTTAATTCAATAGTCATGCCCTTTTACGAAAAGGTGCATGACGGGCTTATATAAAGCCCAAACCTATGTAACTATTAATCATCTATCATACATTCATTTTTACATTAGGTTATTTTTTATTTTGTGGATCCCTATGTTTTGTGGATCTCCATTTTTGTACTCTGTTGTAGTTCTTACTGGACATATGCCTCTTTTGAAAAGGGGTGGATAATTTTGGGATTGGGAATCAACAGGAGACGACTAGGGATTCTCTATCTTACTGGAGCTTTGTAATTTTGTTTGCAGAACTCATTAATACAGTAAAGTAATCTCATTGAATCTTTTCCTGTTTATTGTTCAAGTTTCTTTGACAACGCCTTATTTCGTATCTCAAATTTTCATCTACAGTATGTGATCCCTTTTGCATGTATGAATTAATGCACAGGTCTGTTGTACTGATTTATCTTATGGCTGATCTATGTATAAAATATCTTGTTGAATTTCTTTAATAAAGATATTTTTCTTTATCAATTTCTGCAAATGATTCACATGCTATTTGATCAATGTTAATTTTTCAATTGACACAGTGATCACAGATCGATCTTGAATAGGTTTAAATTACTTGAATTATTCTTTTCATGAATTGGTGATGATTTAAGTAAACAAGTAAAATGCATCTTTTACATTTCTGTTGTAGTTGGCAAACATGCTTGTTCCTTTCATATCAAGACCGATCTGCACAACAACAAGTCTTCCTTAGAATGGATTCTAACTTAGATTAGGATCCCTCCCCTCGTGCTCTCCACGTGCTTTGGGGATGGCCCCATAGATCATGCTAACATCCGTAGCCGGGGGATAATGCTCCTCGAACTGAAGTTTACTTGTGGAAGTAATTGTAAATACGTAACTTTACACATTTACATTAGTATCATCATAGTAGCATTATACGAAATCTATTCCATTCTTTCTTTTCTTTTTTTTAATAGAAACATTCTTTTTTTTAAATAGAAACATTCTTTACTTTTTTTTTTAAATCGAAGCATTATTTATTTTTTTTCTTTTTCTAAATAGAATGAAATCTCATAAAAAGAATGAAAAGTGTTGTTAGTTATTATTATTTTTTAATTAAAGCCCTTCATGCTAGAAGGGAGGTATGAATATATAACCTTCAAATGTCAATTTAAAATAAAAAAAATGCAATTTCTGATTTGAAAAGTGTTCAAAATTGCAATTTTCATTTGTAATTGTTCAAAATTTTAAGGTGAAAAGCTATAACATATAAAAATAGTTTTTCCCGACTTCCATTTTCCGACAACAAGGATCAGCCGCCCCTTCTTTTTGTAGTTAATTATGAAAACCTGTATCCAACAATTTAGCTATATCCATAATGGAGAACACAAGAAGGATCGACTAGCCCTTCTTGCAGTGTCAAAATATTATGAAAAGAATATTGATAATAAGGGTCGACAGACACTTCTTGCAGTGTCCAACTATTATGAAAATAATATGGGGAATAAGAAGGGTCGGGCGACCTTTCAGTTACGAGGGAATTGTAAAAATAGAACACCTTGAAATTTATATCATATAAAAATGGTTTGTCCTGACTTCCATTTTACGACAAGAAGGATCGGCCGCCCCTTCTTTTTGTTGTTAATTGTCAAAACCTTTATCCAGGAATTCAGCTATATCCATAATGGATAATACAATAAGGATCGACCAATCCTTCTTAGAGTGCCGAAATATTATGAAAAGAATATTTGGAATAAGAAGGGTCGGTCGACCCTTCATTTAGGATGGAATTGTAACATTAGAAAACCTTGGAGAAAGAGCGGCTGCTCTTTCTCTAAGAATATTTCCACTTGCCAGCAAAGTCTTTAAAGCAAAACGTCTATAAATTTTGTTGTTAAAATGTTGATATCTGGTATCCTAGGGTGACATGTGGAATGATCGTATTTTGACACGTGGCATATTTGATTTGGCACACTGAGTATAGGGAGGTTGCTATTTTTTATTTGATTTGGCACATTGAGTATAGCGAAGTTACTAATGCGGGTTTAATCACAGCACAATCAAGAAATGAAAATTCACTCAGTAGTTTTAAGGATTAGGCACATGCAAGATTACCCTATGGCTAGAATGCTTATTGAAAAATTAAC
Organism: Larix kaempferi; assembly: GCA_027924585.1. Lineage (NCBI taxonomy): Eukaryota > Viridiplantae > Streptophyta > Pinopsida > Pinales > Pinaceae > Larix > Larix kaempferi. The sequence goes on along the minus strand of BSBM01000402.1, from coordinate 2,442,621 downwards.
ATGAATTTATTAATTTATGTTAATCATTTGAAGAAATAGATAAATTTTCTAATTAAATAAATTCACTTAAAACATAAAACATGCACAGATCATGAGTAAAGACAAATCCAAATTGTAGATCAAACTAATCAGAGGCAAGAGGCAGGATATGATTAAACATGACAGTGCTATGCAAAGAAAACTAATTAGAGGCAGGATAGCTGATTAAAGAGATTTTGTTTGGTGATTAAAGAAGAAGATATGAACAACCCATCAATATAGAGCTTATGATAATGAATTCGATACCAACTTTAGCAGAAAATGGTAGTGGATGCTTGAAATGAAAGCAACAGAGCATGATATTTATGACTTATGTCCCGATACAACACTTATCCAAGCATGAAAAAGCATAACAGTATGAATTAAACAGTGAGAGAAACATTCACATAAGAGAAGAAGTAAACAGACTGTAAGACGAATAACACAGGAATCTCTGATAGACAACCTTGCTCGGCCTAGCTAGATTTTATTAAAATATATCTCAGAGTGCTTAATAACACAGGGAATTCACGAGTCCAACAAAAGTTTCCAATCCTTTCTCCTTCTATTGCATTGCTTACATAGATGCTCAGAGCCTTCCGGCTCAAGATGCCTCAATAGGAAGTTGTTACAATGTAGGTGACACCTATTCAAAAAGGTTCGCCACCCTCAGGAATTAGTTACAACAAAATGACAATGCTGGTAAAACTGGCTCAATTTCCTTTTACAAAATTACTGAGCATTTTTACCAAAAGACAATAGACTCTAACAAAATAAACAAAATGATTCAGCGAATATTTCCTCCATGCTGCTATCCCACAATCATCAAATCTTCAACGGTTCAATATTAGCTTTCCCTTCCCATATTTCTCAAAGAGCTTCCGTAGCTTGGAAGTTGGCAACTCTGAGGTGGCCAACTCCTTCATTAAGACTCGGATCTCAGTGTGGTCCCTATAAGAGTAGCTTCGTAGATGTGCACTAGCCTCTTTGAACATCATGCTTAACTCAAAATCCTTTGCCATTTTCTCCACCACTGTCTTCCCTGATAGCAACTGATCCATACCTGCAAAATCCTTGAAATGCACTTTACATCCTGCCAATTTCTTCTAATATTCTTCTTCTGTGAGCATTGTTCCATCCTCCTCCCAAAAGAGAGGTAACCCTTTCTTGAACAAAGGGTCAAACATGTCTTTGAAATACTTGATCTATTGTGCCATGACATCTATTTTAGCTTGAATATCCTTTACCTGGTGGTGCTTGTGCATCACTTTTTTGGCTCCAATGATGATGGAAACCCTATCTGTTACACCTGTTGTCTTGACCTACTCCTCAGATAAGCCGTTCAGGAATTCGATGGCATTCTCAGTATACTCTACAGGTTTTTTGTTCAATTTCTCATTTGCTGCTGTCACACTACTCTTAGCTAATTTTATAATTGTTTCCTTGTCCAAGACAAAATCAAGGAAGGGAATCAATTTCCTTGCTTCTTCAACAATGGCATACTAGATGACCTGCCTGGCCTCTAGCAAAGGAGTCTGCCCTATAGCTTGTCTTGCCAACTCATCATATTTACCCTGCAACTCCTGGTGCTTGGCTTCCCAAGCCTCCTTTTCTCTTTTTGCATTATCCTTCAGGGTCTTCATATTCACATTCTGCTTTTTTAATCTTGTTATTTCCATGTCTTCTAGACTAGCTTCGGCTATAGCCCCTACCAGGGGGAAATCACCAGCTTCTATGGATGGGAGTGGCCATGCTTTCTACTTCTTTCTCTTTCTACTGTAGTCTCTTCTCAAGCTATTCCACTCTGGCCTTTGATATTTTCTCACTTGCCACCACAGTAGCTATATCTATCTGCCATTGTTTTTCCTTCGCTTCAAGCTTCAATAGCTTGGCCCTATAGTTTGTCAAGTTAGTCTGCAACTTCTCCTTCTTTTCCTCCAGTTCTGTTAGCTCATAGACTGCTACTAACTGGGTAGAGGGGATTTTCAGCCCCATTTTTAGAGATTGGATGATGTTGTCTTTTTCGTTGAGAAGGTTTTGAATAATGGCTCTTTGATTAGGCTAGCCCTCATTGGCCACTATGTCACCTGCAATTTTTTGATCTTTGCCTTATGAGATTTGTTTTCCATCTTTTCCTTCTTGAGTTGGATGGAAACCTTACTCTTACTGACCTGTACCTTTGATAGCTCCAAAGCTGTCCTCAACAGTTTAGTATAAATAACATCCTCGGTTTCTTTGTGCAAGTTTATTACATCTGGGACAGGGATGTCATCTAAATTCATCCTTAGCTCAGTGGCCTTGCTCTTGGTGTCCAAGGCCAAACTCAAGCTGTTCTGAGCGAGGCTCCTACTAGTCACTAGAGACACTTCTTTGCTTGAAATTTGCCTGAATTTAGTATATAAATTGGACTCCTCTAAGGCTACCCGTGAGTCCACCTTGTATTCATCTATCAACTCATTTCTAGTCTTGCCTAAGGCATCAGGCTGAGTGGCTGCTGGGTTAAACACATAATCTTTGATCTCAAATGCTGGTAGCTTATCCACTTGTTTCTTTTTTCCTTTACGAGTCCCCACTGGTACTAGCTGCTACTCAGATTCGTCAGTTTTCTGCCTCTTTGGGGCTCTCTTAGCTTCCCCTTCTGTGTCCATAGGGACACTGTCAACTTCCTTGCTGGAGTTTAATAAGTTGATGGCCATAGGCATGGATGCTGGCACTGATAGGACTAGGCTAGAAGAGCCAGGCACTGTGAGTGTGTTCCCTTGTGTCAGTAGGGAGGATCTCTCAGGTGTGTCTATTTCCATCTGGCTCCTGCTAGTACATTCCAATAAATTTGTAGCTTCTGCCATGCCTGGAATTTCGAAATGCACAAAATCCTTCCTGTTGCTTTCCTTCCTCCTGTTGGAAATGATGTGGTGGGGATCATAGCTTAAGGCTGCTTCTATTTTGAAATCCATCTCCTTTATCTTGCATTCGATGGTTGTAAGAGCTCCTTTGTTTTTTATTAAGAATGGACCTACAGTCCACGGAAACATAATATCAGAAACCTTTCTATGATCTAGAAAGTGCTCAGCTTCTGCCTTCAATTTTTGTCTGATGAATTCTAATGCAAACATTATGGGGGTCAGGAAAACTGGTAGCATGTAGGTTGCATAAGCAAACCCATAAACCCTGATGATTGTGCCATGCTTTGAAAGCAACCAATCTCCGACCCTCTTCTCAGGAGAAAGTTGTAGTAACTCCTGCATTTCTGGTAATACTCTAGGCAGCTTCTTTTGGAAAATGACCTGATAAACCTCAGACATGAGCTCGTCATGGAACTTGGTGTAATCAGTGTACATATCCTGAGTAAGTAGTACCTCAAGCATTTGCAAGTTTTCCTCATTGAATGCCAGGAACATTTTTAGTAAGTAGGACTGAAATCTGAAAATCCTTGTTTCCTGGAAATGTTTTAGCTGGGAGTGTATACTTTCAACCAAAAATTCATCAAACCCGAGGCATGCACATTGTTGGGTAGACTGGCTTGGGCCATCGGATTCCAAGGGGCAGGTACCTAGGACAAAAAACAAACTTATTAGAGGTTCTGTGACATACATATCAGAGTCTAGACCTAGGAATTGGCTCATCATGGCGATAACACCTCTAGATTCTTCTGTGAATAGTCTAGCTTCAGCTGGGAAATCCTGCTCTTGTATTTGGACAGTAGGATTCAGACAAGACCTGTAGAAATTCTATTTTACTTCAACAGGGGATTGTCTAAAAATCCGGATTAGGGCTTCCTCAGTATACCCTATAGCTTTCTAGCAAAACTCTTTTGGGACTGACAGGGATTTTTTAAGGGTTTGGGTATCGATTTCGCAAAGGATATTGGACTTGGAAGCGTCCGTGATTGCCATCTCGGTATAAGAGTAGTTAGAGGCGCACCATTCAACAAATTCAAGAAAACCAGGGGTTTGGCCGACTGTAAACAGATGGAAATAGGACTGGTGGACCTGGTGCACGTCTATACCTCGCTCCCTAACCAGTTTCAGCTTGTTTTTTATAGTTTCCATGGGGTCATCTGTCATCATAGTGTTGTAGACCTCTGCGTCTCTGTCTGTAAATAGTGTTTCTATGGGTTCTCTATCACTCAATTCATCCATTAAATAGTTTACTATAGAGTAGATAACCTACCTATTTTTTTGAGGTTGGCTTGGGCCCCTGGTTGACCTGTCTGTTTCTTCACAGCTTGCTCCTATCGCTTTCGGATGCAAAATAGGAATCCATCTCTCCGTGTAGGCGATTTTTTTATATTATTTATCCTTTTCTATCACCCCTGCATCTCCTGCGGCGTGGAAGCTTCTTTGGCCATCCATTTTCCTGATCCTTGGTGGCCTCGAATCCCGCCACATGTCACCTCGAATCCTGGCCATCAAACGCAGTGAATTTTACCAACTTCGTGGATTTGGCTTGCATTGATGTTTCATGCAAGTTCGATCCGCGAACAAAACCTCGGCCATAGATCTCGGCCTCCTTAGATCTGCGTCGTCAAAACCCGCGGCCCTCTACCAAAAGTTCGCGGATCCTAAAGTTTGTTTGCTCCGCGTGTGTCGTAGCGGAGATGTAGTTCCCGACCGTCGATCTACTCCATTGGTCGTTGATCTGCTACTTAAGATGCTTGTGGGCTAAACCTCCCGCCTTCATCTAGAACACCTCACCCTTTTTGCGCTTAGCATGCTCATGACTGTAGATCTTCACCACCACCGATCTAGACCGTTTATTTGCGTAGGTATGTAACTGTAGGCGGACCTCAACAATTTAATTCTCCTTGCAAATTTTAGGGCTTGGGATTTGATCAGTTCACCCTTGAGGCCATCAATACCTACCAGGGATGATTTTAAGGGCGAAATTTAACCCAATGGCGAATTTAAAGGGGGTGAAAATTTTCTCTGGGCGAATTTTTATATAGAAAGTGTTTTTAATAAATAATATTAATTAGCCCCTCTTTTATTTAAAAAAAAAATTAAGAATATGTTTAGCCAAATTGTATATGTAATAAATGTTCCAAAAAAAAATATTATCCCACTCAAATTTGACCCAGATCTGCCATTCGCCCCCGGATTTTTAGAAATTTTTCAAACTCTGTCTCAATCGCCCCGTATTTATAGCTATGACAGTTCCTATACCAGCATTCGCCCTTCATTTCCATGGATGGTGGTTTCTAAAGCTTCTATTCGCCCCCAATTTTAGGCAGTAACAATTTTTGGAGCCCAAATCCCCCACGATTTCGAGGAATGACAAGTTACATAGCCGTATTTTCCCTCGATTTCAAGCATTCAGGGTTTACAAAGCATCCCCATTTGGCCTCCTCGATGGGTTAATAACAATTTTTGGAGCCAAATCGCCCACGATTTCGAGCAATGACGAGTTACAAAGCCATTTTTTCCCTCGATTTCGAGCATTCAGGGTTTACAAAACAACCCCATTTGGCCTCCTCGATGGGTTTTCTCAGGCCCATTTGGAATCCCCGATGGGTTTTCTCATGCGTGGTTATTAAAGGAAAAACAAGATATGGTAATAACATCAGTTTGATTCGCTTTTCTAGTGTATTTCTACACCAATGATTGGGAAAATTGGGTCTCATCAAGTAATCTCAGAGTGGTTGTGCTGCATCTATCTAGGCTCTCTTTGACGTCACTGTGAGTTACATGTTAACCTTTCTTCCACATGTATTATTGTAGTTTTCAAATATTGGAGCTGAAATAGTAGGGTCGAATACTTCAGAAAAGTAACATCACTGGTTCTATGCTAATCACGGGTGCCATTGTTAATTCATGTCATTTAGATTTGTATATTTCTCTATCTTGTTGGGTAGCTTTCATTTTGTCCTAAGGAACATCATAGGGGACACTAGATCAAATTTGAACATCCTTGTCTATTATTTTGGTGAGGTGATTGTTAAAAGTAGTTAACATTGTCTCCATGCTTAACCTTTTGACAAAAAAAAAACACTTTAACCTACCCCTTCCAACATCGATGCTTTAATTCCAGGATATCTATTTCTCTCTTTGTATTCATTTTGTTTGACTTTGACTCATTCAAAATTGAAACGAGCCAATGAAACAAGAATCTTCAAAAGCACCTTGAAATATCTTGAATGGAGAAGAAACCAAGGTGAGAGCCTTGACAAAACCAATTTTGATTCCCCATCCTCCTACTTATTTGGGTTTTGTATTTTTTTCCCAACCAACCCAATTAAATGCATTTTCTTCCATCCCCATAGCCCATAAAAATATAAAGTTGATATTCCTTACATGGTCCAAGATTCCTTTTGGAACAAAGGATAAGGACAACCAAAAGACTATAATATCTTCTATTACTAATTTAATTAGAATATATATTCCTCCTCCTGACAACCATTTATTGCACCAAGGAAACAATTTCTTCTCCACCTTTGCTATAATCCACAACCACTCCTTGTAATAATCGATTTCCTTGATATGAAACCCTAGATATTTTATTCTAGCCTCTAAATCTGTTTGAACATAAGGAAATATATGTGATAACTATTGTCTTTCTTCAATAGTCATTCCCAAGAAATTCAATGAAGACTTAAAGACTTTCTCTCATTTACTTGTATTCTTGTAGCTAACCAATACTGGCCAAGAATCTCTTTTAGCTTCAACCCATCCCTCAGGGTCCATCACAAAAAAAACACGTATGAAATATGAACAACGCATTCCCTAGTTTAATTAATTTAAAGTAAGAATTCCTTTTAGCTTCCATCAGTGATCTATTGAGCCCCTCAGCTACCAACACAAGAATTAAAGGAGGTACGAGACACCATTGTCTCAGACCTGTGCTAGGTCTGAAGAAACTAGACACTGTCCCATTTTTCAGAACAACAAAAGATACCGAATTTACATAGGTCATTATTCAATTTATCACTTACAACCTGAAAACCAGATGAATAATAAAAAACATAAGGTATATCCAATAAACCCTGCCACATGCCTTTGAAAGATCTACTTTAGTCACCATAAATTTTTATTTGTTCAATTTTATGGAGTGTAATGTTTCCTAGGTGACCCCACTGCCTCATGAATCCATTGACTTTCCAAAAACCCAAACTATTCATGAGAAATAATTTAGAAATCACCTTCTTCACCCTTCTATATATACTTTTTTCTATGATTTTATAGATGTTACATAGATAAATAGGTCTATAGTTTACAAACCCAAAAGTGTCATCCTTCTTAGGGATCGAAGCAATAAAAGTGGATTTAAATTTAACCAAGCATTCCCTCCCCCTGAACTAGACTCCTCCATTACCTTTAGAAGGTCCTCCCCCTAGGCTATTAAATAAATCCAAATAGAATTGAATGGTCCAACAGTCTGGTCCTTGACTCTTGTATTTCTGGAAAGGCTAAACAAAAATCCATAGCTCTTCCTTTTTTACCACATCCCCCATGGATTCATTATCCTCATATGAGACTAAGCTAAGACAAATAGTTTCCATCCTAACCACATTTGTAGTAGAGTCCCTGGAATCCTCTTTGAAGATTTCCTTAAAATTATTAACTCCTTGTTTTGAAACCTCCTTAAAATTGTTCACTTCCTCTTCTTCCTAATTTTGTACATTCTAGATAGTATTCATACACCTTCTGTGATTTGCAAAATATTGAGTTTTTATTGTATTTTTATCTTCATTTTCCAACCATAATGTTGTACTTTTTAACCTTCCACATGGCCTCTTTTTCATTCAATAGAATCCTATTCTTCCTTTCTAACACATTAGCTCTGTTCTTGTGCTCCTCAGAATAGTATCATGCCTTATTATCATAGTAAACACCTTCTAACAACCTCTCATCTTCTTTGAAGACTCCTTATCCTTAACCTTCTTATCATTATCCCATTTAACTATAATCTATTTATAGTTCATCAATTTTCCTTCGAATTATACAACTACAATGCCCCTACTTTTATTGTCAAAAGGGGACCAAATATTTTTAACTATATTAATATAGTCTTCATTTTGAACTAAGAGGAGTTAAATTTAAATGGGCCTAAGGTTTTCAATTAATCCACTTAAGTATAGAAAAATAGGGTAATGATCTAAATCCCCTCCAGTCCCTATCCACTAACTCACTCTCAAATCACCCCACAACAAGATTTTTGATACCATAAATTTATACAACCTTTTATCTATACTCCCATTGCCCGCTCTTGTATTCCTCTATGTAGGGAAAATATTAGTAGGGTTTAGGTCAATAATCCCACTTATGTCCAACTTGTTGACAATGAAATTTGAGAGGGGATCCACCTATTCCTTGATCCCCTAGATCTCTAATACCCTAATGATAAAATTTAGGTCTTCCTCGTAACCACATTAAATTGATTGAAAAGACTTAGACTGAAAGGCCCTTCCCAAAAGGGAACCTGATCAACATATAGCCCATAAAAATTGAGTGTGAGAATATCTTGCCCAGGTCCAAAGAGAACAAGTTCAGACATATACCTAACATACTCAAGTTTCCTAGTTTTCCATCATGAAATTATCCCAACTAATCCACCTTTTGCATCAAGATAGAAAAAATACCACCCACATAGAAGTTTTTTTAACTCAATCACAATTTTACACCCCTCCCCCAGAGATTCTTGAAGAAAAATAATATCTGGGTATTGCACCTCCACTAACCTCTTAAGGGACAATTTTTTCTTGGGTTTGGTCCTCTACAGTTCAATGAGACACAACATCATGAACCAATAGATGGGGTTTGGCTTGCTCTAATAACCCAAAATAATTAACTATTTCCCATATTGACCCTCTAGAAAGGCTCTCTCTTGGGCTATGCTAATATGGGATTTCCTCCCCTTCTCTCGCCTTTGAGAAGCTTGTAATTTGAGATGGTTAACCCCCCATCCAATTATCCTCTATACAGTTTATAACAATTCCATCTAAACATCAATGAAAAGAGTCAACTAGACGTAGCTAAATGGAGAACTATTGTTGAATCCTTTGGATGAGGTATCTCTAATATCCATGCAAACTCATAATCAAATTATTCTTGGTTTCTAGGGGCAATGGGATGAATTCTATGTGTGAAAGAGGGAACATGGGAGTACGTTTGGAAATAATTCTAGAGTATATAGTTAACCATAAAAGTAGCTCAAAGGACCTTAGAAGAAAAACAAAAAGAAATTACAAAAGCAACCCATCAATTAAATTTAGAAAAATGAAAGATGTGGAATTTAGATTATGAAGCATTAAAATGCAGGGCCTCTTCCTAGGTGTATAAAATTTTCTTTCAGACACAATGGTTTTTGTCTCAACTGCACCAACTAATTGAAGGTACATCTTGTAATACTTTCACGAAAGAAAAAATATGTCATATTTATTCTGGTTACTGTGAGGAAGAAAAAAATGTTAATAAAGCTACACCATCATGAATTTCTACTAGGGCATTTGAGGAAATGGAACCCTGATCCATTTGTAAGAGATAAATAATTGAGGGTTTTTACATCATTCTTAGTCAACCAGATTCACTGGAGTAAGTATTGGTCTTATTTGGAGAATGCATAATAGAATGCCAACCTGTGGGTAAAAGGAAATCTTATTACTTCCCCTGTGGTAATCATGAAACATCAAAAGTTACTCAAGTATCCCCACATTTCTCCTTACCTCCAACAAACACAGAAGACTACTCTTCTAAATGCAAGAGGAGAATAGCACTATTGGGATTGGAGGCTTTGCTTGGTTATCAACATATATGGGATTTTTTAAACCCTAAACTTAGAAAAAGAGAGCCAGTATCTCATGATAATTCAAAAAATATCTAAACATATCTTATATGTACATGGAATCTCTAAGGAATAATGGAACATGATGGTTAGGGATGAAATTCCATTTCCCACACACTTGGTTCTCTTCAACAATATATCATTTTTTTTAGAATCATACACAGGAAATGGAAATATATTGACCTCAAAATTAGTTATTGTGTGATGGTGGAGCATGGCCACCCTCCTTATAGCTAAAGAAAACTTCATCAAAAGTATTACCATTTACTAATTTAGACTCATCCCACTTAGCCCTCTCAGACTCATTCAAATCCAATGATTAGATGGGAGATTCAAGGGTAGCACGAGGACATGCAACAAATTCAAATCATAGATGCCCAAAATTTTATACATTTGATGCTATGACTTTGATTCTTAAACCGTTGTACCTTGCTATTTATCATTTGGATGCCTAAATGTTTGGAAAAACATATTGATGTAAAATTGAAGATTTTTTCTAGTAATATAAGTTCTAGTTTGATTAATGTCTTGTGAGTAAAGTGAGTTATTGGTTTCATTTAGTATTGTTGTAGCTTTGAATATGTTATACTTCTTTCACCAACTTAACTACTAAAAATTGTTTTGTAGCAAACTAAAAAACAATATTTTTACAGAACAATTAAATTCTTTAATTCAAGACAAGTGAAATGGCCAGCCTAGAAAGGAAATCACGGGACCTACCTCAGTCACAAGAGGATGGGGTGTCAATACAAATTCTTTAAGATCATTTCCCCTGTCAAAAGTTTTGGAGCAGTTTGGGCCGTTTGGAAATTGCAACATAAGTAATGATTTGTGTTGGACATTGGTGCTCAAAACAGAAATGATAGTTATGTTAAATAATAGCCCAAACCTTTGTCGTTTTGGTGGAAGCATATTATCCATTGCAATCCTAGACAGATTAGTGTACAAAACTTTAAAAGAATTATACTCATCTTGAGTGCAAGAAGATCCGTGAAACAAGGCATGACTTGAGGAATGATCACTCCCTTGCCAATTAGACACTCCAGTTGTATTTGTTTCTGTCCCAATTGTGTCATTACCATAGCTTGCCTAGTGTAAACCATATTTCCAAAGAGTTGCAGAACTTCCTTCATTTTGAAATCCTAATGTGATTCCCATAAAATGTTGGTATTACTTGCATGTTCAATCTTTAAAGTTAGTATTTGATCATGTATGTGATTTATCTACTGGTTTTAGATGAAATGGTGCTTGACTGGTATATATTCATTTCCTTTTGTTTACTAATATATGTTTCATACTGGCTTGGGCAGATAATTTTCACCGCAACAGTTTTTTTCTCCTAGAAAAGTTGGGCCTTCCATTCCGCGTTCCCTTTTCCATTCCCTATGCTTGTTTTCATTGCAAGTAAACGATGCACATTTATCTTGAAAAAATGGGTTAGTACCTTCCAAAGGGAACACATAGAAAGATTGAGATGTATGTTCCTTTGAAATTCAATTGTGCCAGAAATGAGACGATAAATCCACTAATTTGCATCCAAGCAAAACAACGAAATAATCTTGTAAATATCATACTTTTCATCCTTCGTTGCAGAATTTGTAAGTTTATGATGCCCTACTGACTATGATTTGATGAGCCTACACTCTTCGTTAGGGATAAGGAGATCACAAAGTTAAATAGTAGGCGTTCCTGCAGAGTTGTTGGAAAACATAATTAAAATAGCATAGCATTTACCATAGCAATGCATGAAACATAATTGTTTTCAAACTCTTAATACTAAGCTCAATTTTTCAGTAGAAAACAAGGCCTTGTGATTTTTTTCCTTTTATCAAATTATCAATAAATATTGAGTTTAAAATTTGAATTTAAAATGAGCTTTTTTACATTACATGTAAGTTGCAAAAACATGATTGAAGGACCTTGTCATTAGAGTTGAACATGGAAAATAACTGAAATGTTTTCCATTTATTTTTCAGTGCTTATACAATGAATGGAGGAGTCTCTTTGGGTGGAGTGCTAATTGGCGAGCACTATTTGGAGGGTCATTGAAAGAGCAAGTCACAACTTATGTGATAAAGGTATCAACTCTCAAGTAAAAATTTAAAATTGTGTTTGTCTTCATTGTGTCAAAAGTCTGTTTATTCAAGGTATTAAAATGGAATTATTAGGCTGAGGCATATGTTGCAGGATACTTCCCATGAGGATGTAGCTATATATGATTCCCATAGGTACATTGTGGCATTGCTCACTAGTGGTCAACAGACTGAACTGCATCCACCTGGAACCTTGATCTCTTCCAGTCATAATTGTACAATTATGCACCTTTGGCACCATGCAATCCCTAAAGCATCAATTAGTGCTAGACAATGTAAACTGTAGTTATTATATTTAAATTTTTAAATGATGCATCTGATTTGGGATTTTCATGTTGATAAAATTTAAAAGTTGCATTTTCACTTTCAATAAACATTGAAACTATTATGAATGTTTTTCACCCTAATTGATATCATGTTAATAGTGAATATAGGATTTCTTGCGAGAAACTTCACCTCTTGGGAAGTGTATCTATAGTTCTGGAAGCGTGGAAATTGTGTTTCAGTTTTCACGTATTTGATCAACTTGTAAAATATATGCTAAATTTAAAACAAGTTCAGGCTTGCTATATTCTTCATCACCGATTGAAAGACAAAAATCTATGTCATGACTTACAAAATTTCTATCAAGTCATTCATATTTTGAACCTTTCTGTGAGAACCATAAAACTGAGAGTCCAGGCCTCATCAACTAGATAAACCCATTGTAGACATGTCAGAAGCTTGAACACAATTTATTACACTTCAGACAATCCCCCGGCTTGTTGACCATTGAGCACTACTTTGCTTTGATATCAATCTAGTTTAACATAAGAGAACATGTAATGCACAAACCAGCAGGATGCAAGGAGTCCAATGGTCCATGTGGAAAGCATGATGGAAAAAGACCATAAGAAGAGATTATCCGATGTATAAAGCAGCTGACACATGCCCACTAAGGCTGTGCAAATAAAACACCAGGTAGTTTATTGAATAGACAAACTAATAAATTGACTCAGAGTCAGATGCAAAGAATGGTTTCCACCACCATTTCCAATCTTCCACACACAGGTGCATGTAAACCAGAACTAGACAAACCTTATCACATACCACTACAAGGAGAATCAACGCAATAAGGAGAAATCTAAAAACATAGTAAACCCACCCCAACCAAATGTTTGACACAATGAAGAAGAGCTCAATGAAAAGAGTGGCAAAAGGAAGTGTTCTTGCACAAAGAACAAGCAACCAAGAAGGATACTTTTGGGGTGAAATCTTCTTGGGAATTTGATTGGTATGATCAGGGTACTTAATATGTGGTTCCTTAGCTCCAAAAAACCCATCAAAAACAGTCATAGGTACTGAAATACAAAACCACAAGGCTAGAAGAACGATAAATAAAGAGATCGATATTGCTCTAGTGGTTTGACTTCCCCACAGAAGGAAGTTAAGCGTTGTGAGAATCAAGAAAATAATGCTTGGGAAAAAGCATGCAACACACCATGATATTTATTTCCAACCAAATTTCAGTCCACGAAGCCACTGCTGTTGAGAAGAGACAACCCTTATAGGGCTCGTCCTTTTAGAATAAGCCCTTAGAGGTTGCTTTTCATTGTACTCTAATTCATGTTCTCCAAGATCTAATTTACCTTCAACATTCTTCAACATTGTGCTCAACTAGTACATGAGAACTAGTCACAATCACATATTCTACTTGCATGCTTTGAAATTTAGGGATGGGTTCTTCAAATCCACTCAATCCTTCCTTGTCATCATCCATATGTTTTGGTTTATTGTTGTACTATGCATTTTCTTCTAGGAAATCTTCATAAGCTCCAGTTTTTCCCAACAATTCATGATGGTTGTTTAAATTCCAACATTGAACCAGTGCCTCATTTCCTCAATACACGACGATACCATCATTCTCCGACAACTCCACATAAGGTCTTTGAAAAAAAATTATCATCACATCCTCATGTTGAAGATTGAAATTTTCTACAAACTTATAAAAATCCTCAAGGTGTTGTTTTGTACAACCAATATTTCCTTTGAATTTTGGGAGAAATCTAGTAGGAAGCAGATTTGGATATTCATGAATCACAATGAAATTGAAAGGAGCATATTGTGAATTTTACAAACCCTAGATGATTGTTGTGATTTCCTATAAATAGGCTTGTACAAACCATCATGCACTAGTCATGCAATATCAGGTAGAGATTCAGCAAGATTGATAAACTTTGACAGAGGTAGATGTGTCTTACGAGCTATGTTTGCAAGGTATCCATCAATAAGATTTGCAACAATCAACTTTGAATTATGGATTGCAGAAGTCGTCCTTCTACCTTTAGAAAATTCTTAAGTTTCAACATACCTTGTTCTTTGTCCCTCATAAGGAAATTGTTCCCTTTCTGGACTACTTTGAGGGCTCTTATCTTGCATCAAAAAATGATCTAGCATGCATCGTACAAGATAATTATCATACAGAGAATCATTTGTGTGTGATGAATATGGAATTAAGTGCATATTTTTCTAAATTGATTCTTATCCTCCCTGCAAGTTCCATTTCACATGAATTTTCCTCCCCCAATATAGTAGCAGCCTTCAATAACTATAGCAAAAAATTGCAGGAAGCATATCCTTTTTTTGGTGGTAATTGTTTCTAGAAGTTGTCTATATTTTTATATTGTCTCCACGACATCTGAAGTTAACCCATTTTCATTTTTTAAAGCACTTCTATGGTCATAATCCTTTGAATCTCCATTCAACCAACGAAAAGTGTAAACATTCAAAGCCTCACCTATTAAATCATATGACATTCTTCCCTTGGATTTAATAGCAACTACTAATCTGTCAATATCTAGTTCACAAATTTATTCTTGTTTGCCCCTACATTCACTCCTACAGCTTCAATGCTATTGTCACTCTTAGGATTTGACTGGCTTCCAACAGTTGACTTATTTGCAACATTTCCAACTCTTTTGAAACCCTCTTTTGGAAAAGAAAGTGCATAAGTTTGATCAATTGCTTAACTTTCAAACTACTGTAGTAATGGAATTACAGAAAATGATGACTAATAATCTTTTTCATTTATTGGTTAAAGAACAAGCCTTACCTTGATTTAAATTTGCATGATTTCTTCTTGTGGTTGTTGAGAATCTAGTATTTTTGTTATCAACAACTGGTATTTTTGGGACCCATCCACAAATGTCAAAAAGAAGCACTGCTTTGTCTGTTGACTGTAAGCAAAGCCACTTGTTTAAAGCAAGGTAAGCAAAGCCATGAGTTTTTATAAGATGTAGAGTAAGCAACTTATAAAATGGTGTTTTTATAAGATGGTATTTTTACAAGATGCAAAGTAAGCAAGCCATGAGTTGACCCAGGAGCTTCAATAGATGCCTGTTGTGGTAGTATAGTGGCCTTGATAATTGCTCTTGAGCTGTAACCTTTACATTCTTACTAGAATTAAGCATGTCTCCTTCCTGCATCATTTGATTAAGTAAACATAACTTTGATGGTGCTATGTCAGTGAAAGAGCATATCTACTCTAAACACTCATGACATCAGCTCTTTTACTAGATAAGAACCACAGGTCGCTAACTTGAGTGTTGGTTATATTAGATGGTACAAAATGGCTAAACAATCATGTGTTTAATGAGGCAATACATATATAACCAGAAATAATTCAACAAAGATGAGGATAGGATAATTTTATTAATGTCCAACAAATGATCAATAAAGTAGGACAATCGGACTAAAAGAGTACGTCTAGTGTAGGTACAAACTACAAAGTGAGTGTGAAAACAACTCCTAGATTGAAACTAGAAGTGAAAAGATAAAGGACTAAGTATCAAGCTAAAGGCTAAATGTCTAGCTAAGAAAAGATATAAAATAAGGTGTTAGTACAAGAAAGTTGATATGAACTGATGAATCTCGGTGCTTAACAGAAGAGAGGATGTCAAGGCTTACTAGTAGTGGAGATGACTGCCAAGGATGCTGCAGCTTGTGATCTTTCTTGTAGCTTGTCTGTTGAGTGTGCATTTAACTCAAGTTATTTCTGAGATAATTATATTTTGCATCCTGTTCTTTCTTTTTAAAGGTCATCCTAATTTTATCAATATTGATTATAAAAATATATGCTACTGTCATTTCTATGTTTTTCAGGATGAAATAATAACCAACCAAATTTTCATCCTTTAGCTGACACTGAAGAATATCCTTGCCCCAAGTTTTCTGAATTAGAACTATTTGTAGTTCTGTATAATTAAGCTTCGAAAATTAGCATCCAATTTTAATTTTATATATGTGCAAATATATTGAAAATGAGATAATATTATTGCATACATGAAGGATCAACATAGTAGAAAGAGCTTTGGCTAGTTATCTTTTCAGCATATTTGCATGGATCAATTATGTTACAACCATGCCTCTAAAGAAATGACAACTTTATTATATAGGGGAGCTTCTTACAGGATCTATTGCAATGTTGAAATCCTTGTTATGCTTATGTGTTTTTATCTTGTAACCATGATTTGTTTTATGTATGGTTTTGACAAATCTGCTTATTTTATTACAGGTCGTGCATTCCATTGTGCCTCTGCTTGTACAACCTTTGCAAATGAAATTGCTTACAATAGTTCCTGACATCTTTGGTTGTGTACACCATTTCCATTGTTACTTCATTGGTTGAGGAATTAGGGGTAAAGCTGGTGCATATGGTGTAAGATGTAGCTTTGCTGCTCTAGTTCCATCTCTTCCACTCGCGAGAGGTGTTCCTCCACCTACTGGACTCAGTGAGAATCTATCATCCAGAACTTCTGAAGATGCTCACTTTTTGGAGCAACTTCTTGATAACTCCAAAGTTGATGATTATAAACTTGCTCTAGAGTTGAAAGTTACTCTAAGAAGGTGAATAATAATTGTGCACCTTGTGCAAATAACTTTGAATTCAAAATTTGGGATATGGGTAGGATTCTAAATTTACCATGAAATCCTTTAGAGGAGATGATTATGCATTTTCCCAATTGACTTCAATTCTAGCAGTTTTCCATATTGGTGATTAGACAGTTTCTTAACATTCCCTTAATATTTCTAGAAACCTATCATGATAAACATTTTTCTGCTATTTTATAGCTAAAGTATATCGCCATAATAATAACTAATTTCTCTTATCCATTTAATATTTTCGGTTTCTTGTTCATGTCACAGCTTAGAATCATGTTTGAGATGGGAGGTTAAGATTTTAGATAATAGGTGTATAAAATTGCTTTCAAAATACACTGAAAAGTTGCCTCGAAGGAGGTCAAATCTAGAGGTATCCTCCATCTCTGTTTGTAGATGTGGGTACTTATGTACTTACACTTGTTTCAGGTACCAACAAAGAGGAATAAACTGGCTGGCATTTCTCAAACATTTCAAGCTTCATGGGATTTTGTATGATGCCATGGGTCTTGGGAAAACACTCCAAGCCTCTACAATTGTAGCATCTGATAATGTGGAACACCTTGCTTTTAAGGGAAAAAAGGACCAATTAAGTTCTTTGATTGTCTGTCCCTCAACATTAGTAGATCACTAGGCCTTTGAAATTGAGAAATTTATTGATAGTTCTGTTCTGAATCCTCTCCAGTATGTTGGGTCTCCTCAAGAGCGTTCTTTGCTTCAGAATTAGTTTGGAAAGTTCAACATCATTTTAACATCTTATGATGTCATCCGCAAAGATATTTATTTCTTGGGGCACATTGTCTGGAATTATTGTATTTTAGATGAAGGTCACATAATAAAGAATGCAAAAACGAAAGTTACTACTGTGGTCAAACAGTTAAAAGCTGAACACCGTCTTATTCTGAGTGGAACACCAATTCAGGTAGTGGAATTTTTACCTTTATTTGAGAGGAAGTTTCAGTTAAACGTTCAATAATTAGATTTTCATTGTTATCATTTGTGAGGTTCTGTTTTTCAAGTCATTCCTTCTGTCATATATTTAGTTGCACATTGAAGGTCACTAGGGTACTTCTAATTGATTTTTTTCCCTTTCTATTTTTAGCAATTTGACTTGAGGTATTTTAAGTTTTAACTATAGATTGTTCTATGTTTGCTTATGTTGTCCCTGCTTTTGAATGTGTCTGCAGAACAATGTTCTAGAGCTCTGGTCGCTTTTTGAATTTCTTATGCCAAGTTTCCTTGGATCTGAGAGACATGTAATATAAGTATTTGATTGGTTTGAATGCTACATTCTTATATATTTTAACATTTTTCTAGCACTTGTAGACTTCAAAATGTTAATTTCTGGCATTACATTCCAAATATTATAGGGGTTTAATCCTTGGTGTATCTATATGTCTCTTGAACTTAGAGTGAAAGGCACATATATGGCTTGAGAAAAGGAGAATTGGGTTCACTCAGTTCTATCTATCAAAGCTTTATCTGAATCCCCTGATGATGGGTGGAGTGCCCACTCTAAAAATGGAGAAGTTTCAAACTTGAACATAGTTTAACTCCATAAATTTTCTATAATTATGATCAAGTCCCTGTCAGCTTGGACATGCACTTCAATGGCTTAGGAAAATTATGTCAGAAATAGATGTTATGAATGGTGACATTCCTTATGACATATAGAAAAAGAATAGTCACATATTGCATTCAGGAATCAAGAGACGACACAACAAGTTCTTATCCTATTACACATGGTATGCACTTGAAGTAGTATGTCCACTTACCGATGGACTTGGGACAATCCAACTAGTTCCAGAATGCATTGGCACAACAATTATTCCAAGTCAACAATAGGGCATTCCTTAGGAGGAAAGTTTTCAGACTACCACATATTATAAAAATACCATATTTTTTTTAAGAACTCCACCAGGTCGTCTTTCACCCTGTTCATTTCTTAGTGAGATTGAAAGGCTACATTTTTAACAAAATCAACCCAGTCCAGTGGGTAACCAGCCCAATCAAGGAATAAGACTGCTTAGCAATACTATTGTAACTACTAGCATGGCATCTGAAAAGAGTGTAGTCAAAGTGGTAGTGATATTCTATCATTCTGTGATCATATGATGACACTCTATTGAATGACTGACAAGATCAATGATCTACAATGAAGTGTAACTGTATTCTAACTGAAAATGAAAGGATGAAGGTTGATGTAGATAATTTATATTTCTTCAAAAAGTTCAGAAATATCCCCTAAGATACCCACATGGGAATGTGGGGTAACAAGAATCTCAACTAAAGGTATCAGAACCCAACCCTGAAGTGCCTTCCTTGCATGGATAGATGAGCTAAGTAAAGTGCGTCTCTCCAAGAGATTATATAAGGCATGCAATCATACATTATAAGGCATGCAATCATACATCCTCATAGAGATACTTGTATGCCTAGAAAATAGAACTGAAAGTGGTGGTTTTAAAGTCTTTAGTAGATATATAGCACATTCATGAAAAATATTTTGTTTAGAGTTGAATGTTCTAATGCATCCTATTGCATCCAAGGACTTTTCAACTAAATATTTCCCTCCAAAACTTGCATTTGGCCAACAAATCCTGTAGTGTGCCTAATGTAGGCATTAATTCAACTCTTCTACAAACTTCTTGTGAACTAAGAAAGGAAAAAGGTAATTCAATGTTTGGACTGAGATGAAATGTCAAATATGTCTCTTAATCTCATGGGATTGTAAAATATTTAACACCATTTGGTGGTATACAATCTTGATGATAAATTGATAATCCAAGCCCAGTCAATAAACAAATTTCTCACAATAGCTATTTTGACCTGACATCATAGCTGAAGTCCTAAGTTAATGCTAACAATTTTGTTATAATAACATATTTTCATTTCAACTTTCTTGAATTGGGAGAGATTGGATTAACAAGAAACTGCATTGGTATGAACTCAATGACTTTTTTTTGCCTGTGCTTTTAAATGGGGCTCTCTTTTTCTTCCTCTTGTAATCATTCTGAATTTTATTTTCACAATGTAAGCATCTTTAATGTGGTACATATGGATCTTGATGTATAAGACCTTGTGTTGTGATCATTCATTTAGTTTTTTTTCTCCATTGTTTTTAGAGTCAAAATAGAATGTAGCATCTTCTCCTTTCTTTTTTTACTTGTTCCTTGTAATCAATGGAATTGCAATTTTAGTATGTTGTTGATTCTTGAGATTATTCTATATGGAACATGTACATGATGGGATGGTGAATAGCTATGAGACCATACTCTTGTGTTGTGAGACCACACTGAATTAGAAAGAACCCACATTATCACTTCTAGTTGGAGGACCTTGATCCATTGAATAAATGTTGTACCTTTCCCAATCCAATTGATTCTGCTAGCCACTCTATTCATCATGTCTATTATGTAGAATAGGAATGGACTTATTTGAAAAAAAAAAAAATCATTTGAATCAACATGCAATTTGCCAGATTGCAACAAATCCAGTATCTGGGAAACAAGTGATGAAGGAAGATCAAACGAACAAGATGATGTAGCTCTAGCTTACAGTGTTCGCAATTTAAGATTTCAAGATTATCATTTGCCACCTACCCGGAAGGATGGGAAGAATAGCATTTTGGCCTTATTACTACTGCAGGGTATTGGGATTGTATTCAAATTTCTTGTGTTCTGGTTTGAAAATTATATGGTAATCGATATATTACCTACATCATACATGTTTAACCTTGGCACTTCATCTCTTTCATTCTTTAAACATATGTAATCTTAGAGAATTAGGCTCTTTTGTAATACCCTTGTCAGTGGTGGTGGTGGTTGAGTCTTAGTGAGAAGTGCATGGGGCATTTTTCTCATCACCGCGTGAATTTAGAAGTGCATGGGTCATTTTTCTCCTCACTACGTGAATTTAGAAGTGCTTGGGGTTGTTATTGATCACTGTATGAATTCTTTTATAGTGTTGGGACGTTTTAAAACAATGATGGGCAAAGTTATCACTTGCCGGGGAAAATTTGTGTGGATTGAGGCATTTTTGTGATTGCCTAGGTGATTATATCATTGTCGGGTGTTTTTCTCCCTTGCCAAGGGAACTATTGAAGTGCATAGGGCATCTTTATCATCATTGGACAAATTTTGAAGTGTATGGGGAAAGTAATGAAGTGCCTGGGAAATTATGGAAGTGGATGGGGGAGTTTTTATCTTCGCTGCGATAATTTTGAAGTGCCTAGGGAAAATATTGAAGTGTTTGGGTGTTTTTATCATTGTTGGGAGAATTTTGAAGTGGTCAAGGCAAGTATTGAAGTGCATGGGGCGTTTCTATCATCATTGGGTTAATTTAGAAGTGCACGTGGCAAGTATTGAAGTGACTTGGAGGAATTTTGAAGTGCTTTGGGAAAATATTGAAGTGCATGGGGAGTTTTTATCATCCATGGGTGAAATTAGAAGTGCTTGGGAAAATATTGAAGTTCTTAGGGAAATTTAATTATCTTTCAGAAAATTTTGATGTGCCTAGGGCAAGTATTGAAGTGCTTGGGGCGTTTTTCTCGTCATTGGGTGAATTTAGGAATGCATGGGGCATTTTCCTCATCAACGGGTGAATTTAGAAGTGCATGGATCGTTTTTCTCCTCACTGGGTGAATTTAGAAGTGCTTGGGGTTGTTATTGATCAATGTATGAATGCTTTTATAGTGTTGGGACGTTTTAAAACAATGATGGGAAAAGTTATCACTTGTCGCGGACAATTTGTGTGGATTGAGGAATTTTTGTGATTGCCTGGGTGATTATATAATTGTCGGGTGTTTTTCTCCCTTGCCTAGGGAAACTATTGAAGTGCATAGGGCATCTTTATCATCATTGGATGGATTTTGAAGTGTATGGGGAAAGTAGTGAAGTGCCTAGGAAATCATGGAAGTGGATGGGGGCGTTTTTATCTTTTCTAGGAGAATTTTGAAGTGCCTGGGGAAAATATTGAAGTTTCTGGTTTTTTTTATCATCATTGGGAGAATTTTGAAGTGGTTGAGGCAAGTATTGAAGTGCATGGTGCGTTTCTATCACCATTGGGTCAATTTAGAAGTGCATGGGGTAAGTATTAAAGTGCCTTGAGGGAATTTTGAAGTGCTTGGGGAAAATATTGAAGTGCATGGGGAGTTTTTATCATCCTTGGGAGAATTTAGAAGTGCCTGGGAAAATATTGAAGTGCTTAGGGAATTTTTATCATCTATGGGAGAATTTTGAAGTGCAAGTTCCCAGGGAAAGTATTGAAGTGCCTGGGGTGTTTTTCTCCTCACTAGGTGAATTTAGAAGTGCATGGGGTGTTTTTCTCATCACCAAGTGGATTTAGAAGTGCATGGGGTATTTTTCTCATCACCAGGTGAATTTAAAAGTGCATGGTGCATTTTTCTCATCATTGGGTGAATTTAGAAGTGGACGGTGGTGTTTTTATCTTCCTTGCGAGAATTTTGAAGTGCCTAGGGAAAATATTGAAGTGTTTGGGCGTTTTTATCATTGTTGAGAGAATTTTGAAGTGGTCAAGGCAAGTATTGAAGTGCATGGGGCATTTCTATCATCATTGGGTCAATTTAGAAGTGCATGTGGCAAGTATTGAAGTGACTTGGGGGAATTTTGAAGTGATTTGGGAAAATATTGAAGTGCATGGGGAGTTTTTATCATCATTGGGTGAATTTAGAAGTGCATGGGAAAATATTGAAGCTCTTAGGGCAATTTTATCATCTTTCAGAAAATTTTGATGTGCCCGGGGCAAGTATTGATGTGCTTGGGGATTTTTTCTCGTCATTGGGTGAATTTAGAAATGCATGGGGCATTTTTCTCATCAACGCATGAATTTAGAAGTGCATGGGTCATTTTTCTCCTCACTGCATGAATTTAGAAGTGCTTGGGGTTGTTATTGATCAATGTATGAATGCTTTTATAGTGTTGGGGCGTTTTAAAACAGTGATGGGAAAAGTTATCATTTGTCGGGGAAAATTTGTGTGGATTGAGGCAATTTTGTGATTGCGTAGGTGATTATATCATTGTTGGGTGTTTTTCTCCCTTGCCTAGGGAAACTATTGAAGTGCATAGGGCATCTTTATCATTATTGGACGAATTTTGAAGTGTCCGAGGCAAGTAATGAAGTGCTTGGGAAATCATGGAAATGGATGGGAGTGTTTTTATCTTTTCTAGGAGAATTTTGAAGTGTTTGGGGTAAATATTGAAGTGTCTGGGTGTTTTTATCATCGTTGGGAGAATTTTGAAGTGGTTGAGGCAAGTATTGAAGTGCATGGTGCATTTCTATCATCATTGGGTCAATTTAGAAGTGCATGGGGTAAGTATTGAAGTGCCTCGAGGGAATTATGAAGTGCTTGGGGAAAATATTGAAGTGCATGGGGAGTTTTTATCATCCTTGGGAGAATTTAGAAGTGCCTGGGAAAATATTGAAGTGCTTAGGTATTTTTTATCATCTTTGGGAGAATTTTGAATTCACGACCCCACATGTCCATTGGACCATTAAGGGACGAGATAACAAGTAGAGCCCCTACTTGCCCTGAACCTAGTTAGTGCAGTCGTATTTCATCAACGCCTTCTAGTTGTGAGTGATCAAATACTGCTTGTGAAATGTATAAATAAATCCAACCTTTTCTTATTCATACACTTGTTCATTCGAGAGTCTAGGAGTCAAGAGATTCTAGAGTTGAGCTCCGGTGTACGTTCATTTGTTGCACTACCTTAATAATCTACATAATCAAAAGCTTGAGTCTTATTGGCAAGAGATTCGCCAAATTTTTACTATATTTTATAAATCAGTGAAAGATTCTCCAAGTTTTTACAATTTTTTATAATTAAGTGAAATAATCATCAAGATTTTACAATATCTTATAATTTAGTGAAAGATTCGCCAAGATTTTACAGCATTATATAATGAAATGAAAGATTCGCCAAAAAATTATATATACATATTATATTATTGATAAAATCGCCTTCAATTTTTCCTATATATCGCAGAGATTCGGCCATTTTTTATACATATAAATTTTGGGGGGGTTCTTAAAATCATCCCTGGTACCTACCCAGATGATTCTATTTTGCTCAGACCACCGAGGCTTTCTCCGTTCTTTTTAGAAATTGAGCCTCCTAGTTTCATCCAGGACAACACTAGTGCTAACACTGACAAGCTAAACGGGCAAGCTAAACTTCATTTTAATCACTCGGTGTAATCTCATCCACAGGATCAAGACAAATCGACGGTTAAAATGTAAACATGCCGGAAGGAAAAGAAGGGTTGCGGGGCTTTATTTCATAAATATATACATTCTTTCCGCAATGCTCAATCTACAATTCCGGGTTGCAGGTTTCAGAAAGAAAATATATCAAAACCGAAAAACAAGATTCTGCAATTGGCTAAGTATAACATATAAAAATCGTTTGTCCTGATTTCTATTTTTCGAATAGCCAGTCAATCGGCTAAGTTATAGCAAATAAAAATCGTTTGTCTCGACTTCTGTTTTCCAACAAGAAGGATCGGCCGCCCCTTCTTTTCATAGTGAATTGTGAAAACATTTATCCAGCAATTCAGCTATATCCATAATGGAATACACAAGAAGGATCGACTGACCATTTTTATAGTGGTGAATTATTATGAAAAGAATATTTGGAATAAGAAGGGTCGAGCGACCCTTCTTGCAGAGTTGCACTATTATGAAAATAATATTGGGAATACGAAGGGTCGGACGACCTTTCAATTACGAGGCAATTTTAAAAATAGAACACCTTGGAAGTTTTAACCTATAAAAAATGGTTTCTCTTGACTTCCATTTTCCGACAAGAAGGATCAGCCGCCCCTTCTTTTCATAGTTAATTGTGAAAACCTTTATCCAACAATTCGGCTGTATCCATAATAGAGAACACAAGAAGGATTGGCTGACCCTTCTTGCAATATCAAACTATTATGAAACGAATATTTGGAATAAGAAGGGTCGGCAGACCCTTCATTTACGAGGGAATCGTAACAATAGAACACCTTTGGGAAAGATCGGTCGCTCTTTCTCTGAGAATACTTCCACTTTCCAACATAGTCTTTGAATCAAAACGTTTATAAATTTTGTTTTTTAAATGTTGATATCTAATATCCTGGAGTGACACGCAGAACGATCATATTGTGACACGTGGCATATTTGATTTGGCACATTCAGTATTAGAAATATAGTTGGCTCGCATAGAATATTGGCTCGTATAGAATATTTTTTCCTATGAGCACCGCTGAATTTGGCAGTTTGAGTATAGCGGATCATATTTTAGTATTTAGGTAGTTACTCTGACGATAATTACTTGATTTTAAGTGTAGTGGATAAACCACTTCTAAAGGCCAATTATTCTTAAGCATAATTACAACACTTAACGACAGTTAGTGCGCAAATTACGACACTTATCACAAATACAATTTTGTAACAAATAACCATCCATTATCAATCCCAATGGCTATAAGTTGTATCTTTCCTTTTATAAAACTTTAATGAAAATGAGAAAATACAACTTTTTGTTGACCAAGTGGAAATTTAGAAACACAACAATTTTGTTGCTTAAAACTGCCACACAGAGAAAATTATTTAGAAACCAATTTTGTCTACTATCAACCCTTGAGAACATCCACCACTCTGAACATTATTCGCCATATTTTCTCGTTGTGCCTTGACTGCTGCAAGGCCCTTCTCGTTTATTCTATTTTTTTCTACTGCAAGGCCCTTCTTGGTGACCATGCCCATATGATGCTATTTACATCGATCTTCATGTTTTCTTTTGCACCAACAACCCATTGTTGTTGTCTATCTAAGCATTTTTTAAGTATATATATTCCCTGTCCAAAAACGGTATGGTTTAAATTTTTCCCTTCAGCAGATAAAATAATTACCTATCCATAGTAAATTTTTTATTAATATATATTTAAAACTTGATTAAAATTTCACATTTACATAGAAAATAAATTTTTTAACTATATAGCAAATGCTCATGGCTGAAAATATTTTCAATGTGTACGTTTATTTCCAGGTATGATATGCATAGAAAGGTCCAATGGTTACGTGTCAAGTTAAGAATTTGGAGTTTTCTATTTTAATGCCAAGTTGTTTATGTTAACTTATCAAACAAATTAATGATTATGGAAAAAAAAATTAAAAGAAATTCGAAAGGTTAGCTGTAAAATGTAAATCCAAATTCTGCTAAGAGTGACCCACAAAAATTAATGATGGTTTAGAGAATAAAGTGCCCATCCAACGTGACAGTTTAACATGACGGTTCCAATATGACAGTACTAGCATCTGACTCCTGATAAATATCACCAATCACCTTACCCAAAGTACTCTTTTTTATCTGATGGCATTTATACCATGTAGTTTGACAGACGTCTATTGTGTCTAATCTCATTGTAAACAAGCTTCTTTTTCTGTCATCTCCTTCTTTGGCCATAGGAGCGTTTGATCCCATAGAATTTATAACATTCAACTATCAAATTTATTAGCACATTCAACTATTGATAAAAGTGGAATTTTTGATATACAAAAATTTGAGCAAAAATGTTCGATGCCAATGTTTGAAAGGTGTGCACCCTGATTTATTCCAGGCCTGTAAGGTAACGATCTTAAATTTCATTCGAAAATTTTAGAAGAAGCTGGTATATCCACTGCTCACCCTTGGACAACATGCCATACAAGAAAACACCACTTCATTGACCAGAATACCAAAGGAGATGTCACCCAAAATTGTTCCCCTAACAAAATCAGTCTCACTCACATTTGTTACAAAACCTATGGAAATGCAATCCTTTCTTTATGAACACTTATGTAACGACTTAACTTTTCTCATAATAAAAGAAGATGTATTCTCAGTTGTTGTGATATGCGCTACACTCGTCGAAGTAGAAGCTGGTATATCATTCACCTCATTCTCAGTTGTTATGATATGTGCTACCTCATTTACGGAATTGTACGGCCTTGTTCGATTACCTTTAACATGTGTATATTCACAATGGGGAGTACCTGGAACGACCATCTGTAAAGGACATTCTTCAAAAACATTCCAAATGTATAACATCCAAAGGAACATTATCGAGGTCAAGCAAAGTTTTTGCAGGCCATCTTATAATAGAGCCTTCAAATACACCACAATCCTCGCAATTGCGGAAGACTTTATGAACTAAAATACCAAACTCACCAGCATCTAGTAATTTGAATTGTACAATGTCTCCCTTAAAAACAGTTGACACAAATCCCCAAGCAACATACTGTGGCTTTAAAGAACATTGATGTATCAAATTAACTAGTAGATTCAGATTGATTATTGTTGAAAGCGCTTGGAAAAGAAAGCAATGTTTTTGTATTAAAATCGATGATTCTTTTAATCGGCCATACAACAAAAGATCCACTGCTCACCCCTGGACAACATGCCATACAAGAAAACACCACTTCATCGACCAGAATACCAAAGGAGAAGTCACCCAAAAATGTTCCCCCAACAAAATCAGTCTCACTCACATTTGTTACAAAACCTATGGAAATGCAATCCTTTCTTTCTGAACACTTATGTAACAACTTAACTTTTCTCATAATAAAAGAAGTTTTATTCTCAGTTGTTGTGATATGTGCTACACTTGTCGAATTAAAAGTTGGTATATCATTCACCTCATTCTCAGTTGTTATGGTATGTGCAACACTCGTCGAAGAAGAAGCTGGTATATCATTCACCTCGTTCTTGTGAAGAGCGGACCCAATCTGGTTAACGATATCAGATACAGGCCATTGAATATAACCACCAACAGCCTCTGACAATGTATCTGCACCTTTTGATGGATAGGGCAATGGAAGACTTGCATTCAAAGACTTGGTAACATTTACAATGATACATCCTTCATTAATGCTGATATTATGCAAAAATTTTCTTTCTGGAAACAAGATTCCTTCAGCAACTTTCAATCCTTTCAAAAGTAGGTCCACACATTGTTGAGTACCAAAATCCATTTCATAAACAATATATGAAATATAAAATAACAACACACATTGTTCAGAACCAAAATCCAATTCAGAAGCGTTTTATGAAATATAAAATAACAAGAGCACATTAACAATCATATTTATTTTAAATAAAGATATAACATAGATTATAATATATAAAAAATGGCTGTTCGGACTTCCAATTTTCTGAATGGTAGGATTGGCCGCCCCTTCTGGTAGAAGAAGCGAACACAAGAAGGATCAAACGACCCTTCTTGCAGTCTAGAAATATTACGAAAAGAATTCTGGGTAGAAAAAGCGTCTCCCGCCCGTTCATTTATGACAGAATATTAAAAATGTTCAACCTATGAATGCTAGGCCGTCAATACATGTATTTCCAAAATTGTGAACAAGGGAAGAATACTGAGCACAACAAGGGTCGTCCAACACTTCATTTAGGAAATAAATTTAAATATATGTAATCTACGAAGGCTATGTCCACAATTCTCGACTTCCAACTTCCGCTGTAAATAGTAGGGACTCAGACATCATCTAAGTTCTAACATATAAAAATGTTTTTCCCAGCTTCCATTTTCCGAAGAGAAGGATCAACCGCCCCTTCGTTTAGGAGATAATTCTGAACAACTATATCCAACGATTCACCTATATCGAGAATGGCAAAAGAAATAAGGATCGATCGACCCTTCTATCATTCTAGAACTATTATGAATACAATACTGGGCAGAAGAAGGGTCGGCCGTGCATTCATTTATGAGGGAATTGTAAAATTATTCAACCTATGAAGGCTAGTACGTCAATTCATCTATATCTAAAATGGTGAACACCAGAATAATACTGAGCATGGCTAAGTTATAACATATAAAATTGTTTGACCTGACTTCTGTTTTTCGAGAAGAAGGATCAGACGCCCCTTCGTTTAGTAGATAATTGTCAAAACCTTTATCTATAAATTGAAAGATATCCAGAATGGTGAAGACGAAGAAGGATCGACTGACCCTTCTTGCAGTCTCAAGCTATAACAAAATAAATATTGGAAAGAAGAAGGATCGTCCACCCCTTCTTTTACGAGGGAATTCTAAAAATAGAACTTGGAGAAAGAGCGGCTGATCTTTCTCTTTGGATATTTCCACTCTCCATCAAAATGTGAAAAGCAATGTTCCTATGAATTATGTGTTTAGAGTGCCGATATCTACTTTAGCCACTCTGAAAACTCATCCCTGAAGGAAGGAGTGGATGCTCTTTCTCCTTAGCATCTACTTCCAACACCCCAAAATGGAACAACCTTACGATAGAGTGACCTCGCTTTCATTGACAAAATTTTGACTTGACGACAAACTCTTTGTAGCAAAACGTCTGTAAATTTTTTCATTCATATGTCGAAATATAGTCTCCAGGGTGACATGTGTAACATTCAGATTGTGCCATGTGGATTTGATTATTCCAGAATTGATCTGTGCTATAGTCGGCGAAGTAGAAGCTTCTATATCATTCACCGCAGTCTCGGCCCAAAAGTATGAAAGAATGTTTGTCTGGTTATTAAATCGCAGTCAGAATCTTTCCAACTAATGGCATCACTATCTGCATTGTCGTCACTGTTAAATTCATTTTCCAACATGGTCTCTTGCCTAAATTTTAAGAACATTTTTATCAGCTTTATCTCTGAAACTAAATGCCTTGGTATCGTATGCAAGACTCATGTGTGTTCTCATTGCATCCAACAATTTGAGTCATACACCGCGTCCAACTACGCAATACATGGGACTTTTATAGCCAAGATACTATATTGGCAAACAATTATACCTTAATATTGTTTAAAGCTCGTATTTGATTGCTTAATTTTATTCAATTAAATTAAATACTTAAATTATATATATTTATATTAAAAGAAATGTAATCAATATTATATAAATTAAGACATAAATTATCAATTTCAAATATTTCAAATAAAGTATTAACGTTTACATAGATCAGTATACTATAGTGAATATTAACTGCAAAATGATATTAAAAAGAAAAAACATTTTTCAATTTTCCGAGTTCATTTCTTGTTATCTTTTCCAACAAACCTAGCCAAATGCTAGAGGATTTGTAGAAAACAATATGGAATATATGAAAATAACACACTACATCACCAGACAAAAAACGTATGCAAGTTGGCAGGAATCGACATTAAACATGTTAATTCCGTTAATTTAGCCCAGTAATGAGTAACGCACGATTTTGCAAATATAACGTTGTGAATTCATATTAATGGACTGTAAGAAGATAACTACCCGGAATTGAATGGTGGAAGGAAATATGAAGAATCTAAAACATTCAGTGACTTTAAATTACTGTAAACTTCAAACTGTCATTGCATTGATTTTTGACAACCATGGAAGATATGGATTTTTAGCCCAGAGGCTGAATAAGCATGCTTTGTTACAGATTTAGATTTATGGTGTGAATAATATAAATACCTGCCAATTGAAAAACTAGTAGTCGATTCTTCAAATCAATCTTACTGCTCTACCCACCCAACACTCTTCTCTGTTCCACCTCAGCAAAAGCAAACCTCGATCCTCAGAGAAAATAGAGCTCCAAACTATCAAACACAAAGAGTTTGAACTTTAAGTTTCAATGTAGGCAGTGGGCGGGAAGAGCAGTGTGGAAGGATAAGTTTCAATGTAGGAAGTGGGCGGGAAGAGCAGTGTGGGTGGGAAGAGCAGTGTGGCGGGATATCAATGTAGAAAAGTTCGTGACATTTATTATCACAATGTGGAGGGATATCATCTGTACGTTGTGACACATAAACAAAATCCATCATAAATGGGTGCCTCATAGACGTGATGAGATTATTCACATGAATGATACAATCCATCATTTACCATTATCACTGTAGAAACCATTTTAAATGGCAAAAAAGATCAACTCCATTCCAATATACAAACCATTTTAAATGTTTGAAAAGATCACCTCCGTGCGAACGTACAAACCATTTTAAATGGCTGAAAAGATCACCTGCATGCCAACATACAAACCATTTTAAATGAAGGAAAATATCACCTCCATGCCAATGTACAAACTATTTTAAATGAAGGAAAAGATCAATCGGGCGGCGGAAGATCAAGAATCCCACATCCGTTCCGCATCGCCAACATGCACGCTAGGACGAGGGGATGGATGGTTGCAAAATATGAAACCGCTCTCCATGTGACAACCCCACATGATTTCGCAAGTTGGAAGGGTGGTAAGGAAAAACACCACCCTCCATTTGCGAAACCACCTTTTCCCATCCTTCACGGTCGCTGGCACGTGTGGATATGATGTGGCCGGTCCACATCACACCTTCTTCCCATGCAAATCCTCCACGTTGGGGCTTCTACCAATGTGTCTCCTCCACGCTAGACTTCCTACCCATGTGGCTTCTCCACGTCAACCTGCACATGCACAGTGGAAAACACCTTTCAATAACACAATCACAACATAATTAAAAACCTTTCAATTACACAATCACAACATGCAAGAATGAAATAAAAACACATCAGAATCAAACGCATAAGATTACTTATCTTTATCCAACGCAGTGTTCGGATATCCACATCATCTTTTTCAGGATCTTGCATGCAAATTCTAGGGTTTGCATGCACTTTGCATGCATCCCAGTCACCAGGTTGATGCCTCCAGCACCTTAGCCACCTTATTCTAGCACCTGGGAGCTTCTTACATCAGTTCATTATCCCTCCTAGTCAGGAAGGCGCCCACTTCTCACCTACTGCCAGAGAAGGGCACACTTCTTCACCTACCACTGCAGTTCCACTTCAATTACACTCAGTTAGCTCCGATTCTCCCTGATTTGAGGCTAGTTTCAGTCCCGACTGACTGTTTCACTCCGTTGGACCTCCAGATTGACTAGATGACTTGTTTTGACTTCAGTTAGCCTCCCATGCACCCTCCACTGAGCCCACTTCCCTAAATCAGTGCTACACACTTCAGTTACACATGTTACACTCAGTTAGACTCAGATTGACACCTAGATGACTGGTTCTTATGCATTGATGACCACCACTGATTGATGATGAGGACTCCTAGTTGGATTCAAGATACTCCATTCAGTGATTTGAATGACCTCCTTAGTCAATTCAAATTGCTTAGTGATTGTTACTATATTGTATTGTAATTATTCACCCTCATTGGGATATTGAGCACTGATGCATGTTTTGCACAGTTTTACACCATTTTTATGAGTTTCATCTATTGTGATTGATTTACTTGTTCATTAGATCTGCTGTGACTAATTTTACACGTAGGTCCAAGCAACTGCCTTTGTAAGAGCGTTTTTCCACTTTCTAGCATCAATATAAATGTGTGGTTGTTTATCAGTTGCAGAAAATTATAGATAAAATGAGTTAATTTAACGAAGAAATTCATTTAACACATAATAACACTTGAATCGTATATTAATAGAAATCCAACCTACAGATCGATGTATTCATTAAATTGGCAACATAAAACATAGTTCAAAGAAATTTGACAAATTAATATAAAAAAAAGATGGCCAAGAGAAACCGACTGAATTTCATTAATTATGCAAAAAATTACAATGAATCAATACATAAACATTAGAATAAATTTACCTAAATTATACATAATCCAAATTGAATCGACATCCCCACAACTTGCCCTGATATTCTTCTTCCTGTGTCCTCGTGGTGCCATCCTCCTCCCAAAAGATAGGAAGTCTCTTCTTGAATAATGGATCAAACATTTCTTTGAAGAGTTTTACTTGATGTGCTAAAATGTCTGTCCTTGCTTGAATCGTGTTCATCTGGTGATACTTATTCACCGGCACCTTCTTTTCCCAAATAATACTAGACACTATATCCTAAGTTTATGCTAGTTTTTTTCGCCTTATCCTCTGCCAGCCCATTCAGAAATTCTATGGCCTTTTTTGCACAGTCCATGGGCTTCTTGTTGAACTTTTCCTTGAATGCTGTTAGGCTTTGCCTAGCTAACTTTATTACACGCTCTTTTTCTAGAATGAAATCGAGATATGGCCTCAATTTCTCTGCCTCCACAATAATGTCATCCCAAATGACTTGCTTTGCTTCCTGCAGGGAGGTCTCACCTGTAACCTGCTTTATTAATTCATCATATTTCACCTGTAGCCCTCCTAGAGAGGTCAGCCTAGGTAGATTAAAAGGCAAGTGGAAGACAAGTATAAATAAGTGGAGGATGTAGGGTTATTAGACTCTCTATTTATTCATTCATTCACTCACTCATTCTCTCAAGTGAATAGTGCGCACAAGTGGAGGAGGAGAAATACAAGGCAAGGTTTGTGGCTCGTGGCTTCTCCCAAAAAGAAGGGATAGATTATGAAAAAAAAATTTCACCCGTAGCCAGATACACTTCCATCATTATTAATGGTACTTGCTATGGTTGCAGCGATGAAGTGGAATAATTACACCAAATGGATGTCAAGATAACTTTTTGAATGGTGTAGTCGACGATGAAGACTTGTGCTAAAGAACTATGTCAAGAAATACCTTCCTAGTTAAGAGGGAGTGTTGATGTATTTTTAACTTCGGAATGTATTTCACTTGTATATTTTATATTGTATTCATATGGCATTGTACTTCTGACGGAGAGGTTTCATTCCTCCGATCAGAAAGGTCATCATTGTATGTGACATGGTTATCAGACTCCCTAGTGGGGTCGGCCCTCAGTATATTAGGATGTTAGAAAAAAATTGCATTAATGAACAAGATACTACTTAATATATGATGAAACCTATTTTCTAACATGTTGGAATAGACTTGCACACTCTTAACAATGTTTTGGTAGAGATGGAAGGAATCTAGAAAGTTACGGGATTAATAAATGTTGTATTGAAGCATGATTGGCTAAGATAACTGCATGAATGTATGACATGTCTTTATGTGTAAGAATTTGTTCTGAATACTATGAGATGTTTCTAATCATGCAATTGAACTTGTCCCGTAGGAAAGACCTTGTACCATCACCTACAAGAGAGACTTGTTTCGAAGAACAAGTGACGATGATTCAGCAAGAAGATTGATGAAGTCAAGAAGAAGACTTTGAAGAACCAGAAGTACTCAGGAATCGATATGCAACAATGAATGAAGTAAAACCAAAAGATAATGAAGATCGTGAAAAGGAATATCATACACCAGATGGATGTTAAGACAGGATTCTTGAATGGTGTAGTGGAAGAGGAAGTATATGTGGAACAATCACTTGGGTTTGAGACACACGACAGTGAGACTCATGTGTGCAAACTGAAGAAATCCTTGTACGATCTAAAGATTATGGGGTGACATTAGGGTACACAAAATTTTGCAGAGATAGTGTAATCAATCTTGAGATGTACCTACTTGATGGATTGTTCGCAGATATGATGAAGACCTACGATGATGCTCTAGTTATCCAGTGTTGATGATCCAGCTTTAGTATTGAAGACTTGTGCCTATATGTATTGACGCCTGTGTCAAGAGAATACCTTCCTAGTTAAGAGGGAGTCTTAATGTACTATCTGTAACTTCAGAACATACTATTCACTTTTATATTGTATGTATTACATTTGTACTTTATTGTATCCTCGACGGAGATGTTCTTATTCCTCCGTTCGGAGGTGTCATCATTTGTATTTGCAAGTATCACAAGTTTTATTCTAAGTGTTGTAACTTATATTTGATGGGTTATTAGACTCCCCTAGGGGGTCGACCCAGTTAGGATAAAAGGCAGGTCAAGTTAATTTAAATTATAAATAGAGTGGTTGCACCAATATATTTTCTCATTCACTCACACATCCAACTCGCATAGTTGAGAGAGAGGAGTGTGCACAAGTGGAGGAGCCTGGAGGAAGAACTGTTGGAGACATCTATCTTTTGGGGTTTCATTTTTGTGATCTTTTGTACTGGTGCTTATTCTATCGCTGAGGAAGTTGCAGGGTTTCTCACCTTTATGGTTATCCCTGGTGAAATGATTTGTGTCTCTTTTCTCTTGTGTTTGACATGCTGTACATGTTGTTCTCTCATTTAAGATCCTAGATCATATTAATTTTAATTAAATGATGAAAAGCTAACAAAAAAAGGCTACAACCCCTTGGTTTTCATAATTTCCAACCTGTAGATAGGACTCCAGACCTCAGTAAAGTCCAACTCAATAGTTTTACTAGCACCAACTCAATGGAATCCCCAACTCCCTGAGATCACAAGCACCAAACCAAAGGAGACTTCAATCTCCTATCCTTGCTCGATCCTGCCACCCTAATATGAATACGAAGAACAATACTCCACTGCCATTGTATCATGGTTGCCATCAACTTATGCGTGTATCTATGTCCTTGTACTTGTATGTCATTATCCATGTATCATTGTATTTATGTCACTATCACAATCCATGTTTGTCCCCTACCCTTGGGGGTTTTGAACCTCGATTTGCTAGTAAAATTCCCCAACTTCTCCTGAAGTTAAATGGATGTTGCAGAAGTATTCTGATATTAGTCTATAATCACCGATGAAGTTCCTTTTTATTTCTTAATACCCTCCATATACCTTGAGACCCAATTTTAAATCCTTTAAAGAGTCTTTTGGAGCCATCTACCCTTGGGGGCTTCAACATAGATTTTCCTAGTGATTCTTCCTTTCATTCTCTAATTGTAAATGGAAGTGGTTGAAGTCTATTGGAAGTTTCCATGCCTATAATAACTGCATAAATGTGTCATATTACACCTCAATCCACTCTAGACATAGTTCGAAAGCATTTGGGATCATTTGGGACATTTTGAGGCTTCACTAGTCCAAGTTTTGAAAATTGACCGAATTGGGAAAAGTTCCAAGTTGGGGACATTACACAAGAATTTAATGTAAAGAATTCCTTAAAGGCCAGTTGAAAAACACAAGAAAGTAAGGCTTACTAAAAGCATAAAACCCCGTAGTTGTCAAAAGCACTTTCTAAAACTGTCTAAAGGCTAACGAATTGGCTATAGCTTTAGCTTTGGTTAATGTTACCTTTTCACTTTGTCGTCCACTTTCAAGTTGCCAAAGGGCTTCAAAGGAGTGGATTTTTTCAATGACGTGATTCAAGATAATAGTTTTTGTATTCATGAACATATTTTTTAGATTCACTCCCTCTTTTGTGTTTATCGATCTCTGTAATCATTGGAAATTGCATAGATTGTATTCCATTTGCATCCAACCTTGGTTTTTCTATTAGAAGTTTGATTACTTGTCAATTCAATCTCAACGGTTATGAATATTTTTCATTTTTTTTTCTTCAAATTGTTAGATATTTTTTATGTTTCTAAAATTTCCTCTATATGGGTTCTTGGTTTATCTCGGTTAGACATTGCTTATTAAAAGCCGTAGAGAGGAACAATGCAAATTTTTTCGCTTTTTATGTCCTAATACCTTTCAAACACCTTGAGACCCAAATCGGAAGCATTTGGAGCCATTTGGAAGCATTCAAGTTATTAGTAGTCAAACATGAACAATATAATTATGGAGCTAATATGAAATGGGTTGTTTAAAAAAACAACACAACCTTAGATGTTATTGCTATGACATGTGATCTCTCCTTCTTTTCCTAATTTAATGTTTCATCTCAATGCCATCAATGCCATCTTGGAAGATTGATCTTATTGTTTAGACTTATCTTATCTCTTATGGTCATCTCTCCCTCCTCTTCATCGACTGCTTCCAATGTTACACTAGATCTTCTACAAATCCATCTACAAACAATGTCTAGAATTGGTATTATTCATCAAACAAGTGATTTCTTCATATTGTTAACATTTTTGTCTTTATTTTTTTTAATTTTATTCTATATGGATTCTTGGGTTATTAATGTTTATAGAGGGGAACAATGAAAATATTGTCACTATTCTAAGGTCTTTACATAAGGTCTCTCACTCCAAGGGAGGAGGTGGAAAAGGTGCTAAAAAATTGGACGACTCACACCAAAGTTGCAAACGTGTAGCAACGTGGTAGAAACACCCAGATAATCGACGGTGGAAATGGGTTCCCGCGCTAGAAAGTGCACAGTGGTTAAACTTGGAAAAGGTAGAGAAGAAATTAAATCGCTTACCATGTGGCAAGCGTTGGTGGAGTCCGCTATGAAAAGTGGTTAAATTTAAACCGCTCATCGCAAGTTCGGAAACCACCTAAGCATATGTTCTATAAAAGGTTTGTTCGAAGTTTTAAAAACTATTTTTGTCGCTTACTTATTACCTAGAGGAAAAGAATGGTCCGCGGGAAACACGTCATTGTCTTCGTCAACTGAAACGGCACCCAAGAAGCTCACTTCACAGTTCACATGTAGCTCAAAACCCTCAATGTTTAGATTTTGTGTCCCAAATGGCGAAAACCCAAAACCTTCATCCCTTCAATGAAAGTTCAAATGAAAACGAGAAGCCTGTATTTGACCCTGTTTTCGACCCTATTTTGTCTGTGTGTAGTATTTCGTAGTCTAAGGAGAAGCTTGTATTTGACCATGTTTTTGACCCTGTTTTGTCTGTGTAGTATTTCGCAGTCTAAGGAGAAATTAATGGAGTTTAAGTCGCAGGGAAAGGATGTATTTAATGTTTTTGGTTCTTTTCTGTACTATTTTTGTGTCGAACAAACCCTACACTTCCCCGAATTTGTTTGTTGGTGTGCGGTGAATTATTTGCAGGGCAAAAGGGTAATCATTAATGTAAAAAGGACCAAAATTCTATGCCTAGTAAATGCGCAGAATGTCTGTGAGGTTCTAAGTTTACCTGAAACATTTCCCAAAATCCCTGAGTCGTTTAATGAAGAAAATTTGGCAAATTTTATAGAAACAGCAGTCCTGCAGAAAAAGACAAGTTTTTATTACAAGTCGTGAAAGATGGCCAGTCGCATGAAAACCTATCATTCCCATTAAGTATTGATGTCTTTTAGCAAGATACCCAGTTAGTTTTGTCCTTGTTGAGTCAAATTTTAGGTTTAGATAGTGATAAGTCGAATCACAGAAATTATGTTAGGTTTCCTTCTCCAAGTAATTTCACTAGAGTCACAGTTGAGTCCAGTGTGTTGCTTTAATTTTTATGAATTCCTAGATGAAGCGATTCATGTCCAGTTGGTGAATTTAAACCAGTTGAACCATTTCAGGTATCAGTCATATTGTTCAAACATTTCGAAATCCAAGTTTCTTGGTACCAACTTTTCTCATGACCTTAATAAACAGGTCAATATGTTTGAGTTCACCCATAAAATCATGGCAGAAATTTACAGAATTATTTTTAATGCCGAAATGCCTCGAGTGTTAGAAGAAAAAGAAACTTTGCATCCTACACCAGAAGGGAAAACGGGTGATTGGTTCTTGTATAGAGAACATAGTATAATTAGGGTGTATGGTTTTACTGGAGCTTCTGATGTGAAATTCCCCCTTATAAGTTGGTCCATTCATCATTAAGAATAAGGCAGCCCTTTCTGTAGTAGAAAAATTATTGAAGATTATGGTTTTCCAAGAGGCTGAAAGGATGAATTATGATCCTCATCAAATTATATCGCAAAGGAGACATCTAAATGGAAACGAGGCTTTTGATCATCAAACAGTAGAAGGATTGAAATAAATGGAAAATTTATTCAAACTTGAACAAGATAATAGGGGTTGGATCAGAGAGATTTCTTTGAAATTTCTTTTTTTAGCGACGATTTCAAAGATTATTTTGTATAAATTTTGATTTTACAAAGTAATAGGGGTTGGATCCGAGAGCAAAAAATACAGTGACGTAATATTTTTTGAAGACTTTAATGAAGAACATAAGTAAAAGTATATCTGAAACAGAGATTCATATGTTTTTACTTTCTTCAGTATTTTAATTTATCTTTTGTGGATGTATTTCGTGTTACACCATCTTATCGCTTTGCCTCATAGTTGACTGTAATACCTAGGTTATAATTCATTTTATATGCTCTAATCCACGCATTTAAATATTGTCAATGTTCTTTCTTCCAAATCAATGCAAAATTCATCCTAGAACTGAGATTGGCTAAGTTATAACATATAAACAATATTTATCCCAACTTCCGACCTCCGACACGAAGGATCGGCCGCCCCTTCGTTTATTATAAAATTGTGAACAACTATATCCAACCATTCACCTGTATCTAGAATAGTGAACACTAGAAGGATCGACTGACCCTTCTTGCAGTCTCGAACTATTTTGAACAGAATACTCAGCAGAAGAAAGGTTGGCCGACACTTCATTTATGAGTGAATTGTAAAAATATTCAACCCGCCTAAGCTAGGACAACAATTCCAGACTTCCGACTTCCGTAATGAAATTATAGTTGGGATCGGTATATTGTCTAAGTTATAACATATCAACAATATTTGTCCCAACACGCGACAAGAAGAATCAGCTGCCCCTTCGTTTAGTAGAGAATTGTAGACACCTAAAGGTTACAATTCACCTGTATCCGGAATGGTGAACACAAGAAGGATCGACTGACCCTTCTTGTAGCCTAGAACTATTTTGAACAGAATGCTCGTCACAAGAAAGGTCAGCCGACCCTTCTTGCACCCCGCATGAGGATTTCATCGCCCTTACTGAAAATGAAAATATGTTGCGTATTGCGGATACCTAGATTTCTTAAAACGTTCCATCAATACCGTTATCCCGCAACCCGGAATGCAGATTGCGGGATGGGACAACAATTCCTAACTCCCTACATCTGTTGTAAATAGTGGGGAACGGAGATTGGCTACAAGAAGGATCGGCCGCCCCTTTGTTTAGTATAAAATTGTGAACACCTATATCCAGGAGTTCACTTGTATCCAGAATGTTAAAGACAAGAAAGATCAGCCGACCCTTCTTGCAATCTAGAACTATTATGAAAGAATACTTGGTAGAAGAAGGGACGGCCACGCCTTCATTGCATGGCAATTTTTAACAAAGGCAAGGTAGCCTTTTAGTTACTATCAAAATGATTTGGTCTGGTGGGAAAGAAGAGATAAGAAACAATCCAATCAATACTCTTTAATAATTTTTATTTGTTATCTTTGTATGATTTGTAGAGCTTGTTGTCCAATAATTTTCCAAGCTTAATTAAGGTTGCCATCTATTCAATACAGCTAAATTCCATTCTTAATACCATAAATCTTTTCAAATTATCGGGTGGCCTGCAAATACTTTTGTCCAATTTTAAGGCTTAGCTCATTTGAACTCATGGAGGAAGAACATACCTATGGAAGTGGGAAATTTTCTTGCAATATGCATGGGAACAAGATTAAACCCCTTAGGTAGATTAATTTTTTTTATATTATATCAAAGATTCAAAATGAATATAACTTTGTTCCATATGTGTAATGTGCCATTCCATTGTATCTCTCTTACCTGATTCTTTCAATTTTTCTTTGAGCTAGTTGTTTAGTTATTGCATCAGTTTTGTTGGACTTGGTCCCAGATAGAATGTGCATTCACTAAGGTTCTAGAGTCTATTTTAGTCTATCTAAATTAACTTTCCCCCTTGAACTCGACCAAGGGAGGAAGGGGGCAACCGAATAAAATAGTACTCAGATCACCATGCATTCCATTTTTTATATTATCTATCCTTTCCTATCATTCTTGCACCTCTAGGGATAAAGGAATTTCTCTGAGTCGTCCATCTTGCATGATCGATCTGGTACCATTGATCTCCTTCCTTGCTTAGCCCCACGGCCTTCCGCAGTCTTCAATCTCTCAAATGCTGCCTTCCTCGCACCTTGGATCTACGTAGTTATTATCAACTGTCGATCTGGCCCCTATCTGCATCCTGACTGCCAACATCTGGAAAGAAGGATCGGCTGCCCCTTCCTTTAGTAGAGAATTGTGAATTCACCCGTATCCAGAATGGTGAACATAAGAAGGATTGACCGACCCTTCTTGCTGTATTGAACTATTACGAAACGAGTTCTGGGTACAAGAAGTTTTGGCCTAGCCTTCATTTACGAGAGAATTGTAAAAATATTCAACCTCCGAAGGCGAAGGTGTCAATTCATGTATATGAAGGATGGTGAATACTGGAAGAAGACTGAGATAAGGGTCAGTCAACCTTTCAGCATCACCTTGTAAACAGGTTGAAGTCTAATCTGAAGCGAATATGGGGGTTGCATAATCAAGATTCTCTTAACCATGGCGATGCACAGATGTCGTTACCATCTTTGCATAACATTCTATTTAACATCAACCAGAACACCAGATGACTTCACACTTGGCAGCTATCGCAGTATACCGAACTACGCTGAATCTCTAATGTATTCACCAGTTTGCTACGAATTC
This sequence comes from Larix kaempferi, assembly GCA_027924585.1. NCBI lineage: Eukaryota > Viridiplantae > Streptophyta > Pinopsida > Pinales > Pinaceae > Larix > Larix kaempferi. The sequence goes on along the minus strand of BSBM01000402.1, from coordinate 2,401,526 downwards.
GTCAAACTATGTGCTTCTTCTTCACAATCACGCACTTGTATTCCAATTAATCAATGTGCAATTACCATTCACATACATATAAATTAAGCACAAAAACTCACATAAACTCAAATAAAAAACATGTGATAAACTCATACACATAAACAAGAAGGATCAGCAGCCCCTTCTATGATGATCACTCATTCTATGATCGATCCTTATCCCAAACAACTCTATAAAATGTGCATTCTATCTCTCATGGATAATGCTAGTAGATTTGATCTTAATCAATCAATTGATTTTGAAAATGAGGGGTCGTCCCCTAACCATCGATCATTAGCATGAACATTTGCAAGTATACATCTAATATTAAAAGATTAATTTATAATTATAGACATTGTATGCATTCTTATATTGACTACTTAATATTGACTGTTATGTAGATAAAGCATGGCTGATTTGTTAATCCTCGGTAACTACCAGGAAATGCCTTGCTTTGAATTGACAAAAGATCACTACCTTCCGCCATTCACAAATGGATGGTATGTTGAGATGGAAGAACCAGATAATTTGTACCCGGATATATATCTATTCTACTTGGATTTCAAGGGAAAGCCGATTAGAGCTGGGATATTGACATATGCGGAACCCGTTGATTCTGATGAAAAATGGTCCTGATCCAGATCCGATTTCCTGTGCTAAGAAAGGGTGGGTTTTTCCCTCATATGTTGTTTCTAATCGCTCCGGAATTGATACCGCGACATCCTTGAAGAAATGAATTTTGTCAGTATGGAGGAAAAGAATGCTGGCTAGGAAAACTTCCTCTGTATTACATTATATGAATATTAATAAGGGGCCGATAACGGTATGTCATGAAAAGATTCTAACGCACAACAGAAGAGCATTTCTCCAAAACATTGTAAAAGATGTGCAGAAATCTACCTTGAAACAACTCAAAGGAAGTCCTTCTAAAGCGATGTTGCGGAAGCAACTAAGAGCTCTGAAACTTCAAAAGAAGTTCAACAACATTAGATCAAATACTTTTTGTTCGATGAGAAAGTCTTTTCCATTGATGTAAGAAGATGTGTTGTTGCGCCTCTGGACATACAATATCAAAAGGTTGATGAGGAGGTCGTGCAAAATATGGTGGTATCACTTGTCCATACATTTACAACAACATGGAGAGATGCTATTCTATTGCCTTTTAATAAGGAGACCAGATTTCCCTTTCTCCCTGAAAATGAAAAAGAAATTGATCTGCCATCAGTAAATTTTTATATATTGGATGGGTAGCATACTATTTATGCGCAGAAAATAATCATTGCAAATGATCAATATAAACAGCTCCCTAAAAGGTATCGGCATCAAACAGCTCATTTTGTACATAGAGACGTTCCTCAGGACATCATCAGTAAATTATGCAAACAACAAAACTTGTCAAACAAGGAATTTTCAAACACTACATTCATTTCTTCAGTTGAAAAAGCAAGGGAGAGATGGTTATTGTGCGGTTGTCCATCCTGCCCGGGAAAGGGAAACGCTCCCAGTGATGTTTGGACGGTATAGAATTTTTCTTCTTATCAATCCAAATTCTTTAGATTGTTGCATGTGTTATGAAATTAGGAAATTAACTAGAATATTCAATTTTATATGTTTGCAATCTTTACAAACTCAATGTATCGATATCTTTCTTGTTAACCGGGAGAACCTTAAATACAGGCTAACTCTTGTTTTGACATCGGAACGACTGTGGAGCAAATGGTAGTTTGTATTCGAGCTTTACAAAACTGGCGCCTTGGCTTGCTCGCCGAAGAGCAACTCTCAGGATGATTTTTCTCTAAATAAAATAAAGAGTTATGGCTCTAATTTTTTCAGACCATTGCGTGATCTTGATGAAGATGAATTGACCGCTGTGGCGGACAATATAATCAACGGATCGGTTTGGTTGAGCACATCAGTCGATAAAAAGTTTTGCGCAGAAACTTTAAGTCAATATTGCAAACAAATAAAGGATGAGAGGTCAACCAGGAATTCAATCACTGAATATTTCAAAGTTAATAATGTTCAAACTGATCAATCAAAGAATGTCATTGACCATAACGTCATTGAAATATATAAAATTGCACCAAACCATCTCAAGCAATTGTGCAGTATTTTATCCTCTGGAAATAAACCAAAATCTCCGAGTAAAAAGAGAAAGAATGAATCTGAAGTGGATATTGGTACCAAAATACCAATTGATGCTCAGAAAATATTGAATATATATATCAATAAAGAGAGGATGTCCATTGAAGACGTTGAAAATAGTTCACAGTTTGTTTGTTAATGTTGTTACCCTGATTCTTTGGTCACCACACTTAGAACAATTCCATATTTTGGTGCGACAGTCAGCTGTGAATTTGTTGCTGTGGATATGTGTAATTGTGCTATTCCATGGACAGAAGAAGACATGCTAGCGTTTTTGTACTACCTTGAAACAAATCAAGAGGAATGTACTTGTATTTTTCTAGATGATATGGAGAACTCTTGTATGATTTCTAAAGCTTTCACAAGTTGGAGCAAGAAATCAAAAAACTTGTTACGGCGAATCCTACAATGGGAGTATATAGAGAATTCTCTGGGGACCTATTTAGAGGATTCTCTATTATACAATGTTGGCGCATTGGAAATGATGAGGATATTTTATCTACCTATGAAATCGATATGGATTGGAAAGACAAGGGCCTACCGATGCTTGATTTACCTCGGCCCAATGTTAACAACGATAGTGCGAGGAGCCAAGTGTTTCCAAAAGAAAGGACATAGGAATTATGGGATCACATAGTTTCCAGACAGGTCTCTTATGAAGGCATAATTCTTTCGCTGTACGCAGGAGGTAGGCTTCTTTGTTCGTTGACCAAGTCTCCAGAAAGAATTGTTATTTCTATTGTGGAGATGGTACAACAAGAGCTGTTCATGAACATTTTCTACCATGAATTGGGTATAAAACAAGGTATTTCTATTAACATTTTCAGATGTCTTTGATTTTATTTTAATTTTGAATTTTATTTTACTTTTTTCTCAAACAAGGTATTTCTATTAACATTTTCAGATGTCTTTGATTTTATTTTACTTTTCTCGGTCGGTTATGTTCAATAACTTCTTTAAATTCCTATTCTACTACAGGTTCAAATAAAGAGCATACCCAGGTATCCTCCAATCGAATTACAATATCCGATGATGAAACTGAAGGTGATAGAAAATCTACAAAGAACTACAAAACAAGACAAGAAGGTAAAAAATTATTTTTCACAGATCGTGGTTAAATTAAGTAAATTATGAAAGGGGATAGTGACCTGCAAATTTTTTTATAAAATGTATACCTGCACATTTCCAAGTCAACATGTGGATCATCCACAACCAGAGCAGGAATCAACGATGTCCCTGGAGATTGGCCAGCAAGTCACATTGGAGAGTAAGGGACCAGGCGGGAGTTTGGACAATAATGAACAAGGCGAGAGCTTGAACAATGCAGCACAAGAAGTGGGCTTGGCTAGTATTGAACCTGGAGAGGGCGCCTTGGTGTCAAAATGCGGTGTCTCCAGCGATGTTACTCACCAGTCAAATGTTGGCCTGCCATTGACAGGTAAAAAACAATATTTTCTACTTACATTGATAAAAAAAGTTTATTCCGAAGTATATATAATGACAAACAATATTTCTATGCAGCTCCCCATACAAAAATGTTATTTGATATTAGAAATGGAAGGTTTTCTATTTCGCAAGAAAGTCACAGAAAATGACTCCAAAAGAGATAAAAAAGGGGAAAGAGTAAAAAAAGGGGAAGAGACTACTCTAATAAATTGTGAATTTAAATATAGAAAAACTTCATATGAGTCATGAAAAAATGCCATTCGATTTTTGGATTTAGTTTTTTCCAAATTCAATGTTGGGATTTGGTCATCTAAATGTGGTGTCAATGAGGGGAAGGCAATGCTTACAAAATTTTTGTTGGCATGCGGTAAAGATAAATCATATGAGCAAAAGTTTTTATTTATTTGGTTTCGAGATAGATGTACCTCTGATCAAGAAGGAAATAGACAAAAAAATATGGAGAGTGTGTGGAAGGAGTTCCCAATGCAAACTTTAGAAATTAATACATCAATGATTGTTTTGGAGGGCGATGTTGAGAAAGTAGTTCCATTTCAAAACTGTATTTCGTGTAAGCCCTTTATTGGATCGTCCCTTCGGACAGATACTGAATTGGTACATGGACTTTGGTAGCATTTGAGTAAAATGCAAGAATCAGTTGATATCGAAAACTATCAAATGTAACCTATCATTGCCTAAATTTTCTAGATGTAATCTATCATTGCCTATTTTAAACCATTCAGTGTGTTTTTTTTTTTTTCGGAGACGTTGCTATTTTTGTCTGAATGTAACATATTATTAGTTCAGTGTGATGCTTTTATTAAATCAATTGAATCTCTTGTGATAATTAACTTCATGAACAAAGTGTTGTTGTTGTTGTTATATATATAGTCATTGTTCTTGTATGCAGTGAGGATATTATCACCGCAAAAGAAACTATTGGTCTTGCGAGTAGAGGGATTGCTCTTTGGAGTTCGGATGTTATCCAACATTGAAGATTCTTCCAAACAACCTCATTTTGTCCATAAATGCTCTTGTTATTATACACGCATGTTCAGCTGCAAAATTATCAGTGTTGCCGGAGAGCATTTCGACGTTGCTCTGTGGTTTTCCTGGCACAACAACATGGAAATTAAAAATTTCCTGGATGTATTTGAATGGTTGAAAAATGAAGAATTTGTATTTATTTGGGGTCGAGAGCAATGCGAACCTAGTACTATTTATAATCACTCAATGTCTGCATACTATAATGTTGGTGAAGTACCGAACATAATATACAAAAATTCCTTCAAGGACGTACTTATACAATATGGAGATATATATAAACAAATGGACATGTTGTTTATAGATGAAGGGCAATATCAATCAGCAGATAATAGCAAGAAAAACTGCTTAAAAATGCCAACTAGTTGGAAATTTGACGGTTCACAAGAGAGATATATAAGTATTAAAACAATGTGTGTGCTTTGTTGAATTATCTCGGGCGTTGTTAAAAAATGGGGCATTGGTTAAACACATTGAATTTGAGATGACCGTCATATTGTACAAAACAAATTCATTTAGTGATTTGTATATTGTTTACAGTTACTCCTACATTTAATTGATGTAAGCTTTACTACACAGTTCTCATCTTATTTATGGACATCATACCATGTATCTGGTAATGTGTTTAAAAAATTGTTGAACATGAAAGCAATATACTTAGAAACATTGAACCATAATAATTTATTGACTGGTTTGTGTGTGTGTGTGTTTTGTTTGGAGATAGTACTAGAAAACCATTGATCATTTTTTATTTCAATGGCATTTTGTTACATGCAATACATAGAAAATAGAAACTCAGATTGTGACAACCACTGGACATCGAAACATCAACAAAGTATTATTTTATACGCCCAGGCTTAAGGGAATTTTTTGAAAAATGCTTTCGAATTTTTGTGGTTGGGGTATGGACATCTACTCAATGAAAAAACATTGACAAGTTTTTGCCTAGATTATTACAAATAATAGGATTGAAAAGGAAACAATTTAGATTAATTTTAACACAGGAAAATTGTTCTTCCATACCCAGAGAGGGTTTTAAGGGTGTTGGAAATCCTATTGTATATCACAAGCCTTTAAGTGTAGTTTGGGACACTTTGAACCATGGTTGGGATCGGACAAATACTGTGATTGTCGATGACTCCGGAGAAAAACATGTTTCTAACGATGAAGGGAACTATATTATAACAAAAACTTATAATTCTGACGATGTCAATGACACATTTTTGTTAGATGGATTATGGCCTTGCTTGCTGCACCTGGATGGCGTGAGCGATGTGAGACCAATTGTGAATAAAATAAAAATGGAAGTATTTTGTTAAATAATACACTTGAATGTTTGTTTGTATGTCGAATTTCACTGTGATTATAATTCTTGTAAATTGTCGAGTTTGGTTTCCGAAAATGTAACTCTGTTTAAATTGTATTGTTAAATCATAAAACATATAAATATGTGTGCTTGATTTATCATCATATTAAGTTAATTTGCTAAGTTAAGTTATTAAGCATCTAATTAACAGCTTCATAACTAGGCTTATGCCTATCATTCTAAGAACATACAGGAGGCATCCATCCATCAATGAGGTTGTGACAACATAAGCATACATGTATTACATAAATGGAGTTTAGCCATTCATCATTCACATACAAAATTAATACAGCAGATAGCTTATGCAATTGAAAGAAACCTCATTCATGAATATATATTCACCTTCTAACAGGCTTAGCATAGCATATTCATGGCTTACATTTATTTACACATAATTTCATTCCACAGATTAAACAAATAGTACATGTATGTTCCATGGGGTTACTTGACTCACTAGAGAGCCGAAGTAAACCAGATATTGTCAAAACGAATTCTTGGAAAATTACAATAATTTCTCAAAAACAGTTTGAGAATTTCATTCTTCTGCCAGAAAAATAAAAAACTTTCGTCTATTTAGAAACTTAGCCCTTCTAGGTCAAAAAGAAGTCCAAAATATGGCTTATACATTGTTTAGATTTGACATCAAATCATGATACGTGATATAATTAAAATTGTACTTCATCTTAATTTAAATTTTGTTGGCGCATGCTATATGTTATTTTGTTACAGATGTAATAATTTCATTTCTTAGACACAAAGACCAATGTGCAATTAATTATTATGGGATCTTTAATGCTCTTCTTAAACACAAAGACCAATATGGGCAATTTGTTAGTCATCGTATTCCATAGAAAAAGTGTTGCTATTCAATTTCCAAAGGGTAATCTTGCTATGAGTGAATTTTCATTTCCTGGTTGTGTTGTGGTTAAACCCGCATTAGTAACCTCGCAATACTCAATGTGCCAAATCAATTATGCCACGTGTCACAATATCATCATTCCATGTGTCACCCTAGGATCTTAGATATCAACATTTTAACAACGAAATTTGTAGACGTTTTTCTTTAAAGACTTTGCTGGCACGTGGAAATATTCTCAGAGAAATAGCGGTCGCTCTTTCTCCAAGGTGTTCTATTGTTACAATTCCCTCCTAAATGAAGGGTCGGGCGACTCTTCTAATTCCCAATATTATTTTCAGAATAGTTCGACACTGCAAGAAGGGTCAGTCGATCCTTCTTGTATTATCTAGTATGGCTATAGATGAATTGATGGATAAAGGTTTTGACAATTAACTATGGAAAGAAGGGGCGGCATATCCTTCTTGCCGTAAAACGGAATTCGGGAAAAACCATTTTTATATGATATAACTTCCAAGGTGTTCTATTTTTACAATTCCCTTGTAATTGAAGGCTCGGTCGAGCCTTCCTATTCCCTGTATTATTTTTAGATTAGTTTGACACTGGAAGAAGGGTCGATCGACCCTTCTGATTACCAATATTCTTTTCATAATATTTCGACACTGCAAGTAGGTTCGGTCAATCCTTCTTGTGTTCTCCATTATGGATATAGCTGAATTGTTATATTTGACGTCCATGAATTTACATTTCCCATCAGAAATTTTAATGCTTGTTATACTATACCCTATACCCTGTACTTCTTAGTAATTAATCTTGGCCATTATGTTGTGCCACTATTGCACAGCTTGTTCAGTTTGGACTAATAGTTTCTAACACATAACGTCTTAATGTTTCTTCAGCCGTACTATACTTAATGGCCTATAATGTCTTAATCAAGAAACATTAAGACGTTATGTCTTGGAAACTAAATATTTTCATCCAAATTGAACGAGCAATGCAAGAGCGGCACAACATAATGGCCAAGATTAATTACTAAGAAGTACAAAGTATAGGGTATAGTACAACTAGCATTAAAATTTCTGACAGGAAATGTAAATTCATGGATGTCAAATAGACGTTTTGCATATTTTGGTAATTGTCACGATCGATGTTTCCATTCGAAATTTATCTGTCAAATACGTGTTAGAATGAAAAAAACATCCTGTACGACGTCAAATTCCAGGCCGATTCATGACTCACAAGGGGCCATGTGCCGGACACGAGGAGGGCATGTGGGTGAGGAGCCTCTACCTACGCACCTGTAACATGGCACGTGTGCCTCATGCAATATACCACCTCCCTCGCTTCCACCTGCCTACCCTCACATGTGCGGCTTTATGGCTCCTTCTCGATTCTTCGCTCGTAGCTCCCTGAATCACCGTCTAGCTGGCTGCAAATCTAGTACCTCGACCCTCTACACATTCAAAGCAGCCCCATTCTCTCTGCTCCGTGTCTACTAGGGAGCTCCATGTCTACTAGGGAGCTTCCCCATTCTCTCTGCTTCAACCTATGAAGTATAGGCTGTCAAGTCATGTATATCCTGAATAGTGAAGACTGCAAAAATACTAAGCACAAGAAGGGCCATCCGACCCTTCATTAAAGGTGGAAAAAATGGCGAAAACGACCCCTGGAAAAAACTCGTAGTAAAATCCACATAGCAGGTAATTTTCGAAGATGAAATATAAGAAAAGGAAACAGAAACAAAATCAATGAGATCTAATCTGGGGAATGTGGAAGACGAGTTGCGGGGGTTTAATTGTCTGGAAATATATACAACGTTCCCGCAATCCGCAATTGTAGGTTGCAGGACTACAACTAGAAATAAAAACAAACCAAAGTTTCCGCAATCCATATTTCGCACTACGGGTTGTGGAAACGCACGTTGCAAATCCATTATTTAAACTGTTCCCGCAATCCGTAATCATGTATAACTAGATAGCCACTTCAACAAGCTATAGCATAATATGATGGTGTGTGCATTTTTCTGAAACCATGAATTATGGCGGCCATTCTATTAGAGCCGTTTTGACTACTTTTTCCATACTTTCTCAATTTCCAAAGTTTCACAACCTTGCCATACTTTTTGTGAATGATGTCAGATTGCAACACTGACTAAATGATAGCACCAGAACACCATCTTGTGTCTTTCCAGCCTCATGACACATTCCATGTCATCATAGATGCCATGTCATCACTTCCTTTGGCTTCAGTTCTCTCTTTGAGGCTCACATGTGTGAGATATTCCCTTTCCAAAATAGAGATTAATTCATGTATAACCAGAATGGTCAAGAATGGAAAAATATAAATAAAAAAAAGGGTCGGCCGACCCTTCTGGCAGTCTGAAACTAGTATGAAAATAATATAGGGCATAAGAAGGGCCGGCCGGCCCTTCATTTATGGGGGAATTGTGGAAATATTCAACCTACGAAGTATAGGCTATCAATTCATGTATCTCCTTAATGGTGAAGACTGCAAAAATACTAAGCACAAGAAGGGTTAGTCGACCCTTCAATTAAAAGAGAAATGAAATACAATTAATCTACGAAGGTTGGGACAACATTTCCCCACTACCGACTTCCGCAGTATGTGGCGGCGATCGGGACATTGCCTATGATATAACATGTAAACAAACTTTTTCCTGACTTCCATCTGCTGACAAGAAGGATCGACTGCCCCTTCTTTTAGTAAATAATTGTGAACACTGATATCCAACAACTCACCTGTATCCAAAATGGTGAACAGAAGAATGATCGAACCACCCATCTTGCAGTCTAGAACTATTATGAAAATAATAGTAGGCAGAAGAAGGGTCGGCCGCCCCTTCATTCATTTATGTCAAGCCTTGTTCAAAAGAAAAAGTATGGTTTTGGAACCTGATTTTGGCACTTTGGAAATGGATTTTGCAGTTTCGGAACCGGTTTGGTCACTTTTGGAACTGGATTTTGCACTTTTGGAACTGGTTTGGGCTCTTTAGGAATCGGTTTTGTCACTTTTTAAACCTTGATTTGGCACTTTCGGAATCGGTTTTGGTAATTTTAGAATCGGTTTTGGCACTTTTGGATCTAGTTTTAGAACTTTTGGGACCTAGAATTGACAGTTTTGGAACCAGATTTTGCTTGATTTTGGAGTTTAGAAAGGCAGTTTTTGACCCGTCTTGAAAGTGACTTGAATATTTTAGACATTGATTTTTTCACCTTAAAATTTAGAACATTTACAAATCAAAATTACAATCTTCAAATAAAAAATTATATTATTTGATTTTCAATTCGCACTTTTCAAATCAGAAATTGCATTTGCTTATTTTAAATTCACACTTTTTGAATTGAAGTTCATAGTTTTATAACAACAAACTGCAATTTAAGGTTCATAAGTAATTAACAAACACACTATTGCAATAGAAAAACACCCTTTTCAAAGCCAATATTGCCACTTTCAGAAGGTCCTTTTCAATTACATTTTTTTTATTTTAAATTTAACTTCAGAATAATTTAAAGTCGCTGAACGTTTTAGATTATCCTTATCCTTAATCATATCATCTCCTTTGAAGGAGTGATAAAAGACTAAACTTTTATTGGAGCTTTGAATTGTAGACTTAGAAGCACTAGACTCATTCCAAACATGAAGGAATGTACTAGAACAACATTCGATGACTGCTGCAAGTGTCTTTGAAAGAATGAAACCAAATCATTCACTGAATACATCATACCTCCTGCACAAGGTGGTAGTATAAGGTAACCTTCAAAAAGTATTGAAAATCCCATAGTCATCCAAGGATTCCAATTTCCATCCCATTAACTTGTCCTAGTTACTCTTGGATGCAGGCGCCTGGAGAAACTTTAGAAAGCCTCCTACCCTGATGATTTTCCCACCTTCAGCTACGAAGGGAATATTCTTGCAAACACTGGTAAACTCTCCAGGCCAGATGTAGTTATTTGTTGATGAATAGTGCAAAACATGTGTGATGGTAATAACAAGTTTACTATTTTTTAAGTTTGATACTACATCATCGGGCTCTAATACTACATCATCACCAAGTTTAGTTTCAGTTAAGTCTGATACTACTATCTTAAGTTGTTGAGCTGAACTTTGGTGAGCTGAAATTCATCGAGGAAGAAACAGAAATGATTGATAACATTCTGTTGTTTCATTCTGTGGAGCTAGAAAGTCTCAATATTTCCGACTGTCTCATTGGACTGACTATAAAATGAAGTGGAAACGGGTGAGTTGCGCATCTTTAAAACAAGTGAAACAAATTATGCGCAGTTAGAAGAAGCTGACAGCATGATCTGGAGGCACATAGATTCGAAGATAGACTAGACACGGTGGTATTCCATGTCAGTCTCTCGAATACTTGCATAGAAAACAAATAACTATTTATCACGCTGCAGTAAAAAGAAACCATTTCCAACAAATGCAAAAATAATTGTTTTATTGCAGCCAACGCGTGAGCACACATATCATCATGCACAATTAAAACAGAGAAACTATTCCTAAATTGCCAAGTGCACCATAGCAGTCAGTATGGGCATCCCGCTTGGACAGGTTAGCTCCTAACACAGTTGGTCTGGGCATCCCGCTTAGACGGGTTAGCTCCTAACACCATAGTTAGTGGAAGCAAAGGTATTCAACCAATGAAATATACTTTGAAAATGATAAGCAAACACATAAATTAGACGCGTGTATAATAATGACTACAAAAATTCTTTCTTACCAAGAAAAACCTTTTGCGGATATGTAGTCTTTCAAGGTTAGGAAGTTGCTCCAATAAGTTGAGAAGAGGAAGAGGCTTCGGAATATGGATATAAAGATTCTTCAATGATTTCAAGATACCTATTATCTCCCCAAATTTCTCTACACGAAAATGGTGCATTAGATCTATTATATGAGAACGTTTCTTCATCTACCTATATGAGAACGTTTCTTAATCTCCCTATGTCCCCTCCTAGTTGCAGGAACATAATGACAAATCCATGCATACCCAGGGAATATAAGGCAAACAAACTGAAAAATTCCATTTCAGTTTGATGTGAGTGGCCACTGTATTGATGGATTTGCCTATATATAGTGAGTGGCCACTGTGTTGATGGATTGAATGGGATGACAGTCTGAGACGGATGGGGAATGGTAATTATCACAGTATGGCGGGATCATGGTGGTCAAAGATATCATATGTAGCGACTACAGATTTTGCTAGAGTAATCATACACGTATCACTCGATTCCTTGAAAATCCAACGGCCAACATGCCTGCTGCCAGCGCATTAAATGGCCTACAGCAGGCTTAATAATATTCGCAGTAAATGATGGATTGTATCACTCATGTGAATAATCTCATCATGCTTTCAGTCCACATAATGTTTGTTTATGTCTTGTCACCAACAAAGTCTCTGGATGAGGTCAATGGTAATTATCACAATATGGCGAGATCATGGTGACCATTGATATCATCTATAGCGAGTACAGATTTTGCTGGAGTAATCGTACACTTATTACTCCAATCGATTCATTGAAAATCCTACGGCCAACATGCCTAGTACTATTAATATCCTTAATATTCGTTTAAAAAATCTTTAAACTAATTTTAAAAATCAAATATGCCACGTGTCACAATATAAGCGTTCCACGTGTCTCCAAATTTATAGAATTTTTGCTTCAAAGACCTTGCTGGCAAGTAGAAATATTCTCAGAGAAAGAGTGGCCGCTCGGCCGCTCTTTCTCTAAGGCGTTCTATTTTCACCATTCACTCATAGATGAAAGTTCGGCCGACCCATCTTATTCCCAATATTCTTTTCATAATAGTTTTACAATGCAAGAAGGGTCGGTCAATCCTTCTTGTGTTCTCCATTATGGATATAGCTGAATTTCTGGATAAAGGTTTTCACAAAGAAGGGGCGGCCGATCCTTCTTGTCGAAAAATAAGGATAAAAAAAAAATTACTCAGAAACCATTTTTATATGTTATAACTTACAAGGTGTTCTATTTTTACAATTCCCTCGTAATTGAAGGGTCGTCCGACCCATCGTATTCCCAATATTATTTTTATAATAGTTCGACACTACAAAAGGGTCGAGCGACGCTTCTTATTCCTAGTATTATTTTCAAAATAGTTCGACACTGCAAGAAGGGTCGATCGATCCTTCTTGTTTTCTCCCTTTTATGATATTTCATTCTATTTAAAAAAAGAAAAAACAAATAATGCTTCGATTTAAACGAACAAAAAGAAAGAATGTTTCTATTTAAAATAAAACAATTAACCTGTTTATGGGCCATAAGATTAAGACAAGTCGACGACTGAGATCTAATCTGGGGAATGCGGAAGACGAGTTGTGGGGGTTTAATTGTTTTGAAATATATACAACGTTCCCGCAATCCGCAATTGTGGGTTGTGGGACTACATCTCGAAATAAAAACAAACAAAAGTTTCCACAATCCGCAATCCGAATTGCGGGTTGCGGAAACGCATGTCGCAAATCCATTACTCAAACAGTTCCCACAATCCAAAATCATGTATAACTATATATCCACTTCAACAAGATATAGCATGATATGATGGTGCGTTCATTTTTCTGAAACCATGAATTATGGCGGGCATTATCTCAGAGCAGTTTTGACTACTTTTTCCATACTTTGTCAATTTCCAAAGTTTCACAAACTTGCCATACTTTTCTAGAATGATGTCACATTGCAACACTGACTTAATGATAACACTAGAATACCATCATGTGTCTTCTGATGCCATTTCATCGTACATGCCATGTCATCATCACACATTCCATGTCATCATAGATGGCATGTCATCACTTCCTATGGCGTCAGTTCTCTCTGTGAGGCTCACACGTGTGAGATTTTCGCCTTACAAAATAGAGATCAATCCATAAGGGTCAAGACTGGATAAATATAAATCATAAGAAGGGTTGGTCGACCCTTTTGGTAGTCTAGAACTAGTATGAAAATAATATTGGGCAGAAGAAGGGTCGGCCGCCCCTTCATTTATGAGGGAATTATCCAAATATTCAACCTACGAAGTATAGGCTGCCAATTCATGCATATCCTGAATGTTGAAGACTGCAAAAATACTAAGCACAAGAAGGGTCGGTTGACCCTTCATTTAAAAGAGAAACGAAGAACAATTAATCTACGAAGGTTGGGACAACATTTCCCCACTACCGACTTCCACATTATGTGGCAGGGATCGGGGACATTGCCTATGTTATAACATCTAAACAATATTTATCCCGACTACTGACAAGAAGGATCGGCCGCCCCTCCTTTTAGTAGATAATTGTGAACACCAATATCCGACAATTCACCTGTATTCAGAATGGTGAACACAAGAAGGATTGAACCACCCTTCTTGCAGTCTAGAACTATAATGAAAATAATAATGGGCAGAAGAAGGGTCGGCCACCCCTTCATTCATTTAGCTTGAGCCTCATTCAAAAATGGGGTGTTGGTTAATGACATTCAACTTCAAATGACCATCATATTATACAGACACAAATATAAAAAGAAAAAGTATGGTTTTGGAACCTGGATTTTGCACTTTGGAAACGGATTTGGCAGTTTCGGAACCGGTTTGGTCACTTTCGAAACCGGATTTTGCACTTTTGGAACTGGTTTTTGGCTATCTAGGAACTGGTTTTGTCACTTTTGGAACCTTGATTTGGCACTTTCGGAATCGGTTTTGGCAATTTTGGAATCGGTTTTGGCACTTTCAGAACCGGTTTTGGCACTTTTGGAACCAGTTTTGGCACTTTTGGAACCTAGATTTGGCGGTTTTGGAACCGGATTTTGCTTGATTTTTGAGTTTAGAAAGGTGGTTTTAGCCCCGTCTTCAAAGTGACTTGGACTGGAATAAGTCCAAGTTTAATGAAATTAGCGTTTATATGTCCAGGGTGCTTATATTGAGGTTGGTATTTTGCCTTTAGGAAGTATAAGAATCAAAACCTGGAATCTGCGATGGCCATGGCCACAACTTAATTCAAATCTAATTTATTTTTAAAAACAACAACAGATAGCATATTGGTAGTTCCATCGTTCTTGGGTTGGTTTTGTTAAGAGTTGTAATCTCAATGGTCCTAAGTTGGTTAGTTAGTTGAGTCAATGGTACTAAGTTAGTTGAGTTAGCTGTTGACTAAGACATTAGTCGACCCATGGTATTCACTAGCCCATAGTATTAGCTAGTGGTTTTGGTGTTATGTGAAACTATATATATGTGAGTTTAATAATGAGAAGGAAATCAATATGCCCTTTGTGTTTCCGCTCTTATTCTGTGTCTCTACAAACTTTATCATGGTATTAGAGCTGACAGCCTGATCCTTAAAACTTGTTTTTGGGGTAAGCCTCTTCAGAATCTCGAGAGCACACACTCGAGTAAAAGTTGCAGCACGGGACGGAGACGGAACACTCGGGCCGCGACAATTTTTTCTCTCATTTGTTTTTACCCACGATCTGGTGAATTCACACCCCGATTCGATGAAGTCGCACCCTCAAAAACCCCTGAAGAGACCCTGACGCACCCCTGCTAAAGGAAAACTGTGCCAACTGCTAAGTTGGCTCACCCTGCCTAAAGACAAACTGAGCCGGCTGGCGCACCCTGCCTGAAGGAAACCTGAGCTGGCAAGCGCACCCTTCCTGAAGGGAAACTACGTCGGTGGCTCACCTTGGCTGAAGGAAAATTGCGCCAGTCTTAAGGTAAACTTCCCCAGTCGACGCACCTTGTATGAAGACAAACTACGCTGGTGGCTCACCCTGCTAGAAGGAAAATTTCACCGGTGGCTCACCTGAGGCACACTGTGTCAGTTAGAAAGCTGCATCGACAAGTTTAAGAGTTGTCATAAGCCATGGCAAGTACAGGCATTGTTCAAATCCAATTTTTGAAGACCTACTGACGCTGAGCCAAAATATTGGACAACGTTCCATCCTTGATTGTAAAAGATCGAGTCTTGTAGAGATCGATCCAAGAAAAACTTGTGTAGAAAAGGGTGGAGAATATCTCAAGTTTCTATCCAGTTTCCAAGGATCTGAAGTTTGAAGGATCGCTAATACTGAAGAAGAAACGACCAAGAAGATCGAATCTTGAAGATGGTTCTAGAAGAGCTACCAAAAGAAATTGAAGACGTAATAAATCTATTAATTTCAATAGGTTCATGGCAAACCTTTGATGGAGACAATTATGAATTATGGTCATTAAAAATTATGGATCTTTTAAGGTCACAAGATCTGTGGCATTTTGTAGCTGAAGTGGATCCTAGTGATCTAGAAGCATTTGAAAATTTGACAGAGTATCAGAAAGAAAGAAGGGAAGTTGTTTCCTTAAGTATCATACAAAATAGTATAGATTATTCCATCTTTCATAACATTGCAGAAGTGTATACTCCAAAAGAAGCTTGGGATATATTGAGATATATTGAAATCTTGGGATATATTGAAAGAGGAACCTGATGTAGAAGAAAATGAGGCAGAGTTCAGTGAAGAGGAACCAGTTGACTTTGAAAGCCATGCAAAGCACCAGGAATCCCACAATGAAGTGGAAGACAACCAAGAAGACTATGTTGTGTTTATGATACAGCCAATGATCAAATAAGCTCAACAAAGCTTATTGATCTAGATCTGTTTGCTGATGACAGTGAAAACAAACTTGTTAATGTAGAATTCCTTAATTACGTGAGTGATAGTCTCTCAGAGAAAGAGACAGTTGATAGCAGTAGTGATAGTCTCTCAGAGAAAGAGACAGTTGATAGCAGTAGTGATAGTCTCTCAGAGAAAGAGACAGTTGATAATAGCATAGAAGTTGCACCAACAGCCAGTTCATCACAGAACCAGAAAACCAGAAGCTTGAGGGAGCTATATGAGCACACTCCCATTATTGATGAGCAGTATGAGTATGCTCTATTTCCTTGTCAGCCCACAGTTTTTGAGGAAGCAGTGAAGGATGCACATTGTGTACAAGATGCAACAGTTAATGATGATGTAGCTACCATTGAAACAACAGATGAGGAAGATGATGAACATGAAGAAGTGAATGCTCTCCAAGAAGAGCTAAAACTCACTGAAACAAGAGAAGAGGAAGATGTGAATGCTCTCCAAGAAGATCTGAAATATATTCATCTTTTTTCTGACAAAAATTTTGAGTTTGCATATGAAATGGACAACAACATACAATATGTTGAAACAAAAGAAGAAGAAGAAGACTTGCACTATATTCCAGCACCAATGAAAAACAATAACACTGGTTATTGTGCAGAAGACAAAGAAGGTGCTGAAGAACACCTACTTAGTATCAAGTTCAAGAAGACAAAGAAGAAGCAGTCCAAGTACACATCAAGGAAGAAAGTAAAGCTTAAGTTTATTTGAATGAAATGTATGTCTAGCTGAGACATAGATGTAAAATTAGTCACAGCAGATCTAATGAACAAGTAAATCAATCACAACAGATGAATATAGAAAATATGGTGTAAAACTGTGCAAAACATGCAGCAGTGCTCAATATCCCAGAAAGGGTGAATGAATTACAATAGAATACAATGTCTGTCAATGAGCAATTCGAATTGAATGAGTAGGCCATTCGAATCACTGAATGGAGTAGCTTGACTCCAACTAGGATTCCTCATCATCAATCGGTGGTGGTCATCAATGCACAAGAACCAGTCATCCAGGTGTCAATCTGAGTCTAACTGAGTGTGTCATGTGTAACTGAAGTGTGTAGCACTGATTAAGGGAAGGAGGCTCAGTGGGGGGCACATGGGAGACTAACTGAAGTCAGAAAAAGTCATCTAGTCAAACTGAAGGTCCAACAAAAGTGAAACAGTCAGTCGGGAGTGAAACTAGCCTCAAATCAGGGAGAATCGGAGCTAACTGAATGTAACTGAAGTGGAACTGCAGTGGTAGGTGAACAAGTGTGCCCTTCTCTGGCAGTAGGTGAGAAGTGGGCGCCTTTCAGCCTAGGAGGGCTAAAACTCTGAAGGAAGTGGCTCCCGGGTGCTAGAATAAGGTGGCTAAGGTGCTGGAGGCATCAAACTGGTGACTGGGATGCATGCAAAGTGCATGCAAGTGCATGCAAACCCTAATTGCATGCAAGATCCTGAAAAAGATGATGTGGATATCCGAACACCCCCCCTCAAGCTAGACTATGATGTGCAAAAAATAATGTGGGGCCCTGGTAACTAAGACCAAAGGTCACCCCAATACAATAATCCAAAATATGCTGAAAATAAACTAAGTGAGGAAAGAGGGAAAACCTAGTGGGAAGAAAGCCCCCCCTCAAGCTAAAGCATAATAATGAATCAATCTGTCTCCACCATGATGGAACTCACCCCCAACAGTGAACGGAGGTAAGAGAACTTCTTCTCAGTGAAGCTCTTGGTGAAGATGTCTGCAATTTGCTCATCAGTAGGGCAATATTGCAGAATGATGGTGCGGTCATGCACCAACTGTCGAATGTAATGCATATGAATCTCAATGTGTTTGGTCCTCTGCCGCTGAACTGGATCTGTGGAGATCTTGATAGCACTTTGATTGTCACAAAATAGGACAGTCGAAGTAGTGCCACCAAAACCAAACTCGGAAAGAATACCCTGCAACCAAACTGCCCGAATGCAGGCCTTCACTGCCCCTCGATACTCTGCCTCTGCTGAAGAAAGTGCAATGGCTGCTTGCTTTTTGCTGGACCAGCAAATAGCACCATGACCAATCATGAAAACATAACCAGAAGTGGACTTCTGATCAATGCTATCACTTGCCCAATCTGAATCAGTAAAACCAATGAAATCAAGCTCAGAATCTGCAGCATAATGTATGCCAAACTGTCTCGTACCTTGCACATATTGCAAGATCCGCTTGGCTGCTCGCCAATGAAGCTCATGTGGCTGCTGCATATATCTTGACACGGCACTCACGGCATATGAGATATCAGGCCGTGAGTGTGTCAAATAAAGTAGTGAACCAATCAACTGTCGATACATACTGCAATCTGCAAGCGGTGTAGAATCTCCCTCCTCAAGACTGATTCTTGAGAGGAATGGGAATGGGGCTGCCTTACATTCAGCCATATTAAACTTCAATAACAGGTCGGAAGCACATTTTTGCTGAGATATAGTGATCCCATCAAAATTTTGAGCTATCTCCAAGCCCAAAAAGTGACTCAGCAAGCCCAAATCGCTCATGTCAAAAGCTAGATTTAAGGCAGTTTTTAGCTTGTTTATTGAAGTAAGAGTGCTACCAGTAATGAGAAGATCATCAACATAAAGTACAATAACCAACAAATTACCTTTAACTCGCTGAAGATACACATTCGGATCAGATTTGCATCTTTGGAAATTCTGAGAAAGAAGGAAGGAGTCCATCTTTGCGTACCAAGCTCTTGGGGCCTGTTTTAACCCGTACAAAGATTTCTTCAATCTGCAAACTAATGATGGATCTAATGTGTAGCCCTCTGGCTGCTGCATATATACCTCTTCAGCAAGGTCTCCATGTAAAAATGCACTCTTCACATCCATATGGTGCACTTCCCAGTGCTTGGATGCGGCAATAGCTAAAACAAGGCGGATGGAATCCATCTTTGCAACCGGTGCAAAAGTCTCAGTGTAGTCCACTCCTTGGACTTGGGAGAAACCTTTTGCCACCAACCTTGCTTTGTATTTGCTGATAGAGCCATCAGCAGCAACTTTCGTGCGGTAGACCCATTTACACTTCACTAATTTTCTTCCAGATGGAAGAGAAACTAGCTCCCATGTGTTGTTCTTTTGAAGAGAACTGTACTCCTCATCCATGGCACTTTGCCATCTCGGATCTCGGTGGGAAGAATAGTATGATGTCGGATCTGAACCAGCCATCAAATAACAAATCTCAGGAAGTAATGGATCAGCAATAGATAGTTCCATACCTGCTCTTTGAAAGTCTGCTCTTGTTCGTCTCGGATCAGCAGGATTTCCAAGGTTCGAACCAGCAGATTGGAGAGTGTTTTGGGCCCACTTTGGTAACTGAGGAGGATCATAATGGTCGGATTCCAAACCTGATATGTCATGATCATCATATGCTATTGAAATATCATAAATATCAGAACTCATACCTTCATTATTGCTGCACGGATCTTCTTCTGGTGAATGCGGTGAATCGGCAGTCTTTTCCTCGACTAGTTGCAATTCTTGAAGCGGTTCTTCAAATTGCACACTGCGCTCTATGAATATCTTTTTAGATCTGATATCCATGAGTTTATATGCTTTTGATTCTTCCCCATATCCTATCAGTATGCACTCGGTACTTTGTGGATCCAAAGCTCGTCTCTTCTCAGAAGGAATTCTAGCCCATGCAGTAGGGCCAAAAACTCTCAAATTTGACACATCCGGTTTGTGACCAAAGAATGCTTCGAAAGGAGTCATACCTTTCACGGATGAATGTGGAACACGGTTCTGTATGTATGCAGCAACATTGATTGCTTCAGCCCAAATATTTGCAGCCAAACCTTTTGATTCAATCATGCATGTAGCCATCTCTTTCAGTGACCGATTTTTCCTTTCCGCTACACCGTTCTGCTGGGGTGTGTAGGGAACTGTATGTTGGATCTGAATTCCGCTTTGGGCACAAAGTTGCAGCAACTCGGACTTAATATATTCTCCACCATTATCAGATCTAAGAGCTTTGATCTTGCTCTCAGTGGCGGTCTCAACAGAAGCCTTAAAATCCTTGAATTTTCCAAGCACTTCTGACTTGTTTTTGAGAAAGAATACCCATGTAAAGCGGGAAAAATAATCAATAAATGTCAAAACATACCTTGAACCATTTAATGACATATGGGGCAGCCGACCACTGATATCAGAATGGATCAACCCCAAAATAGTAGAAGCTCTGCTAGCTTTGCCGCGGTCGAATCTGTGCTCGGGGTGCTTCCCAATGATGCAACCAGTGCATATTCCCTTCGAGGAATGGAGTTGTGGAAGGCCATCTACCATGGATTTGTTTGATAGAAGCAGCAAATACTTATAATTAAGATGTCCAAATCTTTCATTCCAAATCCTACTAACCTCATTACCATGTGTGCGAAGAGCAGTGGGATTTGCAAGCGGGATAAAGTGAGAAAACTCATAGCATTTTGCAGTGTGATTTGCCTTTCCAACTGCAACTAGTCTTCCACTTTTGATATCATAAATTTCAACTGTATTAGGTCTGAATGTAACTTTCTTCGGTTCACCAATGTGTGTAATTTGATACACAGAAAGAAGATTTGAAGCTAAGGAAGGCACATAGAGAACATTCTGAAAGCTTCCATGATCTACATGAATCGTACCTTTGCCCTTTGAAGAAATTTTTGAGTCATCTCCCAAATGGATGGGGATGGAGCTGTTTGGATCGAATGAAGAAAAAGAATCAATATTTGCAGCCATATGATTTGATGCACCTGAATCTATCAAGAGAGTAGTGGGCTTCGAAACCGTTGCCATGAGTTCTTGTCCTCTTTCGTGATCATCATTCCTATCCTTCTTCCTTGCACCGTCGAGAAGAGTTATGTTGTTCTTTTCCAAAAGGAGGGCCATTTGATCTATAGTCTTCTTCATACATGAACTTTCGGGATGAAAGCCACGGTTACAATAAGTACATTTAGATTTTTGGTTACCTTCTTTTCCCTTTTGCTTGAACTTCGAACTGGATGGTGCATCCATTTGTTTGCCTTTCTCTCTTTGCTTGTGAGGTTCGAATTTGGGCTTCTCCTTCTTTTGCTTTCCTTTACCATTCGGGATCTTGGGTCCTTGAACATATAGGGCTGAATCTTTGGAGCTTATGGACCCCATTTGAATCAACTTGTCATGCTCTTTTGTGACGGACTCAATGAAGGCATTCAAGGTAGGCATCTTCCAATTCGGGGTAGTTAGCCGACCGGAATTGAAAGTAGAGACAAATACCGAATAATCTTTACCAAGCTTGCTTAGAATGGAGAGGATCGATTGTTTGTCCTCTTTGATAACTCCACTGTTCTTCAACTGCAAGTTCAAGTTCTTGAATTTTGTGAAGAATTCATTGATGGTCTCGAAATTCTCAGGACTAAGAGCAATCAATTCATTCTCTAATTGAAAAGCCCTAAGCTCATCCTGCTTGCCAAATAGTGTTTCAAGTTGCTCCCATATAGATTTTGGAGTCTTCAATCCGCTGAGATGGAAGTGAAGATCTTTGGAGATGGAGAGACAAAGAAGACCATAAGCTTCATCAAGCTTGTTGTAGTGTTTGGTTCGATCTGACACATTGTTTGGCTCCAATTCAAGACCAAGAGTGACTCGGTAGTAACCTTTTGAACGTAATATGATCTCCATATCATATTTCCAATCAAAATAATTGAATGGGGTGAGGATAGGATTTGAAGAAGAGTATTCCATTGCTAGGAGCGAGTCAAACTGATGTAGATGAGCTTGCATGCAGAGTGTAGCGAATGCAAAAGAGGAGTTTGCATGCACAGTGTAGCGAATGCAAAGGAGGAGATTGATAACCTGCAAATCACAATCAAACCAAGAACAATAAGGTCGAACAATCCACCCTTTTAGAGTTGCATCACACCTGGGATTGGAGATCAAACAATGTTGAATGGGTCCAATGTATCAGATCCAGGAATTATGTGGAAACTCAAGCTTCTGGAGTGGTATTGGATGTATTTTCAAGCTTTGCATGCACAGGAGCGAATGCCTTTGAGATATCTCATGCAAAAACTTTTTGCAATTTGAGCAATTCAGTCAAATCTTCTTGTAGAAACACCTGTAGAAAAGAGATCTTGTCCCTGCAATGGCTCTGATACCATGTAAAATTAGTCACAGCAGATCTAATGAACAAGTAAATCAATCACAACAGATGAATATAGAAAATATGGTGTAAAACTGTGCAAAACATGCAGCAGTGCTCAATATCCCAGAAAGGGTGAATGAATTACAATAGAATACAATGTCTGTCAATGAGCAATTCGAATTGACTAAGTAGGCCATTCGAATCACTGAATGGAGTAGCTTGACTCCAACTAGGAGTCCTCATCATCAATCGGTGGTGGTCATCAATGCACAAGAACCAGTCATCCAGGTGTCAATCTGAGTCTAACTGAGTGTGTCATGTGTAACTGAAGTGTGTAGCACTGATTAAGGGAAGGAGGCTCAGTGGGGGGCGCATGGGAGACTAACTGAGGTCATAACAAGTCATCTAGTCAAACTGGAGGTCCAACGGAAATGAAACAGTCAGTCGGGATTGAAACTAGCCTCAAATCAGGGAGAATCGGAGCTAACTGAATGTAACTGAAGTGGAACTGCAGTGGTAGGTGAACAAGTGCGCCCTTCTCTGGCAGTAGGTGAGAAGTGGGCGCCTTTCAGCCTAGGAGGGCTAAAACTCTGAAGGAAGTGGCTCCCGGGTGCTAGAATAAGGTGGCTAAGGTGCTGGAGGCATCAAACTGGTGACTGGGATGCATGCAAAGTGCATGCAAGTGCATGCAAACCCTAGAATTTGCATGCAAACCCTAATTGCATGCAAGATCCTGAAAAAGATGATGTGGATATCCGAACAATAGACCAATAGGCACAACACTTAGGCATTGATAGTGCTAACCACACCATCCCACTTGTGATTAAGTGGGTGTGTTAAGAGTTGTAATCTCAATGGTCCTAAGTTGGTTAGTTAGTTGAGTTAGTTGTTGACTAAGACATTAGTCGACCCATGGTATTCACTGGCCCATAGTATTAGCCAGTGGTTTTGGTGTTATGTGAAACTATATATATGTGAGTTTAATAATGAGAAGGAAATCAATATGACCTTTGTGTTTCGGCTCTTATTTAGTGTCTTTGCAAACTTTATCAAGTTCCTGGGATGTGGCGTTTTGAAGACCAAAAAATTTTGTAGCATATCCGTAGATTAGAGGAGGATGGGACAAGTGTACTTTCCACATTAGATTGGAAGAGCCGCCTCCACCTCTTGTAAAATCTCTAGTGCCATGCCCAAAGAGCCATCTCTAGCTTCGCCCCTTGTACAATATATGGTGCCACGCCCGAGGAGTCGCCTCCGTCTCCTATAAAATTCGCCTTCGCCTCCTGTAAAATCTCTAGTCCTATGCCGAAAGAGTCACCTATGCCTCCATCTACTATAAAATTTCTGGTACCATGCCCTAACCTTGTCTTTATCTTTTCAGGTTTTCCTTGGTTTATTTGTTTTACTACTTATTTGTTGGGGTTCCTACCATATGGAAACACCATAAATGATTTTTTTGTTCATGCAAACCTTCCTCGTGACGCAATAGATACTAAGATCAGGTGCCCATAATGGATCGATGAATAGACATGGCTCCTAGTAGGCAATAAAGAGATATCTGTTCGAACAATTACGGCCAGCAAAATGAAAATAGAGGTAAATACAAGGTCCTGGTTTTTATTTTCCATCTCTCTCTCCACATAAGAAGGTAGGGTATGGATTTACATGATGAGTCAATCGTTTGCAGAGAGAATTGCAACTTCAAATTTAGTTAAACCGAACATCTACATCTGCATCAAGGCAATACGCCTAGCACTTGCTGTCTGCATTGAGTGTTTTCTGGAAATTCTCCTTCAAAACCCCTTTCTTATAAACAAATAAGCAAAAGCTTTGAAGCCCCTTCGAGTCATAAACGACTAAGCAAAATCGTGCCTCAAGCAATGACCTGGAAATGACCCGGGAAACCATG
This sequence comes from Larix kaempferi, assembly GCA_027924585.1. Classification (NCBI taxonomy): domain Eukaryota; kingdom Viridiplantae; phylum Streptophyta; class Pinopsida; order Pinales; family Pinaceae; genus Larix; species Larix kaempferi. The sequence continues at coordinate 2,376,939 of BSBM01000402.1, read as the reverse complement.
CTAGTGTGCACATATGCTTTGACATTGCAGCCATGCGGGTGAGCACGAGATGAACCCCCTGTAGAATATTAAGCATGATCTATATGCCATTAGAACCTTCCAATGGAAGCATCTAGATATTTGGTCTAAGCTTGGAGTATGATTCAAGGGTTTCTTCCTTCTGGAGATTCAACTCTTGATTTTTCCTATGATGGCCCTGAGTGGGAGATGTTTAGATCAATTGTTCAGAGAAAAGTGTTACTCAAAACGCTATGTATACTAAGAATAAGACAGAACAAGGAGTTTTATATCAATAAAGTCTCGGGGAGAAATTCCCTATCATTTTTGGCTCATGTTGTAAAAGGCTTCCCCTGTATTCTTTTGACATAGATTTCGTAGGAGTTTCCCTTGGAGTGTTTTTCTAGAAACTCTAAAGTCTCCCCTTTCAGGATCTAGCTGGCAAGCACATAGATTACCCATGATTAACCTTCTCATTGTTCGTGAAGAAGAGACTCATAAGCCATAAATAGGATTTAAATATAGTTTTTTCCATTTTAAGTTTTATTTGATTATAGTCACTAATCACTGTTAGAAATATGATCTATGAAATAAATGAATAAACAACAATCAAACATATGGAAGGAAAAAGGAAGTGGCTCCGAGAACTCGAGAGAACAAGATATTCCCTTTAAGAAGGAGATCGTGGGTAAAAGAAGGGAAAAAAATAACACGCATATGAAAGATATGGGGCTTGAAGGAATGACTAAAGGGCTTTTGGCGAGATAAAGCCAAGAAACAAGTGTATCTTTTGCCCTTGCGGTATCACTACATGGATCGGGGGTGGCTGCTAAGTTGGGAAGGATGTTGAACCTCTGTTTTAGTTTCCCAGGAAAGCTAGGATTGCATAAAGAGATAAGTATTTTATATCAGACACTTTGTTATCGATTTACTACACAACTATGTATTTCACCATTAATGCTTTGATTGAAAACTTTAAGGCAAATGCATGTTAATTTTCTGTTGATTTCCCGGTTGAAAATTGTAAGAGAAATGTATGTTAATTCTCAGTTGATATTTCGGTTGAAAGCTGTAAGGGAAATGCATGTTAATTCTTTGTTGATATTTTGGTAGAAAACTGTAAGGGAAATGTGTGTTAATTCTCTATTGATATTCAGGTTGAAAACTGTAAGGGAAATGTATTCTAATTCTTTGTTGATATTTCGGTGTTGTCTTAATTGAGTTTTTAAATGCATGCACAAACCCTAGAATACATTATATTTTTTTTAGAATAGAGGTGAAGGAAAAAATACTAATACTCTGTAATAAACTAGCACATGGTCTCTCTACAGAAAAGATTAGAGAATTCACAAGAAGGAATGGCGTTGAATTAGAATGACTTATTGGGAGTAACCTTAGTAAATGAGTCAGCCAGAGAGATGTTAAAAAATAATAATAAAATCCATATTGAATAATGAATAGATAGGATTGAACGGGTGAAACCCATCTTCATAACATGATCACGAAGACAACGGATTATATTGCCCTATATTTCCTTTATTCATAAAAAAAGCAGCTGAAACCTTATTAAATGATTTATAGAAATCTAAATCTTTTTGGGAATTGTATTAAGTTTATGGTTCAAATTTCTTTATTTTACTTGTAATATGGTTACAAGCTAAACCGGTTGTTTCAGAGATAAAATTTAGAAGATTTTCATTATTTTTCCAATTTTTATAACGGTGAAAATTCATTATATAGTGTTCCTTCGAAATTTGATTTCGAGTCGTCTATTTACGAAAATACTGGTAAACGTTGTCTACTCGGGAAACAACTAAATGACCAGATTTCCATACCTTTAGCTTTGCTACAGAAAAGATCTTAATTTTATGAATATTGCCTGGAAAATCTTTGTATAATTATTTGAAAAAATGTCATATTCTAGAACCATTTTACTCTTTGATTGCCTTCACAACTTTTTTTAAAGGTATTGTTTTTGAAAAAAAAAAAACTGAAATATATGACATAGATATATTACTCTGGCCAATATTTAATAAGATGTTCGAAATATATTATATACTATAGGTTATAAATGTACCTTTTTAGTAGTGCATAATCTGAGCACGTGAGGAATGAAAGGACATGAGGATTAGAACATTGAAATATTTGGAATGATGAACCTCATTAAAATTTTTTATTTTTTTATCAAATATTATGTCCTGGGGATTTGCAATGGTTAGAAATTTTATTTGTTAGGAGCAATGCTAATCAATTTGTTATTAACATTTGGTATATAAATTTAGTATATTGAAAAACTATTCAACTATTTTATGATTTAACTATTAAATTTGAAGTTTTATTATTATTATTATTATTTTAATTAACAAAAAGGATCTAAAGACTATGTTTCCACTTTGATATTGGGCTCACAATTCCCTACTTTAAGTCTCGAAATAGTTTTTGAAAAAAATGTGATACGGCTTTAAGTTGGCATGAGCAAGAGCTTTACCTTGGATAGAACCACTCCCATACAATGGTACATTGAGGGGGACTATGCTCAATCGACATGTGAAGGCAAACAAAGAACCACTCCAGTGCATTGAGGGGGCTCTGGTACATTGAGGGTGGCTATGCTAGTGGTTTTAGTAGAGTCAAATGAGAACCCTTCAATCCACATGTGAAAGAAAACAAAGAACCACGCTAGTACATTAAGGGGGAGTATGCTAGTTGTTTTGTAAAGTCAAGTCAACTTGGAGGCCAACAATGCTCAACATGATCTCAGAGCTCATTGTTATTACCATGCTATAACTTCGAGCAAGAGGACACTAAAATCAATGAAACAAAATATATTATAAGCAATACACCTATCAATTCTAGTGTTTCATGGCCTAAGCAAAATATATTCTAAATAGAACAAGTGTGGATTCTAGTATTTCATGGCTTATCCATGTTGGAAAAACTTAAGCACGAGACAAACTCCCTCTCGGGAATCATGCCTAGGAGATTGGCTCTCTGGTGTTTAAGTTTCACCTAATCATATTAATATGTTAAATAATCAAACTCGATATATGTAATTTCCAATATGATAGAATACTATTCTGTCTAGCATGACAAAATTTTAAAAATCCATTTTTATATATAAGTAATATAAATATTTTCATACATTTAAAAATAAATTAAACTTTTAAAAAATCATACATTTAAAAATAAATTAAATTTTTTAAAAATCATACATTTAAAAATAGATTAAACTTTTAAAAAAAATTATAAAAAGAAAAAATAAAAAACTATTGAAAAAAATAAAATAAAAATAAAGATATGAACATAGACGTAATTGACTAGCATTAAACTCTTTATAAACTATTCATAATTAAATAATATTTTAATTTAAAAACCAGTTACATTCATTATGTTTGCCATGTGTGTTTTAACGGTCAACCCAATGACTACATAATAATTCTTGAGCCATATTTGACTTGACAAATGAGCACTCAGTTATGAAACCCAATGACTACTGCACAGTTCGAAAGAATCCCATACCCGTAGAAAACTGAACAGAGAAGGAAGGAATCTCATCACCGGAGGAAAGCTTGATGTCAGACTCGCTTAGGAATGGTATATCTGGTAACCCATCAGCCAAATCAGCTAACTGTAGGGTTAAATTGATTGTTGTTGTGGCATTGGATTTTCTAAACGCCTGCTACTGAAATTCAATGTAAGTTAACAATCTTTGGAAAACTCGCACATAGCTTCCATTATATTCAGTTATAATCAATTATGTGTGCTCATATATTCATGAATGCTTAATTTAGACGAATTTGGTACAACAGTTGTTCAATTTAGTTCAATATAATCAATGGAACCAATGCATTCACGTGGCCTATTATACACTCGTCAATTGATGTTCGCATTGTACCTGCTATTTTTGTATGCATGAAGCTGACTAAATAAAAGTAAATCCCCTTGCATTCACATGGAAAACGATTGGTAAATATCTCTGCATTCAACTGGAAAATTATGAATCTCCAGGTAATAATTATGATTTGTAAATCCTCTTACGGTGGAAAAGCCTAAACAGTTTTCTTTTGCAGGCATCTCTATAGTTGTCGGTTTGTTTGGAGGAGTTGTATGTAAGTGGACGTCTGCAGCTGAAAATCATCCAGGGGTTGGCACAGCTGATAAAGCTTCTAAGGTTAATTGTTGTTGGGTGCTCAGAGCTGCCAAATATGGAAACATTGGCATCTTTGGAAGTGAAGGAAAGCGAATGTGTGAAGTTGAAGAGCATACGGAAGTTGACGCAGCTGCAAAAGCTTTGATTAGTCATTCCTGGTCATTCACTGAAGGAGAGTCACCACACTAGTAAGGTACTACCCGCACATCTAGCCCGTAGGTAAGATATCGGCCTACCTTATATAAATATTATAACCTTGCTTCTCTTATAAGCCCGCCTTCTTAGTGCAGGTCATAGTGAAAGCGGTGGTGAAAGCGAGTGCCTAGTTATAGTTTTTATTATTCGTATCCCGATCTGCCCCCTTCGTCTTTCTTCGAGCCGAGCCTTCTCCAGGACCTTACCCGCTACTTAGCCAGAATCAATTATTTATGCCAGCCAGAATGGAATTTATTTTTCCTTTCTTGGTTCGTTCAAGAATTAAAAGGAACCAAAAGAGCCAACCTTTAGGTTGGAAGGAAGAAAGCCTACATGGCACAGTCATTTATATGGAGGCAAGCGAATGTGTAATGTAAAGTTGAAGAGCATACGGAAGTTGACGCAGCTGCAAAGGATTTGATTGCTTTGATTCCTAGATGTTAGTTGGTGCTCTGAGTTAGAAGAGTTTCCAAGTATGGAAACATTGGTATCTTTGGAGGGCCTGTATGCAAACGGATGTGTGAAACTGAAGGGGTTGTGGCGCAGGGGTTGGAGCAGTGTACAAAGTTTTTTTGAAGGTGCAAAACTTCCTGGCATTGGGGTTGAGATTGACATCCAAATTTTATAGTTTATAGTTTATTAGAACATTATAATAAGATGACGGAGCTTCATTGCACTTGGAGGCTCCTCGAATATTGCACAATCACAATCACCATCAACCTTAATATTCTTATTTGTAGAATAATGAGCTGATTCCGGAAGAAGAGGTCTTCTGTGACATTATCTCATTATGCTTAATAGTAACATACGAAGTACCCAGAGACATAAATAAAAGCATCCTACCTATTATGCTATGCTTTGCAGAAGGTGAGCTCCGAGCACCTGGTCTTCTGAACCAGCAACAACAGGTTTGCTTGCACTGAGAATCTCCCGGACTACTCTCTACACAATCAAAATTACCATCAACCTTAGTATTCTTATTTGTAGAATAATGAGCTGATTCCTTAAGATTCCTTAAGAGGACGTCTTCTTTGAAATTACGACATTAGACTTATTAGTAATAAGCTACAAAGTACCCGGAGACATAAATTTCTTTGCAGAAGGCGAGCTCCGAGCACCTGCTCTTCTGAAAGAGAACCGGCAATAACAGCTTTTGGTTTCCATTTGTCTTCTGAAACACAACAGGCTTTCCTTGCTTTGCCCTCGCCTAAAAAATGAGATTGCTTTGCCCTCGCCTAAAAAATGAGACAACACACTTGCATTGCATTACCTTATGATGAAACATGATGAACAATGTTTAAATGTACTGATTGGTTGCGGTACAATGTCAACATTTTGAAGGTGCTGCGTTCGCCGCCATATGGGAGGTAGTACAATTCATCGAAGATGTGACTGCTCAGTGGTAGAGCGGCATGAGGGAGGTAGTACAATTCAACGAAGATGTGACTGCTCAGTGGTAGAGTAGAGCTGCCAGACTGCCATGTGTTTCTATTTGTTTAATGAGGTAAACTCGCAGCAGAGGCCTGGTGCACAAGATCCTAGGCCAACTTCATCTCACGGATCCAATGAAAAATTAAATAAATAAGATATTTCAAAAAAAAAATTACAAAATACCAAACTATAGACCAACCTTTGTCCATTTGCAAAAAAATTTAGCCACATATCAAACTAATGCCTTATATGCAAACTAAAGTAATTACTCTAGTATATAGTGATTCACTTATGCATATTCATCAAATAAAATGGAAGAGTTACTTTAATCTATGATCACGAATAGAGAGATTAATTAGGGTATGTATTTTATATATAGAATCCTAAGTGTATGTGGGCTGAAATAAGTGGAGGAGCTAAAGTTTATAATTAATAATCAGTAAATTATTAGTAGTAAGAAATTGGTTTTCTATGTTGTAATTAAGAAAAAGAAATCATTTGGCTCATATATGATGTGTTTTTTTTTTCATATTTTAATGGTACTTTAAAAATTAATACCAAGTTAAACTATCTAAAGGGAAATTGTTATTATAAGTGTGTTGCATTTACATAGCTTCTCACAAGATTTCTTTGATAGCCGAAAGTTCTTCATGATGTGCATTTTCCCCTTACAAAGTTAGCTAGGACCTATGGATACTATAATAATTGCAAATAGGTGAATCGATGATGTTTATTTCTTATTAGACATCATTTTTTGTCATAATCATTTTTTTCCTTTTTGAGAGGGATTTGGTGTTCTTTCTATACGTGTGATGTGAAGCTTGAAATTGGTCTAAAAGCCTCATTTTTGCAGGCATCCAGGCAAGTCAAGTTCCTTTTAGCTTCAAAATTTGTTCGCAAGTAGGAATAGCTTGCCTGACATGAAGTGGGTGAGAAGATTTTACTTCCTTAAAAGGGTTGGGTTGAATCTCCATTGTCTCAAGGGATCTGGTCCGTAGAAGCAAAGCAAAGCCCTCACTATTCAAAGGAGTCGAGTTGAAGAAACATGGTACTCTAAGATTTGGGACAAATGAAAATTGCAAGATGCCCTTTTTTCCCAGTAAGCCAAATCTAAACCTCTTTTTTGTTTAGGTAAATTATTAAAGTGATATTTAGGCAGAGCTGCATTACACTTCGCTTTACAATGTGTCAATTGAAGAAACATCCCATTGGATTTCTTTGATAATTTGGAGCAATAAATACATGCATTTCCGTGCATCTTTATGTGATGGTGTACTCACTACTACAAAAGGGGGTGTTTTGAGACAATATTTTACGATGAAATTATAATGTTGTCTCAAACACTCCCCACATTCCCCTAATTTCGTCTCAAACGCTCCCCGCCTTCCCCTCCCTTTTAATTGAATGGTTTGAATTTTCTCCACTTGCGCTCTATGAAAACACTCAGTGCTTATTATTTATGGCTCTAGATCCACAGGACAATTGCAGACCAAGTTGTGGATGGACAATGCCATAGTTTGATGTGATAGTGCCTTTTATTGTTTTATAAAAATTCCTACAGGGTGGGCTTGCATTATGGGTTTCATCATCAGATAATATGGAGCTTCCATTTATGTGCCCCTTCTAGAGATCGTGGACAAGAAAATGACCTTTCCCCTACTCACATATGAGTTGAGCTCATTATATTCATCAGGGTTTAATCCAAGACAAGGAACCACACACTCTTAAAGCAGGTGCTTATTTTGGAGCTAGAGATGGTGAAGATCCACAACTCCTCGTGCTCATCACCATTGTGGAAGGAGATTTCAAAGATTCCAAGTCCCGAGTGAGTGCAACGTTGTAGGGTTCGAAGTATGCTTGCAAAAACGGTTGCCCTACCAAATAAGAAGAGTTTTCAACACAAGCACTACCACTGTTGAATAACATGGGTTTTCAACGCTGGTGCTGCCACTATTGAATAAAAGGGGTTTTCAACAGCGGAAGATTCTGTTGAATGTTGAAATCTCTATATAACAAAAACGGTTTCCAGAGCCAGTTTCTCGACATGTGAATAATGTGTTTTAGAGTCGATGAGACTCTTACTGAGATAGTAAATCACATGTTCTTGACCGCTACCGTCTTGCTGTACTAACACCATCCCAATAGTGGAAGTAGAGGTGGCAAGTTATAAAATGTAATCCTATGTATAGTTGGGGGGTTGTAACACAGGAACATTAGTCAAGGCCTTTTTCAAATTATCAAAAGATTGTTGAGCTTCATTATCCCAAATGAAGGGTACATTCTTTTTTAAAAGTCTCATATATAACCCTGGGTGATCTCAAAAAAATTACAGACAAAGCGATGTAAAAAAATTTTGTTCCCTTTGTAATATCGTTGATATGATTACAGAGGATATTATCTCAATTTTAAAATTTTAAACATAAATAATACTGACCAAAACTAGTTATCAAAACTAGTTAAGAAAGAACTAGTATTAGTCACTATTAATCCCACCCAGAACTGGAGATATGAACTCTGGTGGATCTGCAAAATGTGTTGGGGAATATGCAGCAGCAAAAATATCATATTCAGGGCTAGATTCCGATCCCTATGCACAAAGTACTGGGGCCATTTACGTTTCAACAATAGCTGCCGCTGAGGTCTAGTCTGAGGCTTCCTGGGAACACCAACATATGCATACTAGACCCATTTTCTTACACCTGAAGGTAAAAAAATGATGGATATTAGACCTTAATCCTCTAATCATAAAATGGACAATATTTTATGATATTTTGGGTGGTTTTAGCTGAGTTTGGAGGCAAAAGGGAAAAGGATGCTTGATTGGACTACTCAACTAGTAATCTTCCAGGCTCTCCCAAACAGATTGAGAGGGAGACAAATTCTCAAGGAAAGTAATGGAGGGTCTTCAGTAGTGTCGTCATAATGTCATACAACCATCAAAACATAAAATTGATCCATAGGTAACTTTAAATATCAAAAACTGTAAAACTAGTCAATAAATTGTGCTCAAAGAGCTAGCCTTGACAAAATGCAAATCAAATAGCCTCTAAGGATTTTGAAATCCTATTACGAACTATAATATGACTCTTACCTAAACATATGAACATCATAAAATCAAAATCAAAATTTATGAGCATCAATTGAATGTATTTTACTCAAGTACTTCTCGAGGAGTCTCAAATACATGAATTTCTTATAATATGGGGTGTAGAAGAGAGCAAGGAGTGAAGAAGAGAATATTTATTCATTGAATCTGCAATATGATGAATACAAGGAATATGGATGATCATGGAAGGCACACCATATTTTAATGACTGCTCATAGGGGCGCATTCATCAACTGAAACTTCACATGTCATTGAAACCTTGGCTCTGGTGAGAATGGTTGTATCTTGGTCACCCGGACACCTTTTTAAACAACAAAAAAGGAGTTACTTACTGGAAACGACCCTCCAGTTGCAATGTAATAGGTATGATAATACAAAAATGCTCACAAATGCTGAAACCAGAACCTCAATTTTGGCCCTTCAACATTGTTCCCACTGAATGAAGGGAATGAATAAAGATTTCGAATTGGATACTTGGTATTCGTTCTTCTGACTCTCAAATCAACTTGAATGGACTTCAGGACCCGCACACCATACTTCCATGGCTGCAATAGAACATAATACTGGATCAATGTTAACCTTGGGGCACATCACCCAAGCTTGGATGAGGCACATCAATCAACTCTAAGAAGCAAAAACTCTGAAGAAAATAAAAAATTACCAAAATATGTGAATGGTGCGCATTGGCATTCTTTTATAGATTGAGATAGATTTATGATCTTGAGCAATTGGCACATGTGAGGATGAGGGTGCCTTCCTTAGAAGAATTAGCAACATCTTCTTGATTATGAAACTTCCTTGCTTTGTGATCTCCTCTGCTTTTAGCAACTGTGCCTTCCTTATCTTTGTGGATGTTTCCTGCTTTTCAAACTAGGTGCTTTTCTGCACTTTCCTGCTTTATCCACTTTCCTTCTTTATGTCCTTTCCTGCTTTTGACTGCTTCTGAAAATTTCCTTCTTTTCTACTGTCATATTTATTTTAGCTTCCTTCTTGTTGTTTCCATATTTTTCAAAGGAGTAGGTGAGGTCGACCTTATCCTTATGTACCCTCCTAGTCATGTGAACATTATCACTTGCCAAAATTTAATTAATAATGATAATTATAAAATTAAAATAATTACAAGCACTCCAAACATTAAAATTATTATAATCCACCATTAAAATTATTAATTAACTAACTACCATATGCATGGATCCAAAATCACCCCAAATAATTAATATTTCCTTCCTTTTACTTTCTCCTAGACCCTTATTAATTAATTAATTGACTTTCACTAGGATCTGTGGGGTTTTGATGTGACATTAGCTGCTACTTGGTGCTGGAAAAATGGGAAGATGACACCCTTGCAAACTTTGGAGTTCTAGAATATCATTGGGTGAAGGTAAGGATAAAATAACTTCAACCTTCCGTGGGTCGATGCAAATACCATCTTTGGATACTATGAAACCAAACAATCTGTCGGCTTCAACACAAAATACACATTTGTAAGGATTCAAGTGGATGTTGTAGTGGAGGAACCATAGAAATATGGAACTCGGGTGTTCTGGATGGTCTTCTCGCAAAATAGAATGAGCAAGTAAGTCATCCAGATAAGGTTCTACAACATGTTTGATATCATGAAATGCGTAAGACATGGCCTGTTGAAAAGTAGCACCAATTTTTTTGAGGCCAAAAGGTAACTTTAGATATGCGAAGGTTCCCCATGGGAAGATGAAAGTTGTCTTATTTTGGTCAGCAAGGAGTATCTCAATCTGATTATAGCCAGAGAATCCATCCATAAATGAAAAGATGACACTCCTGGCAGAGTTATCGATAATCTTGTCGATGAAAGGGGTAGGATAGTTGTCCTTAGGACAAGCTTTGTTTAGGTCCCTATAATCAATGCAAACTCTAATCGTGCCTTGTTTCTTAGCTACAGGAACGATGTTAGACACCCAATATATCAATGGGACAGGATAGATAAAACCAGCTCAAAGGAGCTTTTCAATTTCTTCCTTAATGGCTGCAGTTTTTCTGGGGTGAACGAGTCATAGTTTTTGCCGAATAGGTCATGCACCAGGATAAAATTTGATTTCATGGACCACAATAGAAGTGTCAATCCCCATAATTTCATCATAATTCCATGCAAAAACATCGTAGAAATCCTTAAACAAGGCTGTGTAAAATTCCACCTCAGTGGATGTACAAGTTTTTCCTATGTGGATATGTTCCACGATACCAGGTTTCATTGATATCTCTATAGGAAATGTTTACATAATATTAGCTAAATTTCCCTCCAAAAACACGTTGTGAGAAAGGATGGGAATCTGAATTTTTTGGACAATATCATGTGAAACGGTGGATTTGGTATTGGTGTCTGCCGCATGGATCGTAGGAATAAAATATGATCGATGACTGTGATATTTCCATGGAGTTTTGTAGATGGTCATGATTTCCATGATAGAATCGTCAGAGGGAAAAGTCTATAAAGGGTATCAAAAGAGGGCAAGGATGAATCGATCCAAGATGGAAGAGGTGCCACCTGATGGTGTTCAATGGAATCGATACAATCAGAAGCAGATGGAATTGCATGATAGGTTGCTTGATTTAAGTTCAAAGGCATGGAATCACCAATTCCTTCATAATCAAAAGGACTCAGTACAACCCAAGAATCGTGAGGTTCATGGGATTGAACAGTACTTGAAGAAATCATGTTTATAGAGTAGACTCAAGGTGGAAGCTGAGGGAAGACTCCAATGATAGAAGAGTTCTTCAAAGGCCAACACCAATGTCTTCATAATGATGTCGAGATTGAGTCAACAATGGGACATTGTTGGTGGTGTTGGAGTGGATATCCGATGTGAAGAAATCCAATTGATCAATGGTGACAACATTTCCTTGATGAGTAAATTGCACTAGGTGAAAAATTGATGATGCTACCGTGGTCATGGCATAAATCCAGTTTCAACCAAGTAGGATATTGTAATCCAATGGAACATCTACAATTTCTACATGGATGGATACGGTTTTCCCCCTAGTTCTACTCCGAGTGATGGTATGAGTCCATAAGGTTGGAAACTATGGCCATCGAAGGATTTTAAAGTGGTAGGAGACTGAGTTACCTCTAGAGAGCCTATAGCTCTCCAGCACGACAAAAATATGATAGAAGTGGAGGGACCTTTGTCCAAAATGTTACAATGGATGTTATTTCCACAAATCTGTGTATGACTTTGAAAATACAATTGGTGGGAAATCCTTGGCTTAAAATATTCCAAATTAAACATAATCATGTTGGAAGTCCCAGGTTCAATGGCTTCAAATGATGACAACAAGGTTCTACACTGACTAGGGAAATGATGTAGAACTTCGAGAGTAGAAATTGTGCAAGGTGCTTGAGCTAAGTCCTCGACAATATTGTAGTTCTGAGTAGCTCATGCACTCAGATTGAATGTCACTTTTCAAATGGTGGATTTTGGTAGGCGCAACACAGTGTTAGATTTAGTTGTGAAGAAGGCCAATAGGTGGAGGAGTGGGAGAATAATATTCCACATGAGATTTATCTTTTGAATTCCCATTTTTGTTTGAATTTGGAATAGAGTCATAAGTATTTGTCCTGGTGGATAAATGAATAGTCTCATTACTCATCATGAGGATGTCTCGGGTCACATATGACTCTGGTTGATTGGGGTCATTTGTAGTCCCCAATTTTGGAGGGGTGTGTGTGATTATTTTTTGTTGTTGGGATGGGAAAGGGTCAGTTAGAAATGTTGGGCAGGAAGAACCTTTCCAAAATTTGTTGACTTCCTCACGGTAAGGACAATCTTTATCAAAATGGTCCTCCTAGCAAATCAAGCATGGGAACTTAGCTTTCCTCTTGGGTTTATTATCAGCATTAGTTTGTTGGGGTTTTGGATTTTTCTGTTGAGGATCAGGTTTGTTGTATTTCCCTCTATTGTTATTCTTTTTCCCTCCAGATTGTTGTGACGAATATTGAACTGCATTCACCTCGGAGGTCTAAGCAGGAAAAGTATTTTTTTTGGATGCAACTTGATTTTGAAATGGAGCTGAAGTATTTTGTTGTCCACTATATTTTGATGTAGGTTGGGCCTTCATGGAACCAAGTACGCCATCAATAGCAGGTTTGGTAGAGGGCTTGGATGGATCACTGGTGGGGCTAGGAGCATGAGGAATCAATTCATATAAAGTTATGGATTGGAAGTAAACAAAGTTCAGATATTGTAATACCCCTCGAACCTTAGTTAAAGATTAAATACTTTGTAATAATGTTTTTATTTTATTGTTGGACAATTATTTGACCAAGTGTGGTCAAAGAAACATGTTGAGAATATTTGTATTATTTTATTATTTAATAAATAAAACAGGAGAATCCAATCTGAAGTAGTTGTTGAAAGAGTATTTGTTGGACCACAAGGAGGAATGGCATGTGTTGGGAAGAAATAATATAGTGGTGAAAACCACTAATTAATACCTCAACAGGTGCAGGAGGCATCATCCCTATTTTTAAGGTCATAACTCTAGATGGAGGTTCTAGAGAAGGAGGCTCATTATGGACCTAAGTCATGGGCAATGCTTTATTGAGCAGTTCCGATCATACAAACAAGAGGTTTTAGATGGAAGAGGGAAATTATTGTGTTGAGATGAAATTGATAACTGAGTGATAGTTTTGAGAAATGAGAGACATTTCTGGGTGGCTTCATACTGTCTTTGTCCTTGTTGTCCAGCAAACAGGCTCAGGGTTTTTAGTATCAACAAGTTGGTTGTTCTGGAAGATTGGTTGGGAGGAACGACGAACTTCAGATTGGATTTGGTCTGTTTCTTCAGTCAAGTTCTATTACTGTTTATTAGAGTTATGTAAATTTATTTCTATATTTGTTTCAATATTATTGTGTAGAATGATTAGTAAAATATGAACTATATATATCATTCTGATGTTCTATAAATGATTTATTTCCTATTAAAGAATGTATCTGAAGTATTCTATTATTGTTTATTAATATTCTGCAAATGTAATTACTATCTGTTTAAATATCTACTGTGTAAAATATGTATTTAATGATAAACTATAATTATATCCTTTTAAATATTATGCTAATTCTATTTCAAATAGGATCAATGATTTTAAATCCAAAAGTATTATATTCTACTCTATTGACAATGTTATTTACATTTGTGATTTTTACCATATTACCGTAGAATCATATTTCGTTTTTGTTATAAATATTTATCAGAAAATTTGTGAAGATGGAACTAGGGTATGTACTTAAATTATTCATGTAAATGCAGAATAGTATTGATATTATTACATACTATCCATTGTCCACTTATTAAACACACAATAACAGAGTTATTATGTAAATAACTATAATATCTCATATAGATATTATTATTTTAAAGAAGTCAACAATTATACAAATATAATATTGGTTCACTAGCATACAAGTAAGTAGAGACAGTAAGTCACAACAGAGAGTATAAACATTTAAATACCAAATAAATACTATTCCATATGAAAACGATTTCTAATACAAGTGTTGCCATTCCAATAGAGTCACGATGGCTCGCGGGCTTTGAATACCCTGCTACTATTTCAAATGTTCAACATGGGAGTTGTAAGACTCATAAGGTTTTCTATGCAAACACTTACCATATAAATAGTCATAAGGCTAAAACGCGTATTCATTCTCAGCACACATAAATGCAAGATCCAAGAGGCTCGACCATACTTCTAAATCTAGGTTAAAAATATTATCAAACTGCCTACAGAGCCAAAAGGATTTACGTGTTATTAACAAGCCTATAAACAGAGTCCCGACTTTTCATAAGTTAAACAATGTTGAATAATGTACAAGTGTGACACTACAAAATAGTAAAATAACTTCATTATGCCATTATGATAGAAAGGTCAAAATATTCATACGCATAGAGCCATGAGGCTTAAAACTTAATGAATTCACAACACATTGCCATAACAATATAAGAAACAATGTTTTGTATTTATGCAAATCGTAATAGGTTACAAAGAGAGTCAAAGACTCTGTAATGTTTAAACAAAGAGTCATAACTAAAATGTCATCCTGGAATCTGAAAGGATCCCCAAATTTTAATAAAACCCCAAGTCCAGGAGTTGAGTGGGTTATGGGAGGCCGTATGGATAAACCCTAAACCTTGTGCATTGTAACTAATCACATTAGCTAATGTGTGAAGCATAGCCACTCCTCCAAGCACAACATCTGTGTGATGTAAGTGTTTACCAAATATTTGATACACACCTATAAAAACACATCCATTTCCTAGAGAAGCAATGCAAACACAAAACAAACAAATTTACAGGGTAGTCAGTCTCGAAGGCTGATTCAACAAGGAAATAACTAAGAGTAAGAACCCAAAATGTATTAACACTTATAATTACAGAGTTAGGGTTTATCGGTCAAACCCAACTGCACTTTGTGCAAGAATCAACCACAGTAAGCTTGTTTCTGGCTTAACGCCCACCCTGTAGCATTATATAGGAAGGGTTAACAAGTTAGTTATTATTTAAGAAAGAACCATTATATTTAAACTACGATTTATACACAGAGGTATTAATTTACTTGTTATCAAGAAGTGCGTAGACCGTGGGAATTCCTGTCATGTCGGTAGTGTCGAATACATGTGTCACACATACACAGATAGTTAGTTAAATCCGAATAATTATAAAGGAACTCTGAAAAGCCTAAAATAGTTAAGTTAATACATTTAACATATAAATGTGGTATTTTATTTTAAAAAACAGAGCTTAGGTTATGGTAATGCAACCAACGAACAAGGAATTTCGCACTCCTTTGCTAACCCAACAGGCTTCAAGCTTAACCACCACCAGTTTGGACTTCCATACCAAAGCTCGTTTCATCACTTTCACCGAAACCACCACAGAACGGTTTCGTAGGTTTTACCATCGCCATTGATCATGTTGGTGATGCAACTGGTATCACATACCACTGGTCGAGTGCTCTGCGTCGATCCAAAGGCTCCGCAACAGTATGACCCTAACCCCTCAAGAAAAGAATGAGCTTCTACCCTAGAACCGTCGACCAAATCATGAAGAGAAGGATGAGGATCTCGAGGAAGGAGATCAAATGCTGGGAAAGAGCCACGCTAATGCATTGGTACTGTGGAGTTAAGGCCATCACATGGTTCTTCGGTTTGGCCTCCATCTTGTCAACATCAAACTAGAGTTCATTAATAATCAAATCATAGTATTAAATCAATACAACTCATACCAAATCTTAAATGATTATCATACGATTCGCATAGAGCTTAATATGCATGGTCGTTCATATCCTAAGTTTGGACTTGAGCATTATAGTTAATACTTCATACATGGGTATTCACTTAAATTCATAAGAATACAGTTGACTTTGATTCATGTTGGATTAGTGGATTCAAGCTCAAAGAGCTTAGCCTAAGACACACTTATATTTTGGGTAAGTTCACAATTATGGTGTAGGGTGTCGATTATGGTAGAAATACCATATGTCGACTCCTCCCATTTGTTTTCATAATCATAGTTTTAGGATGAAAAATAAAATATATAATAATCTATGCTAGCTTGAATACATACTATAGTTAGTAATATCGTTATAATTCCCAACCACTGGAAGAATTATAACAGGCCATTAGGCAAGAACAACACAAATACATGACATATAAATAGCAGTAGAAACGAGTTACGATAGCATCTAAGTGTGTATTAAAGTTACACCAGTATTAAGTTAAGAATGAATTACTTACAACCACCATCATAAAATAATTAAATACCGTTACATGTTATACCTTATAGATAGACAACGTAGAGTCACAACTACATCCTCTCCATATTTCATACTTGCGACAAAGGAAGAATGTCGTTAAATTTTAGGATATTCCTATTCTCCATCCTAGTTGTACCAATATTTTCATTATTTTGCATTTTAGTCATGCATGTAGTCATGCAATTGCATGCAAGCATGCATCCCAGTCATCAGGTTGGTGTCTTCGAGCACCTAGAGCTTAGTTTACTAGCCCCGGGAACTTGTTTCTGCTCAGTTCCATCCCTCCTAGTCAATAATGCGCCCTCCTTTCACCTACCACATGAGAAAGGCGGCCTCCCTTGCCTACCACCAGTTACACTTCAGTTAGTTGAGTGATTTGTGGATCTGTTCCTTGATTTGAGGACAGCTTGACTAGTTTACTGACTGAGACACCCGATGGACCTCCAGTGAGCCTAGATTGCTAGTTCTGACTCCAGTCAGCTCCTCTTGCACCCTCCTTTGAGCCTCCTTCGCTATATTAGTGCACCATGCATGTGTTACACCTACTACATTTAGTTAGACTCAGTTTTCCACCTAGTTGACAGTCACTTGTGTATTGATGACACTCCACTGATGATGATTAGGACTCCTAGTGGTGTATTATTGACACTCCACTGATGATGATGATGACTCCTAATGCAGATGATCCATGCCCATGCAGGCTAATTCAAATTGCCACCTTGGCATTCGAATCCTCTCCACCATTGTATTATTTATTGTTCATATTATAATTAATGAATTGGTGTGTGATGTTATTCTGCTTCTATCTAAGCTCTATTGTATCATAATTTTGCTGCTCTTTGACACTGCATTGTCCACTCTTCTTCTATTTTCCTGCTTAATATTTCTTGTGAGGTATACATTAGCTCTTAGATCTGCTGTTTGGATTTTCACATGGTATCAAAGCATGTTGAGAGTATTGTCTATCTCCATTCCTAAGAGTTTTTTGCAATGTTGATATATATGTAACTTCGGAATGTATTTCACATATATGTATGTTGTATTCCTATAGAGATGTTATTATTCCTCTATACGGAAGTGTCATCATTTATATTGTAAGTGTCGTAACTTATACTTGATGGGTTATTAGACCACCTTGTTGGGGTCGGCCCTGTATAATTCATGTGGTTCAAAGGGTTATTAGACCACCCTATTGGGGGGTCGGCCATGTGGGTCAAAAGGTTATTAGACCACCCTAGTGGGGGACGGCCCAGTCAGCATTATGTTAAGTGGTTAAGTTGAGGCCGACCTAGTTGAGTAAAGGTCAAGTCAAGTTAGTGTATAAATAGAGAGTGTGTCTATCTCATTTTACACATTCTATTCTCTCACTCACACTTTGAAGAGTGGTGCACTTGTGGAGGAGGAGGCTCTACTGCTAGGAGAAGAATATCTCTTGTATTCTGGTTGTATCATTGCTCTATCTATCTCTAAGGAAGTTATTGGGGTTTTTCACCTTTATGGTTTTCCCCAAGTAAACTCTATGTCTCTTGTGTGCTTGCATTATTGTGTCCATGATTGATATGTTGTAGATTTGCTGTACATGTTGTTCTCTCAGTTAATATCCTAGATCAGATTGAAGTAAATTCTGAAAATTTAACATGGTATCAGAGGTAGCCTGAAAGAAGGCATGATATGGCATGTACGACACTTGTTGCACTTACGATGCTAGGGTTTGATATACAAAAAACCAGTCATCGTAGAACTTTCTCTATAAATCCATTTTGGCAAATTTTTTGGATATAAAACTTTTACAGGTCGAATATCAAATCCCCATGTACCTTGTGTCCAAAGGAAAACTTCTAATTCATTGTACTTTGTGATTTATGATCTATACAATATAGGGTTTCTGCCTCTTCCAGATCTCAATCATAAACAGGTAACCTTGGAAAAAAGGTCATAACTTGGGATAGGAAGCTCCAAATGAAATTTCGTAAAAAGTGACAGGTAGTACACAGACTGTACAATCTCAGAAAACGTTTTTAGAGGCCGAAGTTGAACCAGTGACACGTGGAACTCCGTACAAATTTGCTCTCTTATTTTATCCCATAAACAGGTCACGTTGCGACACTTGGCATAACTCTCTCTCAGAGAATCCAATTGAGGTCACACCTATCAGGATGGAAAGATGATAGGTCAGGATATCTTAGGAAACTTTTTCAAACCTTTTGGATCAAAAATTTTGAAGTTACCCTAGAAACAATCAGGTACATATTTCTGTCATAACATAATTATTTTTTAGCACCTTCATTCATGGCTTCCGGAATTTAGGGTTTCGGATAAAGTTGGAATTTTTGTAATCGGAGACCACAGCTGAATGCTACTCATGAAAATCAAAATTTAGAGACCAATATCATAATTTTTGGTTGGGAAGAAGGTCGGTCTTGATCAGACCCTAGTTCGGGACTTTGATCAGAAAAGTGGAAAATTAGGGCTTCTGCAAAAATGGGAATTTTTGAAATCTGTGACCATGGCTGGAAGCCCCTCATAAAAATAGAAGCTTAGAGATTTAGATCAATCCTTTTGATTGGGCAGAAGAGTGGGCTTCATCAAACCCCATTTCGGGGTCACATCCAGTGAATTCGGAAGTTTCAAAGGAAAAATTAAAGAGTGAAACTTTGCAGTTTTCAAATTCTGAATATACCAGCTTGATTAGCTCATCAAGGTGCATATTTCTATCCTTTTGAAAGTTTCAAATTCAAAGTTTGAATTTTTGGGGTTTCTCTGACAAACCCTATTATAGCTCCAGATCCAGTTCCTGCAAATCAAGTGGATTGGGTTAATCCTAGAAGAGGATGGATTGGTCACCTGCATAAGTGAAGAAGTTCCTGTTTCAAAGGGAGATGAGGCTAAAGCCTTCCATAAGAAGATTACAAGCAATCTTGACAGGTATGGCTTCCAGGTATGTTTCGAATTCTATTCATGGTTAAGTTTATGATATGTTTGTCTCCATATCATTACAGTACAATCTTGATTAATTACTAGACTTGTCGTATTACCTTAATAGAAGATATTCATTGATTAAGGTTTTGACACTTATGATTGTACTAATGCATTGTGATGTTGTATGAGGTTTATGTTGTTCGCTAACATAAAAGGTACATCGAGAAAGACAAATCATGTTCTACTTCAAGAACATATGATCATGGTGACATGAAGACAAAGATTCATCCATTGTCATGGATCACATAGAAGATCTACTTACAAGGTATGTATAACTTGGTTCTACAATGGTTAACTTATGAGACATGCAGGTTACTAGCACAAGTCACTAAAGAGAACTAGAAGACATTATGTGGGTATGTCAGACATAACTAGCTAGTATGCTAATCCAGGTATGTTTTCCTATATCAAGCTAGAATCCTACCTTGTGTTAGGATCTTATACTGTTGTGTTGTTGATAGTGATTATTCATGAAGTCATAGGTTTGAATAGTCATGGTTGTATACATATTATGTTTCTTACCATAATTGATGATATGACTAACCAGAAGAATCATGAAGTTATAGGTTTGAGTAATCACGGGTTTATGCATTGATGATTTAACTAATCAGAAAAGTCCTATGATCAAATAAGAATATGCATGAGTAAAAGAAGACTTCCCTGAAACCTTGAATACTAATGTTTATTATCTATGAATGATCATGACTATACATGTTTAAGACTATTGTGTTTTGATAGTATTAAGATTATACTAATAAATGTGTGATTATGTATGAGACCTCAAAGATAATACAATGATGATACTAATAAGTATGCATAGTGATTAAGGATGGATATAAGGTAATCCAGGAAGCAAAGATTAAGAGGGAGCACACTCCAGTTGTTCCTGCAAGAAAGCAAAGGAGCACACTTCAGTAGTTTCTACAAGGATGAAGATATTCAGAGGGAGTTGACCACTTCTCACAATCCACATCATAATGGAGTTGCAAAGACTCAGAGAGAGTCCACCAAACAAACAAACAAAGATAAGTATTTTAATTATCATTTCTTGCATATTTGTTTGTTTAAATAAAATTGTTCAATGATATGCTCATGTTCCTAAACTTAGGATATGTATTGTGCATATTAGAATGATTGCATTAATGAACAGTATACTACTAATATGCATGTGATGGGTAAGTGTCCTATGGAACTGTACAACATTCCAGTGCTACTTATCTAGAATGAAACCTCTTTGCTGACATGTTGGGAGTAGTGCAAACTCTTAACAATGTTCTGGTAGAGACTGGAAAGCATCTAGAAAGTTGTGGAACATGGATAAATGTTGTATTGAAGCATTGGCTAAGATAATTGCATGACTGTATGACATATTTCTTTATGTGTAAGAATTTGTCTGAAAATTATGAGATGTTTCTAATCATGCAATTCAACTTGTTTTGTAGGAAAGACCGTATACCTTCACCTACAAAAGAAGGACTACAACATTTGTTCAAGCAACAAAATTATCTATTGAAGATATTGAAGTTCCCAGGATATGGGAAGAATGCCATGATCCATCGATCATGAAGAACGATGTTTGGGATGCGGTCCCAAGAGCTGAAGGGAAGTCTGTTGTGACTTCCAAATGGAACTATCAGATAAAGCATGCTACATATGGCAGCATAGAGAAACATAAAAGTGATGAAATAGAAGATACACCAGATGGATTTCAAGACAGCTTTCTTGAATGGTGTAGTCATATATGTGTGCAGAACTTGGTAGGATAGACAGCTTTCTATCTAGTTTGGGCTTTACCAAGAGTAAAGCGGATTCCAACCTTTACTACAAGGTTGAGGAAGGGAATCTTGTGATTCTACTCCTGTATGTGGATGACTTATTTGTAACAGGAGATGACAGATTGATTGCAGATACTAAGAGGAAGCTTGCTGCTGAGTGCGATATGAAAGATTTGGGAATGATGCATTATTTCCTAGGAATGGAGGTGTGGCAGAGTGCAGGTGGGATCTTCCTTGGTCAAGGGAAGTACACAGTAGATATCCTAAAGAGATTCAAGATGATGGATTGCACGGCCATGGCCACACCTATGGCATCGAACCTGAAGCTTCTATGTCATTCTTCATCTAAGTCGGTTGATGTCTCTATGTATAGTTAGATGATTGGGTCCTTGATGTACCTGACGAACACATGACCAGATATTTACTTTGCGGTGAACACATTGAGCCAGTTCTTGACGGATCCGAGGAGTGTTCACCTGGTTACTATAAAGCATGTTCTGAGGTACCTGAAGGGTACAGTGGATTATGGGCTCAAGTATGAAGCGAATCAAAAGTTTAACTTGCAGGGTTATGTTGATTCAAATTGGGCTAGCAGTGTTGTAGATAGGAAGAGCACATCTGGATGTTGCTTCAGTATGGGATCAGGTGTGATCTCTTGGTTCAGTAGGAAGCAGTCTTGCGTATCACTGAGTACAACTGAGGCAGAGTATGTTGCAGCCGGTTCAACTATTTGTGAGGCAGTATGGCTTCGAAAGCTACTGTCTAAGTTATTTGATCTCCCGTTGGATGCTACTGGTATCTTTTGTGATAACCAGAGTTGCGTGAAGTTGTTCGAGAACCCAGTGTTTCATGACAGGTCGAAACACATAAAGATCAAATATCACTATATCAGGGATATGGTGCAGAGAGGAGCTATGAAGCTCCTGTACATTGCGACGGATGAGTAGATTGCAGATGTGCTGACGAAGCCACTAGCCAAGGTGAAGTTCGAGCACTTTAGGGAGAGGCTTGGTGTTCTTCATATTGATGACACTTCGAGGAAGAAGTGATGGACACATTTGCAGAAGCCATTCCAAGCATGTTGGAAGGAGTATCCTTCACATGGCTGTGGATGTAAGCGCTGGATGATGAGCATCAGGACAATGCTCCAGTTACTGCTCTGTATATGCATCAGGAGGATGCTGGATATGATCAGTTGGATCATTTATATGTATATGTTTGTACGCATCATGTTGGATGCTAGATATGATCAGTTGGATCATTTATATGTATATGTATGTATGCATCTTGTTGGATGCTGGATATGATCAGTAGGATCATTTGTATATGTTTTTGCATATGCATCATGTTGGATGCTTGGACCATGTATCTGTATATGTATCAGGTGGATACTGTGCATGATCAAGTAGATCATGTATGTTGATATGTATCAGGTATGATCAGGTGGATCATGTTTTTGTATTTGTATCAGGTGGATACATTGTATGATCAGGTGGATCATGTATGATGATATGTATCAGGTAGATACTTGGTATGCATCAGGTAGATGCATTATATGATCAGGATGATCATGGATGACAAGCTTCAGGATGTTGCTCCAGATGACATGCAGCAGGATGTTGCAGTGATGATGATCAGGATGATCATGTACACATCGGGATGATGTATGGTGAGTATCAGGTTGATACTCTGTGGCCGTGGACAGGTTGTGCAGATAAGCATATAATAGCACCCTGGGAGGTTTGCAGATTCTCTTGCTAGGTTTTTTCGCTGGCATATAATAGCTCCCTGGGAGATCTGGCAAACACTCTTTCGAGATTTTGCTTTGGGAGGACATATAATAGCACCCTGGGAGATCTACAGATAGTCTTGCAAGGTTTTGTCGCTGGCATATAATAGCTCCCTGGGATATCTGGCAGATGCTCTTTCAAGGTTTTGTCCTATGGCATATAATAGCACCCTGGGAGATCCGATAGGTTGAGCTGTGTGCTCGTAATAAGTCCTAGGATGCTCTTGCAAGGTTTTTCCATGACCACATGTAATATCGCCTTGGGAGATCCAATAGGTTGGGATGTGTTCCTCTAATAAGTACTGGGATTCTCTTGCAAGGTTTTGTGGTGACCACATATAATAGCACCCTGGGAGATCTGATAGGTTGAGCTGTGTGCTCGTAATCAGTCTTGGGATTCTCTTTCGAGGTTTTGTGGTAGGGTCATATGTAATAGATCCCTGGGAGATCTGATAGGTTGGGCTGTGTGCCCGTAATAAGTCTTGGGATGCTCTTGCAAGGTTTTGTGATGCACATAATAAGTCCTGAGGATTCCAAAGTATGGCCAGTGATGACAAAGACCTGCAGGTGGTGGGCCTACATCCAGTATGAAAAAGGACTGGCTCTGTAGAACTTCCTATGACGAGTAGATTTACAGATTGATTGAAATAGCAGCAGTAGTGACAATGATGATGACTCGATGACAATTATCCAGTGACAATGATCTAGAGAAGATGACTTGTGCTAGAAGACCTGTGTCGAGAAATACCTTCCTAGTTAAGAGGGAGTGTTGATGTATATGTAACTTCAGAATGTATTTCACATATATGTATGTTGTATTCCTATAGAGATTTTATTATTCCTCTATACGGAAGTGTCGTCATTTATATTGTAAGTGTCGTAACTTATACTTGATGGGTTATTAGACCACCTTGTTAGGGTCGGACCTGTATAAGTCATGTGGGTCAAAGGGTTATTAGACCACCCTATTGGGGGGTCGGCCATGTGGGTCAAAGGATTATTAGACCACCCTAGTGGGGGTCGACCCAGTCAGCATTATGTTAAGTGGTTAAGTTGAGGCCGACCTAGTTGAGTAAAGCTCAAGTCAAGTTAGTGTATAAATAGAGAGTGTGTCTCTCTCATTTTACACATTCTATTCTCTCACTCACACTTTGGAGAGTGGCGCACTTGTGGAGGAGGAGGTTCTGCTGCTAGGAGAAGACTATCTCTTGTAATCTGGCTATATCATTGCTCTATCTATCTCTAAGTTATTGGGGTTTTTCACCTTTATGGTTTTCCCCAAGTAAACTCTTTGTCTCTTGTGTGCTTGCATTATTGTGTCCATGATTGATATGCTGTAGATTTGTTGTACATGTTGTTCTCTCAGTTAAGATCGTAGATCAGATGGAAGTAAATTCTGAAAATTTAACATGCAGGTTATTATCAAGATTTCGAGTGCAGCAGTTGTAGCAGCTTCTACACTTTTGCAGTAGTAGTAGTTGCAGATGTTTTCTATTGTTTTTGGTAGGTCTTCTGATATGCTTCCATGAATCCAGAAGGAATTAATCCTCTTTCTCCATTCAAATATGATGAGTGGAAACCAAAGATGATAGCACATTTGAAGAGACATGGTCTCTTTGATTATTGTTTTGAAAGAGAGTCTGAATCCTCTGAAGAAGAGAATGATTGGTTAAATGAAGGTGATAGATCCTATGCAGCAATGATGTATTCTATGTCTCGTTGCATGGTAACCCACTTCCTTTCTACTGAATCTCCAAAAGAGCTATGGGCCTATCTAGATGAAAGATTTGGAAAATAGAATGAAGGGATTGGTTTAAACCATTTCAAGAGAAAGCCCAGTTATGCATTTTCCCTCCTTGATGGTCTCTCTAATTGTGACTCAGTATCAAACATATCTCATAATGAATTTATCCAGAAAGAAGAAGAACTTGCAGATTCTACACTCATGCTCTCAATATCTTCTATTTCGAATTATGTGCCAGCTCACACTCTAGAAACTACAGAGGTTCTTATATCCTCTCTTGCACAAGAGTCTGTTGGTTTGCATAATGATGATCTATTGAATGTTTCGGAGGTTAAATCGGCAATTGGAGGTAATGCATTTGCTCTCCATGATCACTTACCTCTTATGTACTAATATATGATTATTTGTACATGCTCTCAGAAGTTTATTGAAGATGTAGGGCATTTCCATTCACTTGGGATAATTTCTCATGCATATCATGGTTTTGATCTCACCTCTACTAGTTCAAAGGAGATCTCAAGAAACCATTCATCAAGTCTTGGAGCTGATTTGAAATCCAAGCAATCACTATCATGTGATGGTTCTTTTGGGCATAATATCACCTATGATGGTTCAAAGGAGAAAACAAAAGACTTGTGAAAATCCTCACAACAGATCTAAGAGATGATGTATACCTCACAAGAGTAATTATGATTAAGCAGGAAAATAGAAGAAGAGTGAACAATACAGTATAATGAGCAACAAAATAATATGGTACAGTAGAACTCAGATAGAAGCAATAATACTTCACACACACTAATTAATTAATCACAGTATGGACAGATAAATAGTACAAGGGTAGAGAGGATTCGAATGCCTAAGGTGGCAATTCAAATTAGCCTCTCAGAGTGATCATAAGATCAATAGAGTGTCATCGGAGCACAACTAGGTGTCCTCATGATCATCGGAGTGCAACTGGAAGTCTTCATCATCATCAGTGGAGTCATCAATGCTCAAGTAACTGTCAACCATCAGTCAAACTAACTCTGGTAGGTGTAACTGAGTGTAACTCAATGTAACTAAGTGTAACTGAGTGTAACTGAGTGACAACTGCATTGGTAGGTGAGGAAGGGCGAGTTGCTCCCTAAAATCAAGGAAGAAGGGCGCATTAAGCAACGGGAGGGCTAAAACTGAATAGTGAGAAGCTCCTAGGGGCTGGCTAACTGAGGGCTAGGTGCTGGACTGATGACTGGGATGCATACAAAATGCATGCAAACCCTAGAATGCATGCAAACCCTAAAGGTGCATGCATGACTGAAAATGTAAATGATCAAAATACTGGTGGGACTAGGATGGAGGATAGGAATATCCTAACACCCCCCCTTAATCTATCCTGGGCCCTGGTAACTAAGACCAAAGGTCACCCAATACAATGAATAATAACAATCAATAAACCAAGGAAGTGGGAAAATTTCATGGGAAACATACCCCCTACTCAAAAAGTAGACTATAAGGCACACATAAAAATAAATGCTCCATACTCAAGCACGTGTGATGCTTGGTCATATGTCTAGAGGTATCTTCTTCTTGGGAAGAAGTGGATCATGCTCAAAAAGCATGTTCTTGTACTTGCTCTTCAGATCGAATGTGATGAGAACAAATCCAACAGTATGAGAATGATCCTTGAACCTGTGATTTGAATCAGCTGAGGTAGGATCAAATCTGCGAAAGTGCATATAGTCTTTTGTCTTCTCCTTCGAACCACCGTGGGTGAGATTATGCCAAAAATAACTATTACATGTTTGCTTGAAATCAAAATCAGATTTAAGACTTAAAAAACAGTTTCTTGAGGTCTCCTTTGAACTAGCAAGGGTGAGATCAAAACTATCATATGCATGAGAAATTATCCCAAGTGGGTGGCAATGGCCATATTCTTCAATAACCTTCTAAAAGCATGTGCTAATGATCATATAGTAGTAAATAAGAGATGTTTCCTGAAGAGGAGCGAATGCATTACCTCCATTAGCTGATATTACCTCCGAAATAATCATGTGATCATGATGCAAACCAATAGACTCTGGTGCAAGAGAGGATTTAGGACCTTCTGCAATATCTAGAGTGTGAACTGGCACAGAAAGAGAATAAGGTTTGAGCATGAGCGGAGAATTTGCAAGTTCTTTGTCAACAACTTCAATATGAGATGATACTGGTTCATGATCTCAGAGATCATCAAGGGGAGCGAATGTAACATGATCTGAGAGACCATCAGGAGGAGTGAATGCATCATGATCGGAGAGACCATCAAGTGGAGCGAATGCATCACCTTGCTTGCTTTTGAAGGGATTTGGACCAAAACCATCATTCTTTTTGCCGAATCTTTCATCCAGATGAGCCCATAACTCTTTTGGAGTTTCAATATCAATGATGGTCGGGAGAAATATGTAATCCAACATAGTAAGCTTCATTCTTCCAATGTGCATGTCACCTTTATTCAACCATTTAATCTTCTTTGTAGAGGATTCGAACTCTCTTTCAAAATAGAAACCAAAGAGATCATGGCTCTTTAAATATGCTATTATTTTTGGTTTCCATTCATCATAGTTGAATAAAGAAATAGGAGTGATTTCTTCTAATTCAGGATACATTGAAGCTATAGAAGACCTGCAAAAACAATATAGAATAACTGCAACTGCTACTGCTGCAAAAATGCAGAAACTGCTGCAAAAATGCAGAAACTGCTGCAATTGCTGCACTCAAAATCTTGGTAATAACCTGCAAAAAACTCTCAAGAATGGAGATAAACAATACTCTCAACATGCTCTGATGCCATGTGAAAATCCTCATAGCAGATCTAAGAGATGATGTATACCTCACAAGAGTAATTATGATTAAGCAGGAAAATAGAAGAAGAGTGAACAATATAGTATAATGAGTAATAGAATAATATGGTACAGTAGAACTCAGATAGAAGCAATAATACTTCACACACACTAATTAATTAATCACATTATGGACAAATAAATAGTACAATGGTAGAGAGGATTCGAATGCCTAAGGTGGCAATTCGAATTAGCCTCTCAGAGTGATCATAAGATCAATAGAGTGTCATCGGAGCACAACTAGGTGTCCTCATGATCATCGGAGCGCAACTGGAAGTCTTCATCATCATCAGTGGAGTCATCAATGCTCAAGTAACTGTCAACCATCAGTCAAACTAACTCTGGTAGGTGTAACTGAGTGTAACTCAATGTAACTGAGTGTAACTGAGTGTAACTGACTGTAACTGAGTGTAACTGACTGTAACTGAGGGTAACTGAGTGTAACTGAGTGTAACTAAGTGTAACTGAGTGTAACTGACTGTAACTGAGTGTAACTGAGTGACAACTGCATTGGTAGGTGAGGAAGGGCGAGTTGCTCCCTAAAATCAAGGAAGAAGGGCACATTAAGCAACTGGAGGGCTAAAAATGAATAGTGAGAAGCTCCTGGGGGCTGGCTAACTGAGGGCTAGGTGCTAGACTGATGACTGGGATGCATGCAAACCCTAGAATGCATGCAAACCCTAAAGGTGCATGCATGACTGGAAATGTAAATGATCAAAATACTGGTGGGACTAGGATGGAGGATAGGAATATCCTAACAAGACTATCTACACATTCATGGATTTGATCCTACCTTAGCTGATTCAAATCACAGGTTCCAAGATCATCCTCATACCTCTGGATTTGTTCTCATCACATTCGATCTAAAGAGAAAGTACAAGCACATGCTTTTTGAGCATGATCCACTTCTTTCCAAGAAGAAGATACCTCCAGACATATGACCAAGCATCACACCTGCTTGCGTTTGGAGCATTTATTTTGGTGTGCCCTACAGTCTATTTTGAGGGGGGGTATTTTTCCCATGAGGTTTTCCTCATTTCCTCAATTTATGGACTATTGTTTATTATTCATTGTATTGGGTGACCTTTGTTCTCTGTTACCAAGGCCCAGGATGGATTAAAGGGGGTTGTTAGGATATTCCTACCAACATTTTCATTATTTTGCATTTCAGTCATGCATGCAATTACATGCATCCCATTCATCAGGTTGGTGTCTCCCAACACCTAGAGCTTAGTTTACTAGCCCCAAGAGCCTGTTTCTGCTCAGTTCCATCCCTCCTAGTCAGTAATGCACCCTCCTTTCACCTACCACATGAGAAAGGAGCCCTCCCTCACCTACCACCAGTTACACTTTAGTTAGTTGAGTGATTTGTGGATCTGTTCCTTGATTTGAGGACAGATTGACTAGTTTACTGACTGAGACACCCGATGGACCTCCAGTGAGCCTAGATTTCCAGTTATGGCTCTAGTCAGCTCCTCTTGCACCCTTCTTTGAGCCTCCTTCAGTACATTAGTGCACCATGCATGTGTTACACCTACTACATTCAGTTAGACTCAGTTTGCCACCTATTTGACAGTCACTTGTGTATTGATGACACTCGACTGATGATGATTAGGACTCCTAGTGGTGTATTGTTGACACCCCACTAATGATGATGATGATGACTCCTAGTGCAGATAAGCCATGCCCATGCAGGATCATTTGAATTGCCACCTTGGCATTCAAATCCTCTCCACCATTGTATTATTTATTGTTCATATTATGATTAATGAATTAGTGGGTGATGTTATTCTACTTCTATCTGAGTTCTATTGTATCATAATTCTGCTACTCTTTTACACTGCATTGTCCACTCTTCTTCTATTTTCCTTCTTAATCTTTCTTGTGAGGTATACATCAGCTCTTAGATCCATTGTGAATATTTTCACATTAACATGTACATATAATTTTGTTTTTAAAATTTGAGTAAATTGGTATTGTGACAAATTGGTATCAGAGCATAGTTTCAAATGTTAGGCCTGAAAACTAGCTCAAATGTGCATGTTCATTTTGAAACAGAAAAACAAAACTGACATATGTTTTTTTATGATATTTCTGGAACATAAATATAATCCTTGTTTTGCGGGAAAATGGAAGGAGTAGAGACATCTGTTGAAGACGGGTCACATCATAGTGAACAAGATATAAATAATGATAATTTAGGGGTTGACCTGAATGATAACAGAAATGATGATCAATCTGGAATTTTACAAACTATTAAAGAATTAAGAGGAGAAATTTTAAGTGTTGAAGAAGATAACAAATGCATTTTGAAGGCTCAAGAAGTGTTAAACAATGTGCTTCTCACTAAACTACTAGAACAGGAAACAATTAAGAATAAACCATTAAATGAAGAAAATGAGATAACTCCATCATACACACATAAGGGAAGAAAATTAACTTTTGTTGATAATGAAAGTGATTCATCTAGTAGTATTTCAGGAAGAAAGCATAAACAGAAAAATGACACAAGTGATAGTAGTGCTGATGAATAGATTTCTAACAAGAGTAAACATTATGAAGAAATTTCTGGAGAGTTTAAAAAGATAAAACCACCTTTGTTCAATGGTGAAGTGGAAACCAGAGAGGAAGTCGAATCATGGTTGTTCGAAATGCATAAATATTTTCAAATTTATAACTAATCCACATAAATAAAAGCAAGAATGGATATCTATAATATGTGCGGAAAGGCAGATATATGGTGGCAATATGTCAAAAGAGTAAATAACATAAAAGAACGTAATATTACTTGGAGTTTATTCAAGAAATTGTTTAAAAGAAAGTATCTTTCTGAACAGTATTATGAAGAGAAAGCCGAGGAATTTTATGATTTAAAACTTGGAACATTAACTATGAAAGAACTGTGCAACAAGTTTCTAAGTATGTTATGTTATGTACCTTACATTACAGAAGAGAAACTAAAAGTGTAAATATTTCTAAGTTGCTTTCCTATTATGTATAAAGAAAGAATTGAGTATGATAACCCTAAAATATTGGAAGAAGCAATGAGGAAAGCTAATTTTTGTTTTGGTCAAAATAAAAATAGAAGGGATAGTCTACCAATTTGGAAAGGGAAACATTTTGACCAACAGAAAAGAGAGAATAATTTTTTTAGAAGTACTAGAAATAACAATAGAAATTATCCAAGTAGTAATTTCAGAAATAAAAATCAAAATACAGCAAGTTATCAAGGTAATAATTTTAGAAATAAACCTCAATGTACAACAATTTATCAAAGAAGAGATGCACCTATAAGTTATAATAAAGTTAATAATAATAAAGTCCTCTACAATGCCGAGAGTGTGGTGAACCCCAATACTTTAAGGACTGTCCAAAGAAGAAAAATATTTTTAATAACATACATTCCATACAAGAAGAGACTACTGTAGGTGACATGGCCAGACATATACCAAGGATCAATGCAGCATTGGAGAATCGATAGGAAGAACATCAAACAACTATGGTCGAAATAGAAGGTACGTTACAAGATAAATCTATTTCTATGTTGATAGATCCAGGTGCAAGTCTGAGTTATATATCTCCTAAAATGGTAGATGCATGCAAACTTCAACAAAGCAAATTTGAGAAATCTTGGTTAGTTCAGTTAGCTACAGGCACAAAAAGGAAAGTAACTAGTTTTTTTGAAAACTGTGAATTGTATATGAATGGCATCAAAACACCCAGATCTAAATATTTTACCTCTAGGATCATACGATATGATAATTGGAATGGATTGGTTAGAGAAGCATAAAGTAATATTGAACTGTTATGAAAAATCTTTTACATGTATAGATGAAGAAAATTACTTTGTTTTGGTAAAAGGAATTCCTAGAAAGATTATGATAAGAGAAATATATGCTTTACAAATGAAAAGATTAGTTAGGAAGGGTTGTAAAGTCTTTGTTGTTCATATTTTATATGACAGAGATAAAAATGATAAACCTAATATAAACAACATTCCGATATTAAAAGAATTTAATGATGTGTTTCCGGAAGAAGTTCCATGGATGCCTCCTAAGAGAGAGAGAGAGATTTCACAATTGATATCATACCAAGAGCAGTACATGCTTCCAAAACTCCTTATAGAATTAACATCTTGGAATTAAATGAGTTAAAAACAAAAATTGAAGAATTAATAGATAAAAAGTACATACGATCGAGTGTGTCCCCTTGGGGAGCACCAGTAATCTTTGTTAAAAAGAAGGATGGCACTTTAATACTATGTATTGATTATAGATAGTTAAACAAAATGACTATTAAAATTAGATATCCGCTACCTCCAATTGACCATCTTTTCGATCAATTCAGAGGAGCCACTATCCTTTCTAAGATAGATTTACGATCAGGATATCACCAAGTAAGAGTAAAAGATGAACATATTTATAAAACTGCGTTTAGGACCAGATATGGTCACTATGGATTCGTCGTAATGGCTTTTCGGTTGAAAAATGCACCAACAGTATTTATGTGTTTAATGAAAAGCGTGTTAAGTAAATACTTCTATAAATTCATAGTCGTATTTATCAACGACATCTTTGTTAAGATTCAATATGCTAAGATAGATAACATCAGTATTACATTCCATTTCACAACAATAGCATATACAGGATCACTGAAAGAACAACAAGCACAACATAAACACAAGAGACATAATTTATCCTGGGAAACCCTCATGGGGTAGAAAACCCAACAAAGCTTCCTCAATATAGATGATCAACAATACAAAGATGTATTCCCCAAACAAGAGCTCCTTCTCCTCCTATTGCAGATCTCTCTCTCTCCTATGCGCAATTCACAAGTGAGTGACGGAGTGTGTGAGTGTGATAAATGAGGAACACACCTCCTCTATTTATACACTACTCCGGCTTAACTTACTAACTAGGTTGGCCACAACTTTAACCACTGGGGATTTAAACACCCCATTACAATGGACTCTGGGCCAACCCCACTAGGGAAGTCTAATAACCCAAGTTACCACATTCCGACGGAGGAATAAACATCTCCGGATATACAATAAGGTCTTCACGAAGGAATGAAACATCTCCAAAATAATAAAGTACAAATATAATATTCTTAGAAGTTATAATATTTCAACACTCCCCCTTAACGAGAAGGATATTATAACAACATCTGTAGGAGCAAGGAGTCATCAACTATATGATACATGATACATTTATAAATCATTAGAAGCTTTCATCATACATCATCAGTAACTCAAACAGTTACTAGAACATCTTCAAGATCTTCAATACTGGAACATCAACATCTTCAGTACCGAGTCTTCATCTTCTGCAGCACTCAAATAGATATAGTAACATCATCATATGGATCTCTCGATCAACATCATCAACATCTAGATCCTCTCGATCAACAACATCAACATCTGGATCTCCCGATCAACAGCATCAACATCTAGATCCTCTCGATCAACAACATCAACATTTGGATCCTCTTGATCAATAGCATCAACATCTGGATCTCCCAATCAACAACATCATCTGTATCTCTCGATCAACAACATCATCATCTGGATCTCCCGATCAACAGCATCATCATCTGAATCTCCCAATCAACAACATGATCTGGATCTCTTCAATCAATAGTAGCACCATCTGGATCTCCCGATCAACAACATCATCTCGATCTCTCGATCAACAACATCATCTCGATCTCTCGATCAACAGCATCATCTGGATCAACAACATCATCATCATATGTAACACACATGATCCTTCCTACCGAAATTACGAGATCACTGTCAATCTCATCACAATCATTTAAGACTATCCTTCCTTTTAGAATTATAGGATTTATTGTCTAGTGATGATTACTCCTATCACAATCATTTAAGACTATCCTTCGTTTCAGAATTACTGGATTTACTATCTAAGGATGATTAATCCCATCACAATCATTTAAGAATATCCTTCCTTTCGGAATTACTGGATTTACTGTCTAAGGATGATTAATCCTATCACAATCATTTAGGACTATCCTTCCTTTCAGAATTAATAGATTTACTATCTAAGGATGATTAATCCTATCACAATCATTTAAGGCTATCCTTCCTTTTGGAATTACTGGATTTATTGTCTAAGGCTGATTAATCCTATCACAATCATTTAAGACTATCCTTCCTTTCGGAATTACTGGATTTGTTGTCTAAGGATGATTAATCCTATCACAATCATTTAAGACTATCCTTCCTTTCGTAATTACTGGATTTACTATCTAAGGATGATTAATCCTATCACATACATTTTGAACCAACCATTCATGGATGATGCAATCCCATCACGTACATTTTGAACCAAAGGTTCAGGGATGATGCAATCCTATCACGTACATTTTGAACCAACCATTCAGGGATGATGCAATCCCATCACGTACGTTTTCAACCAAAAATTCAGGGACGATGCAATCCGATCACGTACATTTTGAACCAAAAGTTCAGGGACGATGCAGTCCTATCATGTAGATTTTGAACTAAACGTTCAGGGACGATGCAGTCCTATCATGTACATTTTGGATTAAATGTTCAGGAATGATGCAGTCCTATCACATACATTTTGAACTAAACGTTCAGGGGCGATGCAATCCTATCATGTACATTTTGAACTAAATGTTTAGGGATGATGTATTCCTATCAAGTACACTTAGACAAAGTCTAAGGACCACTTTTTGGAGACATATGTCTATGGATCAATTCTGGGACTGAAATCCAGGGATGATACAATCCCTCTTGTCCACTAGGGACCACTTCTCGGAGACATATGTCTATGGATCAATTCAGGGACCGAAGTTTGGGGATGATACAATCCCTTCGTCAACTTAGACCAAGTCTTAGGACCACTTATCAACCTTATCGTTGATATCATCGACCTCATCATTGGGACAGGTAACCTCATCATCGACCTCATCGTCGGAACAATTAACCTCATCATCGATACATGTATCCTCATCATCGATACAAGTATCCACATCATCAATACATGTATCCTCATCATAGATACAAGTATCCATATCATCGATACAGTATCCTCATCATCGATATAGTATCCTCATCATCGAACTGATCATCGATATAGGAAATCTCATCATTGATACAGGTATCCACATCGATACAGTATCCAAATATCATCATCGACGATATCACTCCCCATTTCGAGGAGGATCCTTCTGAACGACACCAAGCTTGTCTTGGAAACACTCAAACTTTACTCGAGACAGAGGATTGGTCAATATATCAGCAACTTGTTCGTCAGTGCTCACATACTTGAGCTTGATAGCTCCTTTCTGCACCATATCCCGTATATAAAAATATCGGATCTCTATGTGCTTTAACTTATCATGGAACATTGGATTCTCTGTCATCTTGATAAAACAATGGTTGTAACACAGGATCACAGTCGGATCCATCTCTAAGTCAAATAATCCTGATAACAGCTTCCGAAGCCATATCGCTTCACAACTAGCAGAGCAAGCAGCAACATATTCCACTTCAGCTGTACTGAGAGCCACACTATACTACTTCCTGCCTAAACCACAAGATCATGAATATCCTAGACAATAACATCCTCCCGATGTGCTCTTCCTGTCTGATACACTTCCTTCCCAATCAACATCTGTGTAGCCATACAATCTGAAGTCATGATCTCCAAGATAACATAGACCAAAGTCTATCGTACCCTTTAGGTACCTCATCACATGATTTGCAACAATCATGTGAACACGTCTAGGTTCTAATAGATACTGACTCAAGATGTTAACAACAAAGCATATATCTAGCCTGGTATTCGTCAAATACATCAATGACCCAATATTCTGTCTGTACTAAGTTACATCAACCAATTCTGACGATTCATCAGCCAACAACTTCAAGTTGGAATCCATGGGAGTGGTCATGTCCTTACTTTCCAACATATCAAATCTTTTCAATATTTCCATAGCATACTTTCTCTGGTTGAGAAAGATTCCTTCTGGGCCTTGCTATACTTCCATACCTAGGAAGTAATGCATCAATCTGAGAGCTAGCTTCTTCTTGCTTTCCATCATCTGTTTCTCATTCCTGTTAGAAAGAGATCATCCACATACAATAATAGTATGACAGGTTCATCATCCATAACCTTAAGGTAAAGGTTAGGATCAGCTTTACTTTTGGTAAAGCCCAAGCTTGTCAAGAAGCTATCAATTCTCCCTCTATGACTGAACATCATTTGCACTCTGCATTGAGTGATCTTCTGCATATCTATCCATGCCATCTCTTGTCAGATGGGTCTACTAATATGAGCCTCAAGATCATTCGAACTCTGTGGTGAGTTCCTTCTTGAATCCATCTAAGAGAAGAATGTCATCTATATATAGACACCATCTTCAACCTTGTAGCAAAGGTTGAAATCCGCATCACCCATGGTGATCATTGAGCTCATCAAATGACTATCGATCCTAGGTACCCGTACAGAGCTTTCTTCAATTGAATCCTAGTATTTTTCTTGATTCAAACAATTACACCATTAAGAGAATGGTCTTGCCACTTGGAGAAAACATCTCGTCATGATCCTCTTCCTCTTTCTAAGAGAATATTCTAGCCACGAGACTTCTATAATATGTTTGATTTGTATGTCTTCTTGTTAAACATGCATCAGTTGTTCGGTGTTCATCATCCTTCTTTTGTAGATCATACCACATGATCTTTCCTACAAATCAAAGTTAATTACATCATTAGTAATACTTCATAATCATCAAATCATGTTGACATGATAACCTATTATGCATACAGATATGATTCACATAGTTATGCAACTATCTTGACCAATACTTTGGCACAACACTTTTTCATATCATGTATGCATACAGTGGTTATCTAGATTCCTTCCATCTCTACCAGAACATACTATCGAGAGAGTGCACATATCTCATCATGTCAGCAAAGAGGTTTCATTCTAGACAAGCAACAATGGAATGTTTGTCCAACTTACCCATCATATGCATATTAGTAGTATATTGTTCACTGCTATATGAATGCTTACACTCTGCATGATATATTCTAGGAATACAAATATGCATACAACTATTACGAGCAAACTCAAATACTTCTCTTTTATGTTTGTGTGGTTGCCTCCCACTTGATCTCTATTATATGTCTTTGAACTTCTATCCATTCTGTACCATTATGCATACTAGTGTCATCCTCATGGTCTCATACATAATCATACATTCATTCGTATAATCTCAATACTATCAAAACATTATGATTCTAAATAATATTAAGTATATATGGTCATGATCATTTTATACATAGGCATACTTACCTAAGATCCTAACACAAAGTAGGATTCTAACTTGATATAGGAAAACATACCTGGATTAGCATGCTTGGTTATGTCTTAACATACCCAAACAATATCTTCTTTGATCTCTTCAATGATTTAGAGACCTTGTGCTAGAACCTGCATATCTCATAAGTTAAGCATAGTAGAACAAAGTCATACATACCTCGTAAGTAGAGCTTCTATGTGGTCAAAGACTATGGATGCGTCTTTGTCTTCATGTCATCATGGTCATAGAACTTGATTTGTCTTTCTTGATGTACTTGTATCTTGTTAGCAGACAACATCATTCTCATACAACACCACAGGTGCATTAGTACAATCATAAGTGTCATAAACCTAATCAATGAATGTCTTCTATCACTCACATGCATTCATTATCAAACAATAATAATTGTACTAACCTCAACAACATGAAGACAAACATATTATGAACTTAATCAAGAATCAGATTTCAAAACATACATGTGTCTTCTGAAGTCATACCTGACGAGTAGTCTTCTCTATAGGGGTAAAACCCTTACCATCCAAGGTAGATTACTTGTAAAACATCTTGTATAGGTGCATGGTGCTAGGATGATAAATATCAATTCCATTTAAACCTCCTTTATTGTTTCCCTATGAGTCTCCCAACTTTTCTAGGGTTTCTTCTTACTTGGAAACCCTAACCTTCAATCTCCTTCCTCCCACAACATTTTGATGGAGGATCAATATGTATAATGAATGGATTCCAAATCCATTATCAAAGATTCCAATGTTGTATCAGGTGTCTCCAACATTGCATCAGGTCCTTCCAGACCTAAAAACTGAAAACCCTAAGTGAGAGCTTCTTCCTCCTCTTCTTAGATTTCTTCTGTTGAGTCATTTCAGATGTGCCATATTGTTTCTGGTGCATCTCTGTAATTTTGGATCTGTGGGGTCTGAAACTTAGGCCTATGGTAGCCTGACCTATCATATTTCCAACCCCATAGGTCTGAGATTTAATGGATTCTTTGAGAGAGAGTTATGTTAAATGTTGCAACGTGACTTGTTTATGGGATGAAACAGTATAGTGAACTTGTACAGAGTGCCACGTGTCACTGTTTCAACTTCAGCTTCTGAAAAGCGGACCTGTCAAACTACAGTCCATGCCCTAACTGATACCTTTTACATAATTTCATTTGGAGATTCCTAGCCCGAGATATGACCTTTTTTTGTAGGTCACCTGTTTAGGACTGCATTATGGAAGAGGAATAAACCCTAACTTGTACGGATCATAAATCACAAAGTACAATAAATATGAGGCTGATATTCAGAAACAAGGTACAAGGGGATGTTATCTTTGTCCTGTAGAAGTTTTAGATCCTGAACCTTCTCCAAAATGGATTTATAGGGAAAGTGCCACGATGACTAGGTTTTGCTATACAAAACCCTAACTTTCAAATTGTCACAAGTGAGACAAGTGTCGTAAGCGCCATACATTGACTTCCTTCAGGATAACTCTGATACCATGTTAAGATTAAATATGATAAGATAGATAACATCGGTATTACATTCCATTTCACAACAATAGCATATACAGGATCACTGAAAGAACAACAAGCACAGCATAAACACAAGAGACAATTTATCCTGGGAAACCCTCATGGGGTAGAAAACCTAGCAAAGTTTCCTCAATATAGATGTTAAAAAATACAAAGATGTATTCCCCAAACAAGAGCTCCTTCTCCTCCTATTGCAGATATCTCTCTCTCTTATGCACAATTAACAAGTGAGTGAATGAGTGTGTGAGTGTGATAAATGAGGAACAGACCTCCTCTATTTATACACTACTCCCACTTAACTTACTAACTAGGTCAGCCCCAACTTTAACCATTGGGGATTTAAACACCCCATTACAACTGACTCTGGGCCGACCCCACTAGGGAAGTCTAATAACCCAAGTTACCACATTCCGATGGAGGAATAAACATCTCCGGATATACAATAAGGTCTTCACGGAGGAATGAA
Source organism: Larix kaempferi (assembly GCA_027924585.1). Classification (NCBI taxonomy): domain Eukaryota; kingdom Viridiplantae; phylum Streptophyta; class Pinopsida; order Pinales; family Pinaceae; genus Larix; species Larix kaempferi. The sequence continues at coordinate 2,337,768 of BSBM01000402.1, read as the reverse complement.
ACATCTCCGGAATAACAAAGTACAGATATAATATTCTTAGAAGTTATAATATTTCAACAATCTTAATTTATTCTAAGAACGAAAAAGAACATGAAGAACATTTAAGAATCGTACTACAAGTCTTAAGAGAACATGAATTGTATGCAAAGTTCAGCAAATGTGATTTCTTTAAGGATAAGATTCAGTACTTAGGGCATGTAATAATGAAAGAAGGTATATCGGTTGATCCAGTTAAAGTAAAATCCATAATGGAGTGGCCAGTACCTAATGATGTGTCAGATGTAAGATCATTTATGGGAATGACCAGTTACTACAGAAAGTTCATTGAAGGGTTTTCAAAAATTGCTTATCCTATAACTTCTTTACAAAAGAAAGGAAAGAAATTCAAATGGAATAATAAATGTGAAGGAAGTTTTAACAAGCTAAAACATTTTTTAACAACAACACCTATCCTTAAAATTGCAGATCCTTATAAAGAATTTACTATCTGCACGGATGCATGCAAGGAAGGATTATGAGGTGTACGAATGCAAGATAACTACGTTGTAGCTTATGAGTGTAGAAAATTAAAAGAACATGAAAAGAATTACGCAACTCATGATTGGGAGTTCGCTGCAATAATTCATGCATTAAAAATGTGGCGTCATTATTTGATTGGAAGATGTTTCCTACTAAATACAGATAATGTAAGTTTAAGGTATCTTTTTTATCAGCAAAACTTGAATGCGACATAAGCCAGATGGTTGTCCTTTCTAAGCGAATATGAATTTGAGATAAAACATATTAAAGGTAAATAAAATAAGGTAGCAGATGCCTTAATCCGTCATGCTAACATGATGTTTGCTACTAGCAGTAGTTATGAAAATGATTTAGAAGATAAAATACAAACAACAACAATAAATGATGAAGAATATTAGAAAATAAAAGTAAAAACAAAAGAAAATGAAGAACAACAAGTAAAAATAGACTTTAAAGTTAGCAGAAATGCATTGTTAATGTATAAAACCATATTGTATGTACCTAATTCTGCAGAAGTAAAACTGTTGATTATGAATGAAAGGAATAAAAAACCTTATTCAGGACATCCTGATTATCAGGAAATGATTATAATGTTAAAGAAGGAATTTTATTGTCCTAACATGAAAAGTGAAGTTGCTAATTTTATAGCTAGATGTTTGGAATGTCAGCAAATTAAAATTGAACACCAACATATAGTTGGTTTCTTACAATCTCTACCTATTCCAGAGTGGAAATGGGAAGTCATTAGTATGGATTTTATAACTGGTTTGTGTAAGAACTCTAAACAGAATTATTCTATAATGGTTGTGGTTGACAAGTTAAGTAAAGATGCACATTTTATTCCTGTCAAATCTACTTATAAGGCTATTAATATTGCTGAGATATTTATGAAAGAAATTTTCATATTGCATGGTGTGCCTAAAATAATTGTTTCAGATAGAGATTCAAAGTTCATGGGAAATTTTCGGAAAGCTTCGTTTAAAGGGTTAGATACTAAACTGAATTTTAGTACATCTTTTCACCCTCAAACTGATGGGCAGACTGAAAGAGTTAATCATATTTTAGAAGAAATTCTTAGGATGTATGCTATGGATAAACCTGGAAAATGGGAAGACTATTTACATTTAGTTGAGTTTTCTTACAATAACCATTTTCAAGCTTCTGCTAAGATGAGTCCGTTTGAAATACTTTATGGAAGTAAATGCAACACTCCAATTTCTTGGAGTATTCCAGTTGATAGGTTGATGGTAGGTCCTGAATTGTTGAAAGACATGGAACTAACCATGAAACAGGTACAAAAAAAATTTGAAAATAGCTCAAGATAGGCAAAAGAGTTACACTGATTTAAAAAGAACTCAAAGAGAGTTCTAGGTTGGAGACAATGTTTATGTAAAGGTAAAGCCAAAAAAGAGTTCCCTAAGATTGGGGAAGTGTGCTAAACTAGCACCTAGGTATTGTGGTTCTTTTGAAATATTAGACCGGATTAGACCGGTAGCTTATCGATTATCATTACCATGTACGGTAAAAGTACATATTGTTTTTCATGTGTCTTTGTTAAAGAAACACATTCATGATGCTACTCATGTTGTGGAATGGAATGTGATTTAGGTGGAACCGGAAGAGAATTCCAAGTGGAACTAGAATGCATCCTCGAAAGGAGGGAGATTATCCTTTGGAACCGCATTATTAAACAAGTAAAAGTGCAATGGATACACCTTAGCCTAGAAGAGGCTACTTGGGAATTGGAAAGTAAAATGGAGGAGGCATATCCAATTCTATTTCAAGATGAAACAATGGAAGATTGAATAACACCGAGGACAATGTTATCTCTAAGGGGGTGTATGTAATACCCCTAGAACCTTAGTTAAAGATTAAATACTTTGTAATAATGTTTTTATTTTATTGCTGGACAATTATTTGACCAAGTGTGGTCAAAGACACATGTTCAAAATATGTGTATTATTTTATTATTTAATAAATAAAATAGGAGAATCCAATCTGAAGTAGTTATTGAAAGAGTGTTTGCTAGCCCACAAGGAGGAATAACATGTGTTGGTCATAAAGCCCATAGTGGTGAAAACCACTAATTAATATCTCAATAGGTGCAGGAGGCATCATCCATATTTTTAAGGTTAGAACTCCAGATGTAGATTCTAGAGCAGGAGCCTCATTATAGACCTAAGTCCTAGGCAATGCTTTATTAAGTAGCTCCCATCATACAAACATGAGGTTTTGGATGGAAGAGGGAAATTATTGTGTTGAGATGAAATTGAGAACTAAGTGATAGTTCTGAGAACTGAGAGACATTTATGGGTGGCTTCGAACTGTCTTTGTCCTTGTGGTCCAGCAATCAGGATCGGGGGTTTCAGTATCAACAAGTTGGTTGTTCTAGAAGATTGGTTGGGAGGAACGGCAAACTTCAGATTGGATTTGGTCTGTTCCTTCAGTCAAGTTGTATTACTGTTTATTAGAGTTCTGTAAATTTATTTCTATATCTGAATCAATATTTATTGTGTAGAATGATTATTAAAATGTGAACAGTATATATCATTCTGATGTTCTGTAAATGATTTATTTCCTATTGAAGAATGTGTCTGAAGTATTCTATTACTGTTTATTAATATTATGCAAATGTAATTACTATCTGTTTAAATATTTACTGTGTAAAATCTGTAGTTAATGATAAACTGTAATTATATCCTTTTAAATATTCTTCTAATTCTATTTTAGATAGGATCAATGATTTTAAATATGAAAGTATTATATTTTGCTCTATTGACAATGTTTTTTACATTTGTGATTTTTACCATATTACTGTAGAATCATATTTCGTTTTTGTTATAAATATTTATCAGAAAAAATGTGAAGACAGAACTAGGGTCTATACTTAAATTATTCATGTAAATGCATAATAGTATTGATATTATTACATAGTATCCATTGTCCACTTATTAAACACACAATAACAGAGTTATTATGTAAATAACTATAATATCTCATATAGATATTATTATATTAAAGAAGTCAACAATTATACAAAAACAATATTGGTTCACTAGCATACACGTAAGTAGAGCCAGTAAGTCACAACAGAGAGTATAAAAATTTAAATACCAAATAAATACTATTCCATATGAAAATGATTTCTAATACAAGTGTTGGCATTCCAACAGAGTCGCGATGGCTCGCAGGCTTTGAATACCTTGCTACTATTTCAAATGTTCAACATGGGAGTCATAAGACTCATAAGGTTTTCTATCCAAACACTTACCATATAAACAACCGTAAGGTTAAAACGCGTATTCTTTCTAGGCAGACATAAATGCAAGAGCCAAGACGCTCGAACCTACTTCTAAAGCTAGGTTAAAAATATTATCAAACTACCTACAGAGCCAAAAGGCTTTACGTGTTATTAACAATCTTGTAAACAGAGTCCCGACTTTTCATAAGTTAAACAATGTTGAATAATGTACAAGTGCGACAGTACAAAACAATAAAATAACTTCATTATGCCATTATGATAAAAAGGTCAAAATATTCATATGCATAGATCCATGAGGCTTAAAACTTAACGAATTCACAACACATTGCCATAACAATATAAGAAACAACGTTTTGTATTTATGCAAATCGTAACAGGTTACAAAGAGAGTCAAAGACTCTGTAATGTTTAAACAGAGAGTCATAACTAAAATGTCATCCCAGAATCCGAAAGGATCCCCAAATTTTAATAAAACCCCAAGTCCAAGAGTTGAGTGGGTTATGGGAGGTCATATGGCTAAACCCTCAACCCTGTGCATTGTAACTAAGCACATTGGCTCATGCGTGAAGCATAGCCACTCCTCCAAGCACAACATCTACGTGATGCAAGCATTTACAAAAGATTTGATACGCACCTATAAAAACACATCCATTGCCGAGAGAAGCAATGCAAACACAAAACAAACAAATTTACAGGGTAGTCATTCTTGAAGGCTGACTCAACAAGGAAATAACTAAGAGTAAGAACCCAAAACGTATTAACACATATACTTATAGAGTTAGGGTTTATCGGTCAAACCCAACTGCAATTTGTGCAAGATTTAAGCGTGCAGTAAGCTCGTTTCTAGCTTAACGCCCACGCTTTAGCATTATACACGAAGGGTTTACAAGTTAGTTATTATTTAAGAAATAACCATTATTTTTAAGCTACGATTTATACACAGAGGTATTACTTTACCTGTTATCAAGAAGTGTCGAATACATGTGTCACACATACATAGAGCTATTTAAATCCGAATAATTTGAAAGGAACTCTAAAAATCCTAAAATAATTCAGTTAATACATTTAACATATAAATGTGGTATTTCATTTTAACAAATAGAGCTTACCTTATGGTAATGCAACCAATGAACAAGGAGTTTCGCACTCATGTGCTGACCCGATAGGATTTAAGCTTAACCATTGTCCATTTGGACTTCGATACCAAAGCTTGTGTCACCACTTTCACCGAAACCACCACATAAAGCTTTCATAGGTTTTACCATCGCCATTGATCACGTTGGTGATGCAACTAGTATCAGATACCACTGGTCGAGTGCTCTGTGTTGAACAAGAGGATCCGCAGTAGTATGACCATAACCCCTCAAGCAAAGAATGCACTTCTACCCTAGAACCGTCAACCAAATCATAAAGAAAAGGACGGGGATCTCGAGGAAGGAGATCAAACGCTAGGGAGAGAGCCACACTAATGCATTGGTACCGTGGTGTTAAGGCCATCACATGGTAACTCGTTTTGGCCTCCACCCTGTCGACATCAATCCAGAGTTCATTAATAATCGAATCATAGTATTAAATCAATACAACTCATACCAAATTTTAAAATATTATCATACGATTCGCATAAAGCGTAATATGCATGGTCGTTCATATCCTAAGTTTGGCCTTGAGCATTATAGTTAATACTTCATACATGGGTATGGGCTTAACTTCATAAGAATACAATCGACTTTGATTCGTGTTGGATTAGTGGATGCAAGATAAAAGAGCTTAGCCTAAGCCACACTTATATTTTGGATAAGTTCACAATTATGGTGTAGGGTGTCGATTATGGTAGAAATACCATATGTCGACTCCTCCCATTTGTTTTCATAATCATAGTTTTAGGATTAAAAATAAAAGAGATAATAATCTATGCTAGCTTGAAGGCATAATATAGTTAGTAATATCGTTATAATGCCCAATGAGTGGAAGAATTATAACAGGCCATTGGGCAAGAACAATACAAAGACATGACATATAAATAGCAGTAGTAATGAGTTACGATAGTAGTTAAGTGTGTAATAAAGTTACACCAGTATCAAGTTAGGAATGACTTACTTAAAACAACCATCATAAAATAATTAAATGTCATTACATGTTATACTTTATCAATAGACGATGTAGAGTCACAACTGCATCCTCTCCGTATTTCATACCTGCGACAAAGAAGGAATGTCGTCAACATGTACGTATAATTTTTTAAAACAAATTGGAGTAAATTGGGGTTGTGATAGATACTGAGCACGTCTGGTCGCCTGCTCTTCTGTGACATCCCCTCCCACTGCAACATCCCTAGCGATACGTGGAAGTAATGATTTTGTAAACCAATCAAATAATAATTGATAAGGGATAAGATCCTTAATCAACCTTCGGTGTCTGCTCCACTCGTGAATATGATTTGAGATGTAAGTAGAGGTTGATTGTCGAAACAATGCTAATAGGTTTGTGCTAGTATTGTACTGAATAAGAATTTGAAAATGCATCAAAAACTTCTTTGCAAGGGAGTTGAAATCTCGGAAAGAGTGTTGTGGCAGCTCAATATACCATTTATCTCCCGTCCTAGTGAGTGTGCGTTGGAAGAGCTGTAATCATATGGAATCATCCATCAATGAGTTCGAAGAACACCAAAGATGGAATGTCATAACATGATTTTTTGGGTCTTCCCTTGGTTTTGGATCAAATTTTGGGATATATGATGGTAATTTGCTGGGAATAGGCGGCCAATGTGGTTCATGCCAAATGGGATCATTAATTAATCTTGACAAATCAGGTATGTCCAATGTTTCCAGGAAGGGAAGTTGTCTATTTGGTTGTGGGTAAGAATAGTATTGATGGGGTGCTAGAATGTCTGTAGGGCCCTGCAGTGCATATTGTGGCATATTATACCCATAAACATTTCCCGCAGGGTTTTGTTGGAAGTTTTGTGGATTAGGGACCATGGGGATAACCGATTGTTGGTTAGGAAGCATAAAATTTACCAATTGATTCGGAATCGTATTATACACCAGTTGTTGGAAATTATGAATTGTGGGGTTAAATGGTGTAGATACAGTGGGGTGGTGGGACCCATGTATTGTTTACAAATCCTTGATTGGGATTAACCGTACCTTGAGTAGGGGGAGGCATCGGATGAGGTGAAACCCATAGATTGTTTGTTCCACCTTGATTAAGAGGCGGTGTTGGGGGAATCGGGATCCATTATTGTTTGTTATGCCTAGATTGAGAGGCAGTGTCGAGGGAGGTAGGATCCATTGATTATTCGCAATGCTAGGGTAAGCTATCCCAGGATACAAATCAGGTTTTGGGGGGTAAAAGGGTTTAAATTGATTTGTTTTCCTCGAGAAGGATTCTGGTTACCTACTATAAGTTTCTCCCTAATAGGTGGTATTTGTTGTCCCCATGAAGCAGATGGTCCTAGAGGAGGAGATTGGCCATTCGTTCTTCTTGGGGCACTTGATGTCCTCCAGAGATGGTGTAAATTGTGGTTGAATATTGACTTTCAATCACAACCAATGTTCCAATAGTGGAAATAGACGTTCTTCCAACTGAAACATTAGATCGTGCAGGTTGGGTGGATGCAATAGTATTGCCGACTTGTGAAGATGAATATATGCCAATTCTAGATGATACAGGTGACAGAGGGATGTTATTGTTTGTCCCTTGACTACGAATGTCCCCTAAAGAGCAACCAAGAATTTCACTTGGTAGAATAACTGGGAATGGTCGAAGGGGATTTTCTGGGGTTAACTGCATAGGTGTTGGAAAAGTGCGGAAATCATTGAGGGCTTGGTCTAGAGTCGTGTTCCATAATCATGAAGATGGATAAAAAATGTTTTCTGTTTCCGATTCATCGGGTAGAGGTTGGGAATAGAACCAATATGTGGGTGTGGATCGACCTACAAAAGAGATACCATAAGTCGAATCATGGGAAGAGGATTGGGGAATTCTCGAATCGTAAGGGTTTCCCACTTCATATGTAGATGGCATCACATCTAAACATGTCGGTTTCCGTGCATTTGCAAGATAAACTAGTGAGTTATGCTTGTATGGATGCCATAATTTCGTGACCCATAGGAAGTTTAGGGGTTGGCATTCCGAACGTTCTTCTACTATAATATTCAAATTGGTAGTTGGGAATACCATAGGTATTAGAAATAACAGGTGGTGTTACCAACTGTGCTACTGGTTGTTTAAGATTCACAGCTAATTGAATATACGTATAAGAGAAAGGATCAAATTCCTCAAAAATCTCAATATATCCTTCCGGGAGATAATTTTACAATGGAATCTCCGGAGCTATGCTAGTTTCCATAGAAATAACCTCCGGTGTGACGTCAACTTCCATTGTGACACTAACTTCTGGTACGACGCTAATATCAGGTGCTACGTTAACTTTTGATGTTGCACTAACTTCTAGTACTACACTAATTTATGGTGGTGTAGGATTTTGTGATACTGTAGCAACTGGTGGTGTCGCACTGGTTGGTCCTGGGATATCCTCCCAACCAGCTAGTCTTCTAGTAGGGGGAGTGGGGATGCATGAAGGTGGCAGTTGACTAATTCTAGGCTCATATGGTTCTAGAATCATCCCTTGTTGTCTCTGTGATTTCCTTGGATCCGCCATGGAACAAGACTAAGTGATGTGGGTGAAGTATCACAAAAAAGAACTCAAAAACCCTTAGGAAATTGAGATGCAAAAGGCAAGCTAGAAGAAAAAAAGGCGCACAAGCCAAAAAGTAAACTCAAAAAAATTACTGTGATCGATGCCACATCATGCGAGTAATAACAAAGAGGCCAGAAAGCCAACAAGCATCACTTAAAACTGAAAAGACCCTTTGTTGGAATATTGGTCAATACTGAGAGGGGTGGGGGTGAATCAGTATTGCTAACTTTTTACCATTTTAAACCACTTATTCAAATTAATTAAATCATGGAATCAAAAACATACACAGAACACAGATTTTTATCATGGAATCCCAATTGGGAAAACCACCAACTCTTTCTATACTGCAAAATTATATTTACAATAAGCTTATGCCTGCTACTATAGACAAGGCTGCTACTGCACCCTAGTTGTTTCCTACTACTACAGACAAGGATGCTACTACACCCTGGTTTCTACCTGCTACTACAAACAAGGATGCTACTACACCTTATTTACCAGCTTCTATTGGAAGGATACTATGACACCCTATTTACTAACTACCACTGGAAGGAGGCTACGACCCCCTTGCAAGCATTTAGCTTTCCTTAGCACCACCCTACCACCCTAATATGATTATTATAAAACTTCCAGAACTTCTTCAAACTCTGTCTCTTTATATATTTACTTGGTCTCTTCCTTTCTTGCTACAAGAGTCTTCACTGGCCTCTTATACTGCTTCATATTTTTTTATTAGAAACACAACCAGCACACAGTTCTTCTCTCTCTAGTTTTCATCTGCTTCAGATCTCAACCACACACATAAACAATCTTTAATTATGGATCTTCATACAGCTTCAGTTCTTATAGATCTTATTCTGCATTTCTTCATATCTTCCAGAACTTCTTTTCTTTAATAATGGAACTCCATTGGCCTTGGTATGTTCTTTGTGCTGCCTCAACTAAGACAACCTAGAGACACCTCTCTTCCATTTCGAATATTCATGAAATATAGCATTCATGTCTCTTCAAAATGGTCGTGCCACTTAATTCTAGACAAACAATTTCTTTCATAAACACGCATTTTCAAATATTTGTTTATCACTGATATTAATTAATTAATTAATATTCATGATCATCAATCAGGCTACTGGATTCATCATCTTTGGATGCGGGATTCATAAAAAACCATGCATGTTGAATTCCTCTATTCATTACCAGTGGGCTTCATCTTTCTCAAGGAAACGTGAGCTTCCCCTTTCTCATGCCTGCGGGCTTCTTAATCCCCTGCTGGCTCTTGTTATAGCCCCTCCGGGCATCCTCAAGCCCCTGAGGCATTCTTGAGTCTCCTGCGGGCATATAATCCTATGGCCACTCTCCATAGCCCTTACTGCCGACATATTAAGCCCTTGTTGGATTAACTAAGCCCTCTTGCAGGCATTCAACACTTAGACTCTTTTTGCAACACTTAACTTTTTTTTCTATCTAACCTTGATATGCAAAACTAATATTTTTCTCTTGTTTTGGCAGGTTGATATTTCGTATGTGAGAACCAAATGATGATCTAAATTCATGGCTAGATATTCAGTTCACCAAGGAACAGGATCATGTAATCTAATGAATTTTATCATCAAAGGAACACCTCCTTGCGGGCATTTCCAAATTCCTTCTCAACCTATATTTGAATATCAAAACACATTTCTTCCCATTTTGGTAGACTTCTATTTCACACGTGTGAACACTAAAGAGGAAATTGAATCCATGGTTGGATGGCTAGTTCACCAAATAGCAATACCATGCCATCTGATGAGTTTTATCATCAAAATAACCCCTCCTTGTGGGCATTTCCAAATGGTCTCTCAAAGTCCTTTTCTAACACAACCAATTTTCTTCAAACCCTAGGTCACCAAAGTGATCTTATTTTTCCATCAAACTTGGAGTGTGAGACACCCAATGGGTAGAGGACAACAAGATGAATCCATCAAGACCAATTTCATCGTCTAAGGCTACTTTCTCTCTCCTTGGCAGGCATTTTATTGAAGTAGTGCAAATCAAGATAAGTAGAACTTTTGGCAAATCCATATCTTCTTCCTCAGAGTCTCTTTGGACAATCTGAGACCATGGTTGGGTAGACAAAGCACCAACCTAAAAGATTCCCATATGGTGTGGGAATTTTCTTCAACTCACAATTTGTGACGAGCATTTTTCTGAGGCTACTTAGTCATATTTTACCATTAATTCCATACTTAGATAATTTGTCCAAAACCTAAGGTGTATTTTTCATTTCTCCAAAACCATGAAACAATGATACCAGAGGATGTAGGACACCTCACTGATCACAAAAAAACTCATTTCACCTTCAGACTCTTCTTCATTTGTCCTAGGCGAGCATTTTACTGGAGTTGTGCAAATATGGTTGAGAGGCACTTTTGGCAAATTGATATATTCTTTCTCAGAGACTTTTTGGTCAAGCTAATGATATGGATGGATGCATCATACAACACTCTAGAGATCCAAACTCTCAAAATATTTTTATCATCATCCTATGAGATGTGGCGGGCATTTCCCTAAGGACACTTAGGCATATTTTAACATTAATTCCATACTTAGTCAATTTCCTGATTTTAATCAAATCGCCATATTTCTCCATAATGATGTTAGGATGCAAAAATGACTTCCTGATAGCACCAAAAAACCATCAGATGTATTTTCAACTTCATACCATATCATCATACATGCCATGTGATGTCATCATATCTGCCACATCATCATATAGGCCATGTCATCACTCTCTTTGTTATTCCTTTCTCTCTCACTGATTTTTCCTTGCCATCATGTCCTTGGTTATTCCTTTGTCATTACTGAACTCCTCTGACATCAATGACAACCAGATTCAACATTCTCCCACTTTGGCATTGATGGAAACACCTAAACATTCTCCCCCTTTGACAACAATGACAAAGAATTACCTATTATGCCCTTGTTGTAACCATTTTTGACATAGAATTTCCAATCATTCTCATTTTAGACAACTGCCCTTCTTCTTTTTTCTTCCTCTAGTTAACTTGGACTTGGTGCAGATTATCTAGTTATCATCTTGTAGCTTCCCTTTGAATGATAACTACTCTGGAAGAGAACCTGTATTATGAGTTCATAAACTCCCCCTATCACAGTGCTCCTCCTCTTGCCAACACATTTTAATATTTCCACGTTACGTATACTTTGCTCTTTGCCAACCACACACTAGTTTTTTTAGTCGTACCCATCCCCTGTCTTTTCTTCACCATAATTCTGCTTCTAATTTTACTCTACTCCAGCTATTAAGTGTGCTTCACTTTGTCACATAGATTGCCTCTCTAGCAAAGTCTTCTTTTTCAATTTGTCACTTCTATACTTCTTCTTGTGTTCTAAATTTTTTTTTTACCAGGTACTCTTATGATTCTTCTTCTTCTAGTCTTGATGGTCAACCTCAAACCATTCTTTTCTATTTACCAAAAGATATATTTTTAAGTACCAATTGCAATTTTCTGATATTAACTCCCCCTGACTATGTACTTTTCTCTAAACCAATTGTGGTAACTGATACCAACCTTCTTTATTTCTTCCATTGAACTTGATTTCATCATGGTTTAATCAGAATTTCATTACATCAACGGTTTTCCTCTAAGGTTCAAGCCTTGATATTTTAGGATTCAATCTACCCGTGAGATCATGCAATATCTTCTATGCTGCTACAATGATTGTCCATGCCTTCAAACACAAATTTCTCTTGGGCTATAATTAGATCTGATCATGAAGGTATCTGAGCCTTTGTCAAATGTCTCACTAACTTCTGCCCATATTGGCTTCACAGATCTGTTTATGCTTTGTCTCAAGGAATTATTTAGAAATGATTTAGCGCCTCATGCAAATAGTTCTTTTAATCTTCCTCTTCATTTTTGGATTATCAAGTCAGCATTCAGGCTGAAACTGTACTTTGTTAATTATCATACTATGTATTCACTTCTGGACTGAAGCTCCTTAATATTCTCACAGTTCCCTCTTGGAAAAGGAAGGATTGATCTGACTTACATTTTGAGTGGTGAATAAACTCTCAATCATAGGATTGGCCATCTTCCCTTTTATAATTTACTATTCCACAACTATCACCATTGATAAAAATCAATATGACAAGCATCCTTTTTGAATGGTGTATTCCCTTTGACAATCTGATACAATAGATTCAAAATTATCCACAACTGATTTGTATCATCATCCAATATTGCTTCTTCAGGTGTGCATCATGTATCACTTTTATTCCTCTTAAAGGAACACCACTTTTCCTCCAAATGGTTTCGAACATATTTTGGTGATCAACATCTGCTCCATTTTAAGTTAAGCTCGATGTAAGATAGTTCTTCGTGGCTTCCTATATTGTAAGGGTTTCACTCGAATGATTTTTCTCCATCTCTTGGCATCTTTCCAGTGATTTGTCCATTCCATTTGTAACTTCCTTACTCTCTTTGATTTCTTGACCTTGATCCACTTTATTTTCTAGCTTCTCATTGTCTTCCTCTTTTTTCTTTTCCACGTGTTTCTCTTCTTTTGACACTCCATCAATTTCAATGGTAGAATCTTCATCATTATTCTTGTTTTGTAATTTAGACTTTCTTATCCATAACTTTGTGCATCTCGGTCTAGGAGATCTTGTTGTGCATCTTCTGGAAATACGACCATAATTATGAAAATTCTAGCATTCAATTAGGTAATTTGGCAAGGGGCCATAAGGATTACATTTTCTCCTAAGTTTTTTATGTTTTCCATATGCTTGAAAATATGATTCTTTATGTCCATAGTTATTACATGAATAACAATAACCCCTGAACATCTGTGACAATCTTCTGAAAATGAATTTATTTGTCAACTCCTTTTTGTTAGTATTGAAGGTAGGGGAAATAGTACTTTCTTTCTTCACATACCCAAACCCAGTCTTGTTGTTAGGATATTTCATTTCACTTGAACTGTATCTGTTTTCTTGTCTTTTCAACCTGTGTCTCTTGGTTCTACAGTCAGCATCCTTCTAACCATATTCAAAACAAAAGCCATAGAATGAACTTTTTTAATTGGGAGATATTTGATCTTCTTGCTTGTGATTTCTATTCCTTTTGAGGTTACTCTTCTTGGGAGGATGAGCAGATTTTTGATGACTGAAATTTATCTTCTTGTTGTCCTTCTATTGTATATTTGTTTCTTTGGAGATATCATCACAACACTTGTCATCTTCTACATCAATCTGAGTAGTAGGACTTGATATTTCAACCATGTGTACTTGGTCATATCCAAGGCCAGATTTGTTTGGGCTTGCCTTCAAGGTCTTTCTCCTTTGAACCTTGTTTCCTCCTTTGCTCCAACATGAGATCCTTTAGTTGTTTACACATTTGTTTATGTTTTCTCGGTTCTTCCAAAGTATAATCAAGCTTAGCTTCAAGGTTAACTTATGTTTCGATGTCTAAGTCTTCTTCAAAAGAGTCTTCATCACTAGATTTGTTGCAGACTGAACTTTGTTCTAATTGATATGCTTCATCTGAGTAGAGATATTTTATCTTTTCCCAAAGTTCCTTTGCAGAGTTACATCCAGCCATCTTCTCTTTGACATCATCAGGTAATCCATCAACGATTGTATCCATTTCCATTGAGTTACTTTTATTGGCTTTCTTTTGAGCTGGGGTACTTAATATGTTTGGTGGGAAGTAACCAATGATCATTGAATTCCATACATCATGTCCCAATGCCTTCAGATAAATTTCCATTCTTGTACTCCAAAATATGTATTCTTCTTTTCTAAGTATTGGAGATCCATTCACTATGTAAATCTCTTCTTGTTTATCCATAGCGGTTTAATAGGATCTTCCTTCCAGTGGTTAAACTATAGTGAAGGATCCTGCTCTGATACCAATTGTTGGAATATTGGTCAATACTAAGGGGGAGGGGTGAATCGGTATTGTTAACTTTTTACCATTTTAAACCACTTATTGAACTTAATTAAAACATGGAATCAACAAGATACACAAAACAAAGATTTTTATCGTGGAAGCCCAATTGGGAAAACCACCAACTCTTTTTATAGTGAAAAATTACATTTACAATAAGTTTATGCCTGCTACTATAGACAAGGATGCTACTACACCCTAGTTTCTTCCTGCTACTACAGACAAGGATGCTACTACACCCTCATTTTTTCCTGCTACTATAGACAAGGATGCTACTACACCCTATTTACCAACTGCTACTAGAATGATGCTACGACACCCTATTTACCAGCTACCGCTGGAAGGAGGCTACAACCCCCTTACATACATTTATCCTTCCCTAGCACCACCCTACCACCCTAATCGGATTATTATAAAACTTCCAGACCTTCTTCAAACTCTATCTCTTGCTATCTTTACTTGGTCTCTGCCTTGCTTGCTACAAGGGTCTTCACTGGCCTCTTATACTACTTCATATATTTTTATTAGAAACATAGCCAGCACATAGTTCTTCTCTCTCTGGTCTTCATCTGCTTTAGATCTCATCCACATAGAGAAACACTCTTTAATTCTGGATCTTCATACAGCTTCAGTTCTTCTAGATCTTCTTATTCTGCATTTCTTCATATCTTCCAGAACTTCTTTTCTTTAATTCTGGAACTCCATTGGTCTTGGTATGCTCTTCATGCTACCTCAACTAAGACACCCTAGACACACCTCTCTTCCATTTCAAATCTTCATTCAATATCTCATTCATGTCTCTTCAAACTGGTCATGCCTCTTCA
The DNA here is from genome assembly GCA_027924585.1 of Larix kaempferi. Lineage (NCBI taxonomy): Eukaryota > Viridiplantae > Streptophyta > Pinopsida > Pinales > Pinaceae > Larix > Larix kaempferi. The sequence goes on along the minus strand of BSBM01000402.1, from coordinate 2,322,513 downwards.
TTCTGGACAAACACATTCTTTCATAAACACGCCTTTCCAAATCTCTGTTTATCACTGATATTAATTAATATTCATGATCATCATTCAGGCTACTAGCTTCATCATCTCTGGATGCGGGCTTCATAAAAAGCCATGCTTGTGGAATTCCTCTATTCATTACCTATGGGCTTCATCTTTCTCAAGGAAATGTGGGCTTCCTCTTTCTCATGCCTGCGGGCTTCTTAATCCCCTCTTGGCTCTTGTTATAGCCCTTGCGGGCATCCTCAAGCCCCTGAGGGCTTCTTGAGTCTCTTGCAGGCATATAAGCCTATGGCCACTCCCCATAGCCCTTACTATGGGCATATTAATCCCGTGTGGGATTAACTAATCCCTCTTGCAAGCATTCAACACTTAGCCTCTTTTTTCAACACTTAGCCATTTTTTCTTTCTAACCTTAATATGCAAAACTAATATTTTTCTCTTGTTTTGGCAGGTTGATATTTCGTACGTGTGAGAACCAAATGAGGATCTAACTTCATGGCTGGATATTCAGTTCACCAAGGAACAGGATCATGTCATCTGATGAATTTTATCATCCAAGGAACAACTCCTTGCGAGCATTTCCAAATGCCTTCTCAACCTATATTTGAATATCAAAACACATTTCTTCCCATTTTGGTAGACTTCTATTTAACACGTGTGAACACTAAAGAGGAAACTGACTCCATGGATGGATGGCCAATTCACCAAAGAGAAAGACCATGCTATTTGATGTGTTTCATCATCAAAAGAACCCCTCCTTGTAGGCATTTCCAAATGGTCTCTCAAACTGCTTTTCTAACACTTAACCAATTTTCTTCAAACCCTAGGTCACCAAAGTGATCTTATTTTTCCATCAAACTTGGAGTGTGAGACACCCAATGGGTAGAGGAAAACAAGATGAATCCATCAAGACCAATTTCATCCTCTGATGCTACTTTCTCTCTGCTTGGTGGGCATTTTACTTTAAAGTAGTGCAAATCAAGCTAAGTAACACTTTTGGCAGATCCATATCTTCTTCCTCAAAGTCTCTTTGGAAAATATGAGACCATGGTTGGGTATACAAAGCACCAACCTACAAGATTCCCATATGGTGCAGGCATTTTCTTCAACTCAAAATTTGTTGCGGGCATTTTTCTGAGGCTACTTAGTCATATTTCACCATTAATTCCATACTTGGATAATTTGTTCAAAACCTAAGGTGGATTTTCATTTCTACACAACCATGAAACAATGATACCAGAGGATGTAGGACACCTCATTGAGCACAACACAACTTGTTTCACCTTTGGAATATTCTTCATTTGTCCTAGGCGGGCATTTTACTAGAGTTGTGCAAATATGGATGAGAGGCACTTTTGGCAGATTGATATCTTCTTCCTCAAAGACCTTTTGGTCAATCTAATGACATGGTTGGATGCATCATACAACACTCTAGAGATCCACACTCTCAAAATATTTTTATGATCATCCTATGGTATGTGGCAGGCATTTCCCTGAGGCCACTTAGGCATATTTTAACATTAATTCCCTACTTAGTCAATTTCTTGATTTTCACCAAATTGCCATATTTCTCCAGAATGATGTCAAAATGCAACAATGACTTCCTCATAGCACCAGAACACCATTAGATGTATTTTCAACTTCATTCCATATCATCATACATGCCATGCCATGTCATCATATCTGCCACATCATCATATAGGCCATGTCATCACTCTCTTTGTTATTCCTTTCTCTCTCACTGAGTTTTCCTTACCATGATGTCCTTGGTTATTCCTTTGTAATTACTGAACTCCTTTGACATCAATGAAAGCCACATTCAACACCCTCTACAAGGTATAAGAGCAAGAAATCCTCCTATCTAAGATCTGGAGACCTCAACAGATCATATTCTCCACAAGGTGGTGAAATCCAAGTCAAACAATATGAAATGAGAGACCAATATAGATGAAGCGATATCCCTATACCGAAAGGGATCTTGGCTAAAATATCCCTAGAAGAATGGTCACTAGGATACCTCATTCATGACACGTCTGGGAAGGTTTTCTGGAGCTTCTGCCTTTTGGTCCTTGTACAACCAATATGGAGCACAAAAAATACAAGGAAGACAATGGATTGGTGTCCTTAGGCGCTAAGTGGAGTGAGATATTCCACAAATTCCATCCGGAACCAGTCCTTGCTTCTTACCCCTGTAGAACGGGTGGCCCTTCAACAAATTGGTTTATAACCTTGTCAACAAATACAAGAGTATTTTAGCACCCTAAGAGAAAACAACTATGTCTTAGATGTAAAACGACAAGGGGGAATTATTTGGATTCCTATCCCCGATGCCCTACCTAACTACATTGTTCTTTTATTTCCTCAAATTAGGTTAATGTGTGTTTATTTAGGATGTTTAATTTTAGAGGTTGTTGTTTTACTCAAGGGGAGCAGAAGTACAACTTGGTGGTGTGTAGACTCGACTCAAACCATGCAAATTTGGATGAATTATGAAGTCTTTTTTCTTTGATGAACTTCTAGATATGAAAGAGAGAGTTCTTTCTGTTCCCAAATGTAAGAGATACAAATGCAACTTTTTAAAAAAGGAAATATCCACTTTTTGTTTTTATTTTCAAATTACGTGCCAAATCAAACCATGAAACACTCTTTCACACCAAACGAATCCAAAAACAAAAACAAAATTAACAAGTCAAAAACAAATTATTTTTTTTCTCGTTGCTTCACATGAGCCTAAAATGACAAGTAAATGGAAAGAAGCTTCTTTTGATTGCAAATTTTTTTTAACATTAAGTGAAGAGGGGAAAAAAATTTGAAAAGTTTCCAAGCAATTTTCAAAGCTCAAAAAGGCATAGATTCTTCACAAAGTAATAGATTTCCAATGATCTTCTTCAAGTATGAAAATAAATATGAAATAATTTCCTTGATTCTAACAAAATGTAAGAAAATAGATGACCTTTGCAATATTCAAATCAAGAATCCAAGTAGAGGATCAAATCCATCTTGTCATTTTTACTCAAAAAATCCAAACCGTATGAGTCTAAAATCAAACAAACCAAGCAATCTTTCAGACCTTCATAATAGTAGTAGAGGAGGTTGCGAGCTATTAGACCGAACTAAAAGTTTAAATAATGTGATGAAATGATAGTGGTGGATATGATAGTCCTCCAGTTTTCAACACACTTGTAACATTTGCAAATTCACTCTACAATCCAAATGAGGGCTAAAAGAAAACCAATATGTAAAACTCAGGATGGAATCACACACAGTTGATCAATATCATATGGTAGAAAACAAGTCAAAATCCAAAACCAAACACGAATCAAGCAAAAAACCAAGCACCAAGGTGAGTTACAAGGAATCTCCGCTCCTTGGCAGACCACTCAGGCGTGAAAATCGAGAATTTTCACAGTATGGACTATTGTGGGGGCACAGAAATTTAGGAATTTTCGCTTTATGATGCACAGGGGGGCACAACAATATCCTATAGAATGGGAAGGGCAAAGGTCTGAGATCAAAATTATCAATATATTAAGTTTTAAGACTCAGAGAGCCCGACAATGAAGACCAAGATGACGAAAAAGATCAAAACTAAGTAGTTTGCAAAGGTAGGAGATCAAATCTTAAAGATTCGATGACAAATTAAACATGGGAAATTTCCCTAGTGGAGTCACCAATTTTTGTATTAGAGAATTCTTCTTATGGATAGTTAAACTATCCCATGGATGTACTTAAGCATCTAGATATTTAATCCATTACAAAAAAAAAACCGAATGGTGATCTATTCTCCTAGATATAGCACAATACATAAAATATTGAACATAGAAGAAGAAAGGAAGAAGTGAAACTTACCTCCAACTTGTAGGTTTTCCTAGCTCCAGCTCCAAGTTTAATTTCCAAAGCTTGAACCTGTTAAACAAGACAAAGGACCAAAACTTCCAAGAAAATAGATGCATTAATCTAGATCTAATCTACAACATATCATGCATCAATATAAAACGAAACCAAATATGGGATAATAAGCCAAGTTATCATTAAGAAATCCAAAGAATTTGATTACAATGTTATACCTTGATGTCCAAGATGATAACACATCCTTCCAAGCTCTCCTTTTCTAGATCTGCAAGACTCTTAATATCATAAGTTTGATGCCTCCAAAAGTTATCCCCTTAGCTCATGGATGTCCTTCTTATTATAGGATTTGGGAGGCCAACCACTTAAGAGGATATTATGGATCTAAGTGAGGGAGATGTGGATTAGGGATCTGAATCATGCCAAGCAGGGACTTGCTGGGATGGGATTCGAAGGGAAACCTTATCCAATGAAAATCTCCTCGAAATCCAAGATCCAAAAACCAAGGAGAATCATTATTCAATGATTTTCGTGCCCCCCATGACTGAGAAAAGTGGGAAAATGTTGTAATTTGCATGCCCCACATGTATGCAAAGTGCGAAAATGTTGTATTTTCGCACCTTGCACCACTAGCAGGGAACAAAAATAACTCTAGGATGAGTTTGTTGAAGTGGCATTTGACCCCTAGGTTGTTGGATTTGCTTCCAAGTATGACTAGAGAGGGGACCAACATGCTCGGAAAGGGTCCTAACAGCCCTAGGAGGTATAAACATCATGTTCCTCATGGCGATATAACATGAAGACTCTCAATGGTACACAGAGTGACAATTTCAGGTGAAACACCTGCATGGATTGTATGTCCACGAGTTGGTTATGGAATTTCTTCTTCTTTTCTTCACGGATTGTGCTTCTCCCACATGTCATCTTCTGCACCATTGATGTGTCATTTTTTTGTAGGTTTTGTGCATACATGATCCTCGAATTAGTGGTAGTTTAACCCTTGATGTACCATCACTTGTGGGTCTTGTGTACTTGATGTTTCAATTCTTTGCGGAACTTGTGCATACATGATCTTCGACTTGGTGGGACATTGACCCTTGTGGTACCATGACTTGTGGGTCTTGCACACTTGATGTATCTTCAGCTATGGAATTTGCACGCATATACTGACTTCAACCACTACACCCTTCTTGCAACTTGTGTGTGCTTCAACAACTGAAAGCTTCTTCTAATTGGTGATGAATTGCAAGCTTTCAGGACTATTCAACCATAAGCATGTTCCATGCTGCTTTCGCACTCTCGATCCTTGACCATTCAATTATCGTGTATTCTATAATCTTCTCTTGACTTGCTTGTGCACTTGTACCTTTGCTCAACCAACTCTTTGGCTTGCTTGTGCCCATGTACCTTTGTCCAACCAACTCTTTGTTTGTTACCTTGAAAGAGTATGACTTGGTGGACTTGATATCTGCGCATGAACCACATGTAGTAGGATGCATTCCTTATGTACTTATTCAAACTGGATATGCATGATGTACCCTCCTTATGTACTTCTTCACACTGGATATGCATGATGTACCCTCGGACACACTTCTTTAGACTGGATGCAACTTCTAGATATAATTCTTCATACTGGACTCCATATCCTTCAACTTCTTGCTTGTGCATACACATCTCCAAGTGGCTCTTCTATACTTCTTCAAGCTGCCATAGGAATTCTGCTTCCACTTTGACATTAGTTGACATCAATGATTCAAACTGAATCAGTTAACATCCTATTTGACATTAGTTAACATCAATGACAACCAAAGTTCAATACAGAGTAAGACTTCAATATTTGATGTAAATGAACTGAACAAATTCCTTATATAAACACTAGGACGATGTTTCTTTAATGGGAAGGGGATGCAATATCCCAAGAATTACTCCTTAAAATTTATTTGATTTATTTTGTGTTGTAATTAAAATGTTGAGGACATTAGACACCATCAAAAATAAATGGTGTGCAAGTTCATTTTATTTCTTCATGTATGTATCTTATGTTTTCCTAGCATGCCTAATGAATAGCAAAGAGGAAAAGTGAAGCCAAGTCTATTAGGGGGAATTTAACTTAAGTAAAGTAATTTTGAAACGTAATTGGAATAATAATTAAATTAAAGATAGTTTCCTTCGAAAACTAATTACCATCATGAGGTGTCTTACTCACACCAAGCCTAAAGAATTAACTAATAATATAAAGCTCTCATGTGAGAAAAGGGAGAGGAATTCCTTAAAGAATTAAGAAAGAGAAAGAAAAGAGATTTATTCTAATAAAAAAGGGAAAGTAAAAAAGATAGGAGAAGGGTAGTGAAACCCTTTCATTCACAATCAGAAAGTTCGACCAGGTTTAACATTAGAAATTTTTTATGGCCATAAAGTGATTTACAATTTATTTGTATTTCTTAAAAGCTTCTAGTTTGACATGATTGTATATACTCAGAACCTAACAAGGATGGAAAAATATTATCTTAGTTTGAGATTTTGAGAGAAAGGATAAAATACTTATATTCTATTACTCTTTCAAGCATCGAAATATGTGATGGAAAAATATTATCTTAGTTTGAGATTTTGAGAGAAAGGATAAAATACTTATAGTCCATCACTCTTTCAAGCATTCAAATATGAGTTGGGTGCATAGTTAATGGAACACCTTTAGTTCACAAGACTGATACAATCTCATAATAAAAATATGGATAAATATTAAACTGCTACTTAAGTTACAACCATAACCTAGTGGACTTGGATGGGCTCGGGGGTAATTAAGGAGTTGAAGGAAATGAACACTTGCTAATCTATTGTTGGGTGCCTTGGGACCTATCAAATTCAAAATGTTCGAAAATACATCAAGTAAAACCAAATGAGATTGTATCTTGTCTTTTATTTGATTATGTTTGTTATTTAATACAATAAAATAATATTCTTATATTGTATATGAATGCAATTGATAGGAATGCATACAATATGAAATACTCATTATAAACACATATTTGTTTACAAAATGAATTATATATATATCTTTTATGAATGATATGTAGATCAATTACATATTTGTTTTTTAAGATGAAATTTATAAATATAAATTGAGTAACAAATGGAAGACATTTATTTTCATAATCTTGTTGAAGTTAAAGTATTTTCTTGTTTATTCAAACTTTGGCTACTCATTAGATTTTCTTGTTTAACAAAAATAAATAGAAAATATGATTTGCTGAATAATATACCGTGTGAACAAAGGTTTTTGAATTATCTAGTCGCTATATATACAAATTGTTAAAGTTAGAATTGATATTTTCCACAATAGAGTATAGACTTGAGTAAGGGGGAAATGACTCGTGAACGGATTTAGATTAAATAACACCTAACAGTATTACAATAGTAAATCTTATGAATCAAAATGCTCTTTCTTCGAAACAATAATACAAATCATCTTTATGCAACTAAATAAAATATTATTTTTAACATGTATTTATATCCAAGGAACGACACAACACGAAAAAGGTATAAGTATAATTATTTTGGATTCTTATTTACAAGACAAACTATTTATAATATTCAATAAACGATAGCTTATGAAAAATAGTTCTCTATATCATAGTATATATATAATCAAATGTTAGGTGAATCCAAAGTAAATTGAGAATAAGGGTAAAACCCTAATAATAAATTCATATTTCGTATTTCACCAAAGGATATTAAATACATTTAAAATCTTAGTAAACATTTATACTATTCAGCCAAATTCTCATGGAATTATTGGTCATAATAGTGTTATGGATATATTACCTGTAAAATAAATCATATCTAGTTGTTATTGAAAGCCTTTTTGACTAGAGTGAAGAAGAATGATTATGTGTCTTTATATCAGTAACATATCTAAAGAGCCTTACGAATTAACCATTTCTAACTCGATCTTTAAAAGTTACAAAACAAGATGTCTTAATTAAACATACATGAGTAGAATCATCTATAAAGATAGAATAAATAGACTAGGTTTAACTAAAAACCAGTCTTACATTTCAACAAACAAAACAAGGGTCTTATTACTATTAATTAAAGACAAAATTGAATAACTTTGGATTGTTAAATTAAGGTTAAATGAACCATCAATCCAAACAATAACCCCTACGAGGTCAATTAAATATCAAGTTTTGTACAAACGATTACATGTATGAATTGGGCCAACCTACATAATCAAAATAAAAGAGTTATACACTAAAAATAAGTTCTAAATAGTTGATATGACTTGTAGGTCGAATATAGTACTCCCAAAGATTCAAAACCCTATAAATTATAAGGGTTTTCAAGCAATACAATTGTTGTCTTAAATAGAGCTCTAGAAAGGAGCCTCTTTCTAAGTAGAGTAGACTTAATAAAGATTACTTACAAGAACCAAAATGGATGCCCAAACCACATGTAAAATAAATTGAAATCTTCTGTTGAAACCCTACAAGATATACAAAGGGGATAATAATTTGAAACCGAGTAAACTAATAAGTAAATACAGTATGAAAGGAGGAAAAAATTGTAAAACGCTGACCTCAAGTGTCGAGAGTCTCATTTGCATCCACAACCTATATACAATACAAATGATTTTTCAACATCTAGTATCAAATAATTACCCTAGTTAAATGAGATGACAACCCAAAAGAGAGTGAATGCCTACAAGAAATGAATACATTGTGGGTAAAGGCTTCTCAATTTGGATCTAATCAGAGCTTAACATAGAATAGGTATGTAAAAACTAATACCAACAACTAAGTTCACTCGAAAGCACATTGAGTTTGCAATGGACCATGTATAGGTGGAAACATAAGAATAAACAAGCAGTATATCATTTAAACTTAAGGATGGGTTATGTGTGTGACTAAAAACTCATTTAATCATTACTCCACACCAAATTTCGTTCTTGTAAAATCAATGAAGAACAAGGATAAAATATCCATAAAATATTAAGTAAAATGACTTAAAAAGAAATGTTAATCATCAGTGAAATTCTTATCTCTGTATAGCCTAAAAATTATAATAGACTACCCAAAAATTATAATAGACTAGCCACTAATTGCATTGTTCAAATTCTAAAAATTAAAAACACCAACCCTACAAATTAAACTTAATATTACAATCTCAACAGCACAAGATCTTGCAATAGACAACATTACTTAAGGTTTTAGAGAAAATACTCTCTATAAGGTCGACCACAAGTTGAGCCCTAGAGCTCAAAGATTCAACTCCAAAATAAAATTCCCAATGTAAAAGTGATACCCCTTTTACCAAGTTCACCTCATTACCCAAGGTCGGGTACACATTAATTAACACCAAGTGTTACTTCATAGTACGATAGAGTTAGATGGAATGAACCATGGGAATGAAAAATGGTGTATGGCCTTTATTACTAACTTCCTCATGGTATATTATAGTTTGTTCAACCGTACATGTGCTCACCTCTACTCTCAGTAAGTCAAACATTAAATGTCACCTTAAAACGTATATTTGTTTGACATTCCATCCTTTGATAATAAAGTTACATAGGATCAAGTACCCTATTGAGGATTTCCCAATAACCTTGATCGACATAACATATAACCTCATAACCTTTACACTAGAACAAAACCCTTGATAAATATATTATTGTGCAAGGGAACTAATACAAGAAGTGAACCATTATTAGTTCACACAAGGAATTCTTAACCATATTTGAAAATCAAGGATTAAACATTATTTATAATAGTTTTCCATCGATCTACATTGAGCTACATTATAGAATCATATTAATGTTCAATGCAATTATTGATCTATAAAAAAATTATAATGTTCTATCCAATAGTACTTTAACTAAACAAAGCTTAAAGGAGAAAGTATGGCCCGAAATAAGACCATAAGCATAATAGGTGCAATTTATAAAATGATGTCAACATTCCCTTCATGAAACATTAACTCACACAAAATTTATTGTATATTATTTACTTAAAATCAGTTACAATTATAGGAGTACATCTGGTTGAACAGACTCCTGGAACTTTGGATATGAAGATCTCTTTCATTCTCCTAGACGTAACAAATTCTAAATAATAGTAAACATTAATTCCAACACCCTTCCTTAATGTTTACAATCCAAAACACAATTGCAAAACAAAAAATACAATACTGAATCTTGTCTACTGGTCTTCATCAGCACTTACACCCACTTTGAAGTCTCATAGTTTGCGCTCTTTCTTCACTTCATCTTCGAGCTTCTTATTTGATTCATTTAAAATACACCAATTTCTAACTATCAATAAAAAAATTGGAGTGACTAACAATATTGAGTACTTAACTATGCCAAAGTACATAGCTCAGTGAGTTTGGCAAAGAAGTAATTAAGTAACTAGACTGATCTAGGGAGATACTTCCATCTGTTGAACACATAGCTTGCTGAATCCAATAGGATCTAGGAGAGTACTCTAGATACTGAACATATCCAGAAGATAGTCATACAAGTGACCTTCACAAACTAACAAACACACATAAACTCTTTCTTCTCCATGAGAAAACATAGTGTTCTTGATGACATACATAGCTCGCTGTATTCATTAAGAAATACAAGCTAATTCACGGATTGGAAAGAGAATGCTCACCCAATAAAAAATAATGCTAATATAAAGCTAATAAGAAACTTATCACATACTATGTCCACACCAATATTTGATGACCCAGCTTACAATCTTTAAATTTGCATGAACTTGGAAAGCAAGGATGTCGTGGAACTTGTGATGAAAACCAGCCTTCCTTGAAATCGTTGATGCACTAAGTTTGAGACAGAAGTCTAAAAATGCAATTCCAAAACCTTTGGAGAACGCTACAATCATTGAGGTATGATCTACTGAATTAATGATAACGCTCGGAACAATACACCACAACTTATCGGGAAATATATCGGAAATTGTTTAAATCATGCTACAGTTGAAAATATTGAAAAAATAGAAGCTCGTTGGAGTTGTCACAGGCAATATGCATGCGCCATCTCCCAATAAAGTTGCAGCTCGTTTTCGTTGTGGCCCGTACAACACTTTCCACAGCTCCGATGACTGAGCAGGCCAGCTCCGGTCTTCCACAATGATGACAGACGCAGCGATCTAGTATAAAACAATCGGTTCCCCAAATGTGCACAACAACAACAGAAATTGAAATGTGATTTCTCCTCCTCTCTGAAAGATGAATTCTGATTGGCGGATAACATAGCAGCTCCATTGAATAATTCTGACCCTGGGCACCGCCTCCAAACAATTGAAACACTTTATCCTTGTGATTGCTCGTAGGCTTTGGGTCGGATGCCAAGATTCCAATTTGTCTATGCGTGGAGTCTATTCCAGCGATGGAATTTCAGCAGCGGCTTCAAAATTGATACAACAATTTATGTGACGGTGGTTCCTTCTACGCAGTGATCTGGTCAACAACGATACCTCGACGCCCTCAACAGATCATGCACTCCGCTTCTGCTCAATCCACGGGAAAGGGATGCACAACGTCAAGATCACCAGACGGGTCACACAAATCCATGCAACGATCACTAAAACTTATAAAAAATAATCACTCGCACAGAAGATATCTACGCTCACACACCTACGCTAACCTATTTCTACAGCACAAATTAATCTCACATCCCTCACATATTCCTGGCCCTCCCTTGAGGGAGTTAAGCCAATTCAGAAAATGTGAGAGCAACCATTACATAAATAATTCATACAAAATTTGTTGTATAGTATTTATTTAAAATGAGTTATATTTATAGAAGTAGATCTGGTTGAACAGATTTCTGAAATTTTGAATTTTGGATCTGAAAATCTCTTTCAATCTTTTAGATGTAATAAATTCTAAATAATATCAACCCTTCCCATTTTATTTTCTCTTCTTGGTAACCTAGTCAATTATGGGATTCCTCTAGAAGAGAGTTGATGTGCAACATCTTCGTCCTTTTAAAACATTCTCAATCATGATATAGAATACAATGCAATGCTGATAGTAGGTCTACCATATAGATGACCAAACCGAAAAAATGTGTACAAAAATAATACTAGTAGTTATTAGAATACGGGAGCCCACGATGTTGCAACGAACAGATGCATGAAAAGATTAGTAAATCTGCAACTCAGATGTTACAAATTCTACTCCACCGTGGATGGAATTGTGATGCAATCTCTTAGAGAAATGCAAGAAACAGGGAATTGCATGGGCAAGAAAAATGAAGTGGTAGTTTAACTAGGGATGTAACAACGAATCTGAGAGTTGATGTGCGGCACTGATAGCGAAAGTCTAGAAAATTCATGAAGATTCTAAATAATAGTAAACATTAATTCCAACATGCCAGGTCCGAATGATCGATAGTCTAGGATCTAAGATTAAATACAAAACCGTTGGGAACACAGCTAGTTTTGCAATGAGTCGGGTCTGGATGTGTTCGGGATCCAGGAGCCAAAAATTTAAGTGAAATTTTTCTTCACAGTTGGTCTAATATAGATGATCTATGAGCTAGGGGTTGGATCTACCCAAAAAACACCTAAAAATAGTGATGGGATCTAGAGGTCCAGGATTTGGTAGACCGGTTTTACACAGAAAAAATTCCTCAAATATGGTGGGTCGATCTCGGATTCCACATGACAGTTCCACGTCACTAATTCCATGTCATGTCCACATCACCTGAAGACACGTCACAGGTTCAAAAACATGAATTCACGTCTTTTGAACTACTTAACTTTTGATCACAGCCATCAGATCAACCACATATGAACGACTAGGAGGTCATGAACTCTCCTTGCTGACTCTAGTCAAACCTCGAGCCAAAGTGGATGTTAGTTGTCAATCTCAAGCCTTCAAAGAATCTTGGTCATCCAATCTTCAAACGTTACACGGATGGCTTCATCCAATGGTCAAACCGAATTACCTTCACCTCTACTTGACTCCTTTGCATGGCCATGAACACCTTCGCAGATTTAGCTTTATGGGGGATTTTCCTTACCTTAGGTTTCCTATTCACGGTGATAACCCACTACCACTAGAAAACCCTTTCTTGGTCGTTGTTTGTCTTCACTTGTCTCACAACACCTTAAATCCTACTGCAAGCAACCGTGGCTCTCACGATTCACGTTCTCTTCACTTTAACTTCAATATTTGCTTGACTGGCACTCTCGTAGGACTCAACCTCTGTACTCAGTGCAGGTATATACACAAAACAAATAGATCTTCGGTTCTTGAAACTCGACCTTTCTCACGAACCTGTAGCATAAACCTACTATGATACGAATTTGATCGATATGCAGGAGCACAAACACACACAAAACAATCAATTCACAGCAAAGCTATAACTCTCAGAAACACAGAGAATATGGAGATGGAATGAATGAACTGGTCTTCTCTATCATTAAACTCAAGAAACTATTATCTCTCTCTATTGAGTCTCCCTGCATAATACTGAATAATACATACACACAATGAGATAACCTAATTCAGGAAGTTTCCCTCATTTACTATGTGCAGTAAATGCACTACCAAATTGTTATTAATTCCTATAAAGCTATCATATGTAGAAAAACTAAGGGAGAAATTACATTTTCCTACAAAGTCATCTATTTTTTCATTAGAATAAGGTAAAGGGACAACTGTGCTTAAAATATTTCTCAAAAGAATTGATGTTAGTTGTTCTAACATGCCCACCACTTCAATCATACTACCATTATAAGCTAAAGTGACAATTGCGTTTAAGATAGTGCTCAAAAAATCAATGGTAGCTGTTCTAACATGCCCAACACTTCAATCATACTACCATTGCCACCTCCTTTGAAAATTTGTGGGAGAATATCACACTCTACTTTGTGTATATAATTTCTATAATGGGATGTGGGGAGACATTAATGGCATACATAAGTTTGATGTCCATCATGCACCGCTCAATTTGTATGGATTTGGGTGTGGTTTCTTTGTGGGATATTGTATAGGATCTCATGAATTTATTACTTAAATACCTAAATCAAGAAGAGGAGCTACAGGAAGCTAGTCCCTATAACCAAGGAAACAGATTTGTTGGACATTTATAGGCTGCATGGTTTATTGTATGTAAACCTAGAAAAGTTACATGTAGTACATGGCATGATAACTGATTCTTATGGCATTCCACTAATCGCCAAGTGCTTTTTCTATTATGAACCTATCGTCGTGCATCAGTGATCGTCATTCGCTATGCATTCGATGCCACGTGATTCTGCATGAACCCGTCGCCCTGTGTTAGAAATCACCCTCACCTATGCATTCTAGTATTAGTTTCCTTCATCCCACAATTGATGTAGTGATCGAAGAATGAAACTAATTATCACTTGAGTCTCTCGATTAATATGATAAGTATGCACATGCAATGATAATACGATGCATCCTTCGCATTGGAATGGAAATGTATGAATTAGATGAGATCGTCTGTGAGCTTATTGATCCATATTTTCATATCACTACGATTTTTTTTAGGGAATTGATCAATTTAAATTGTGGGATCACTACGATTTGTTTCGAGGAATTGATTGGTTTAAATTGTGAAATTGATTTGGGGGATGCATCCTATGTTTGTATACAATAAATCAATTCATGTCATTACCTATATATGAAGTATTTCAAGAATCTTACCAAACATTGAGATTCAAGGTTCTTGATCACATGGTTGGGAAGCTACTCCATCTACGAAAAATTAGCCTGGGTATAGAATCTATGGATCTACTATGTAGGAATCATTGGATTATGATGGCTTAAATGGGCTTGATATAGGCGAATTTATGTATATAATTTAATGAATCCGGTTATATTTCGTGTTGCTATTACGTCAAGGACTATACAATGGTTCATTGTATGCTACATCGATATAATGCTTGATATTCCATCTCACCTTCAATAAGTTGAGTCCTTGATCATGTTCCCATTAAACATATGACCAAGTAAATATTCTTTTCCCATAGAAATAGGGAAGAGGATACACGAATGCAAGGATGGGGATAGAGTCTTTTGGTAAAGAATCTTCCTGTAATTAATCCAATAAAGCATCTATTTTTATTCCTTATGGTGTGACCTAAATGTTCTAAGCTTTGGATCATTTTTCTGGCTAGAATTCAACTTAAATTATTGAAATAGCAATTATACATTGTTGGAATTTTATAATTTGGATGCCCAATCATTTTCGAGGGTGCTGAATTCATTCAATTAGAAAACACCATTCAATATTCTCTAATTAACCCTTACATCAGAAGTAGACCCTAACATAAGGAGGCGGATCACTCTTACACTAAGGAATCTATTAAAGAATCTCTTTATACCATACTTCTTTTGGCAATGAAAGATACAACCAGAATAGAGCAAGGGGAAATCTTGATATGAGCATGAGTGGACCTAACGGTTAAGAAGAAGTGAGATGTTCAAGTTGGGGGTAGGGTATGTACATCTCCCTAGACTTTAGCAATGAAATCTCTACTTGGAGGGTGTCATTGTCTTCCAAACGAGTCTCATACACCAAATTGGTGTATAGCTAGGCACCATGATGAAATGCCTATTTCCCAACCTCCTAAGAACTAGGAGCAAAGAAGAGAGAATATCAAGGTGATCACCAATGAGTGAAAATTTTCAAGAACTTTAATGGAAAGACCATGGGAAATAAGGGCAATGACACAAATCAAATGCATTGAATCTAAGCAATAGGAGAAAAGAAAAGAGAGAAGATCAAGGCTAGCACTAATGAGTGGAAAAGTTCAAGAACCTTAGTGGTGAAACCAAGGGAAATAAGGACAATAATGCATGAAATCTAGAGGAATTTCAAAACATGTAACAAATTTCTTGAAAGTTTTTTTTCTAACAAGAATCAACTTGAGCCTTAAATCATTGTTTTCTTTGCTTCCTCTATGGTTAGTAATGTTGCTTTTGATGCTAGTAATGTTTTAACTCTCTAACTCCACTCTAGTTGAACACATATTTCATTAAATTTGGAATTATACAAGGGATCTAGAATTTAGAACTTCAACAAGATTGAGTTTTCGAAAAATGAAAAACCAAAAAATTACTTAATTCACTCATTTCAATCTTTATATTCACCATTTTTTTATAATATTATCAATATAAGCTATATAAAATCAAATTTATATAAAGTTGAAGCATATCTTCCTAATATTAAACTTAGATTCCTTACATTATTTTATTATTATAATTTTTTAATTTGTATTAATATTTGAGTTGATCAAGGTTTACCTCATCTCATGAACAATAGATGTTGCAAGAAATTTCTTACCTATTAAGTTATCTAATGGCATTATTTGTATGTTGAAATTATTAACCATTTTATTTATAATTTGATAAAGCATATATTGTGCATGTGTTGAATTACCATATTAGTAAGAGATTGTCTCCATTTTAGAGTGACCTACAAAGTTATTTAATGATATAGCAGTCAATGTGTTTGTTACTGTAACAAAATTATGTATTGGCATAGTAACTTATTAATTCCCAATCTTGATAATGGGTGGCTAGAACATGGGCATTTTTTCTCAACTTCAAGAAACAACAAGAACTGGAAATGCCTAGGAATTGGCTGAAACCTCTAATACCATGAAAAATTATTAGCTCATATAGTTACTGTAATAGTGAGCGTGTGGATGAGGACACTACCCCTAATCATATTTAGAATATTGACTAGAAAAACAATTAGTAACATATACACAAGCAACAACATGGAAAACTAGGTCATACTCTATTTTATTTTCTTCCCTTTATATGTATTCTCGAGTACGGATCTAGAATTTAGAACTTCAACAAGATTGAGTTTTCAAAAAATGAAAAACCTAAAAATTACTTAATTCACTCATTTCAATCTATATATTCACCATTTTTTTTACAATATTATCATTATAAGCTATATAAAATCAAATTTATATTAATTTGAAGCATATCTTCCTATGCTTAAACTTAGATTCTTTACATTATTTTATTATTATAATTTGTAATTTGTATTAATATTTCTTACCTATTAATTTATCTAATGGCATTATTTGTATGTTGAAACTATTAACCATTTTATTTATAATTTGATAAAGCATATATTGTGCATGTGTTGAATTACCATATTAGTAAGAGATTGTCGCCATTTTAAAGTGACCTAGAAAGCTATTTAATGACATAATAGTCAATGTGTTTGTTACTATAACAAATTTATGTATTGGCATAATAACTTAGTAATTCTCAATCTTGATAATGGGTGGCTAGAACATGGGGGGTTTTGCTCAACTTCAAGAGACAACGAGAACTGGAAATGTCTAGGAATTAGGTGAAACATCTAATACCATGAAGACGTATTAGCTCCTATAGTCATTGTAATATTGTACTTGTGGATGATGACACTACCCCTAATAATCTTTAGAATATTGACTAGAAAAATAATCAATAACATATCTACGAGCAACAACATGGAAAATTAGGTCATACTCTATTTTATTTTCTTCCCTTTATATGTATTGTCTATTGTATGCCTTAGGACATTTTTGTCAAGTATATAGCACAATAGGTACTTAGGCACTTCACTTTTTCCCTTCATTTTATGGGATTATTATGAGCCCACAAGTTTCTACATGTTTTGGACATTGTTAACTATCAATTATTACTTTGGATTATGTTGATTGGTTAAGCCTAGATTCCTTTTTATAATATAAATATAATCATCTAACATTTAAAGAAATATTCATTATTCAATACTATATATTATGATATGTGGTTGGCACTATTTTAGAGCCAACAAGAGAAAATATTGTATTGGATAAAGTCTAAGTATACCAATTAAGGTCAAAAAAAATTATTAATTAGAATATAAATTTTATAGTACAATTGGTTTTTTTTCAAATACATGAAGAAAGAGGGAAAACCCATTCTAGTTATTGCAAGTGTCGAGTGTTTATTTTTGAAATGTTTGAACATATTACATTGAAAAAACATTAACTAGCTACTCCCATAGTAAAGTTTTTATAGACAAAGTCTATAATATGTTGTATGTCCAGTATTTATTTTTGAAATGTTTGAACATATTACATTAAAAAACATTAATTAGTTATTCCCATAATAAAGTTTTTATAGACAGTCTATAATATGTTGCTTGTAAGTGCTTTACTGGACTCCATTAACCAAGTTTGATGGATCGAGAAGTGTGGTACATTTGAAATAAATGAATTAGAATAGAAACATTGAAGTACATTTTTGTTTCTTACAAATACAAAAGTGAAAACCCACTAAACTTATTAAAAGTGCATTTAACAATCAATTTTTTTTATAAGTATCTGTGTGTCATTTAACAATCAAAATCAAATTATTATGAATTTTTATTGGTAGTGCATTTAACAATCAAAATATTTTATAAGTATTTGTGTGTCATTTAACAATCAAAATCAAATTATTATGAACTTTTATTGGTAATTTTTATTGGAAACATTTTACAGATGTCAAAAGAAAATATTTTATAAGTCTAGGCATGTTTTTTAATGATCAAAATAAATAATTTTGTTATGAATTGGAATAGAAACAAACTAGTACAGTTTAATTTATTTTATTATAATATATATTCATGAAGTGTTTGAATGTATTATATTGAAAAGAATACGAATTAGCTAGCCCAACATTATCGTTTTAATAGATCGTATCTAGAAGATGATGCTTTTAAATGTATTATTGAACTTGATTATCCAAGTTTGATGGAGTGAGAAGTTATGTCGATCTAGACAAAGCATTGGAATTTGTAATTTCCATGTTAGATATTGTTTGGTGTTTGAACGTATTACATTGAAAACAATGCTAATTAACTCCAATATAGTTTTAATATGCCAAATTAACTCCAGTATAGTTTTAATAGGCCAAAACTAGAAGATATTGATTTTAAGTGCATTATTGGACTTGATTATCCAAGTTATGGGAGAAGTTATGTTAATATAAACAAATCATTGAAAGTTTAATATTTCATGGTGTCATGTAATTTGCACGATGTATCGTCACATGAATACATTGCAATTTAAACAAAATTTTCATATTTGTACCAAATAATATAAAACTCCTCAAATAAATTTGAAGAAAATATTCAATATACAAGAAAAATTGAAAAATGTTTCTTCATGTATTAATTGGTCCTCCAAAGAACAAAATTACATCCATGAATCATCTCCACCTAATCTCATGTTATTCGTTCAAGTAGGTCAAGGACAGCATGTACACCATGTTTATTTATCTTGGCCTTCTTGCAATGTTCTTTCTTAGCCATCCATGCCCAAACTATGGTATCAATTGGAATAGATCCAAGCTCTAGGTCATCAGGATTTGGTACCCAATATTCTTCTAATACTTTTCCATTGTATTTCCCTGAACCGGGCTTCCACCAATCAACTTTAACATGAAGAGTATCACTTTCATCATCTTGAAATATATTTGAGGTGGCTTTTGCCATCCAAATCATCTCCCCTTCTTCCTCATTTCCGGATCTAACTAGCAACATCTTTCCTTTCTCAACATCATTAATAGGGTTGAATGTTGTCTTTGGCTTATTGCACTTGGGTCCAACATACACAGGTTCACCTGTCATAGTATCAAAATCCCCATCCATAATATTTGAGATTGCATGAAGCGCATTACGACCAACATCTGGAGTTTGCCTTGTCTTGGGCCAGAAATACTCAAAAGATGAATCATGATCATTGTAATCTTCATATAAAGTATCAAGAACTCTTTCCCAATACTCTACCTTATTTTTCCATTCTGGTGTAACAATTGGCAATTCCTCACCACCCATTGTGTCTTTCCACATTTTTATGTATGATGTTATTCCTTCTTTTAGTTCTTTTAAATATATTTCATTCTCTTTGGGATGTAAGAAAGATGGCTTCCCTATGGGCAGTTTAGATCGACCTTCATCGTCTGTATTCCATAACTCAACTGGTTCTGACCACTCAACATCTCTTATGGATTCTTTATACCTTAATACCGGAACATCATTGAGTACAAGAAATTGGAAGTACTGAACATTAAGATGTCCAACTAGTGCATTTTTTCCTTCCTTGATGTATCCATTAAGGAAGCTTTTGAAGTAATACACCTTATCAATCAGTTTAGGTGGAAACACTCTTTTTTCTTCAATTTTGCGATATGTATCCATCATCTCAGGTAGAGAATATATATCTTTACTTTTCAAGCTGGAAGACATTCTCCCATAGGTCCCATCTATGTCTTCATGGGTGTGTCCCACGAGCAAGAACCCAACCTCAATAGTGATGAAGACACCAAGTGCAGTGAGAAGTGATAGAAACATGAAAAGATAACGATTTTTATTATCACTTGCTGCATTATCCAATTGTAACAATAAATGTGGAGGAAGAGGTTTAAAATCGATATCTTGATTTTCTAATCTTCCATGAGATAAAAATTCATCCTTGTACACTCTACATTTTGAGTAAATAGAGGTGTCATGTAATGCATTTGAAAGTGGGTTTCTTGAACTTCCACTCTCATAAAGAAGATCACCATACATATCAAGATGTGGGTCTTCAAGGTCCCTAAAGCACTTAGCAAGTGATGTAATGGTAAATTGTGATCCCATATGTACAAATGGTAGGGAGAAATGACCAAAACCTCCTGTCTTATGCCCATGTGTTAGCATACCTGTCAATGACAAACCCAAGTTTATTCCTACAATAGATTTTGATTTGACGCGTAGCCTTGGAATTGAAGTCTTTGTTTTATCCATTTTATCATGGATAATACTCAAATACTCCTTTGGAAACCTCTCTGACATGATTCTGTGGGCATAGTAGCAATGTCTTCCGCACATAACGATCTTGTTATGTTTGTTCTATCTAGCGCGTGCCGTTTCTTCCAACTCTTTTGCAGTTACTGACTTCATTTGTGCTTTCAACACAATACATTCACCACATTTACTGAAGTTGGTGTTCTTTGAGAATGCCATGTCTCGAAAATGAGTGTTCCAAATCTTGCTCATTGTTGGTTATGATATTAATGGACAATTGAGCTTTTCCAAACCCACATTGATCTCTTTTAACAAAGAGATTTGTGTGTAAGACGAAGGCAACAATCTTAGAGGAGAAGAAGTTCCATCTGCTTCGACTTGACGTGTTTGGTTTGGCGAAAAATCTGAATTTTCCATTACAATTTTATGCAGTATTTCTATGGCCGCCACAGTTTGTGCACATGCTTTACATGTATTGGTGTTACCATGAATGGAGTCCATATGTCCTTGTTCAAAATTATGTTGGTAGCTATAGAAGGTGCTTTGAGGAATCTTATGTATCTTGTACCATGCTTTCTTACAAATAACATTACCATCAAATCTCATGTCCTTTACTTTTCTAATAATAGGAGGTAGGCCATGGCCATGGCTCATTGACATGATAGTGTTTGAAACAAGTGAATTCAATACAAATTCCCTGATACCATTTTTGTCTTTGCATTCCATATCCCTTCTAGCATTTGCAATGGAATTCCTATCCACATGTTGAAGACAATCTTGTTTACAACATTCATCTGCAGCCAAAAGTCGGACTTCTTTCTCTTTATCTATCTTGGTTTGACATTTTGCAACTTTTTCTCTTGTCATAGCTTGTTTAATCTTTTTATATGGCCTCGATGCATTAAGAACATTGACATCTTGATCTTTTTGATTATAAATATCCCCATCCCATTGGTATAAAGGACTTGTATCCTCTATAACATCCCATATCAGCATTTCCATGGGTGGCTCTTTGTACTTTGTCTTGACCCTTAACATCTCACCTATGTTGTCCACCAATTTATGTATTGGCCATCTAACCAATCCATGTATATACTTATCCCCAATCTTGCATCTTTCACAATACCCATGTATCTCTTCCACAAAAACACCAAAGTTATCTTCACCTAGTGTTTCACCCACAACCATGTCATCCTCATGGACATTAACTATCATTCATTTGGCAATGCACATAATTGTTCCTATGCATCCATGTGTAAGAGAAACCCTTGTACATGTGAATGCAGCCCTATCTTGTGGAATATTTATGGGTTGATCTTCACAATGAGGTTTCAAATCTATTTCTGGCCAAATCTCATAAGATTCTATTGCACCCCCTAGTGTTTCCTCAAATCCATTTGGATGTGGTAAAGGAGCATCATTTTTTAACACCTTCTCAATTCTAACCACTATGCATCCTTTCTTTACAATCTTTCCATGAATCTTATTCCCAATCTCTGTATTGAATATGGAGCCCTCACCCACCTTCACTCCATGTTGTAAAAGATCTACTTTGTCTCCAATAGAAAATGTTGAACAAACATTTGCACCTGTACACCAAACATAACAAACTTAGTATTTTCTCAAAAAAACATTCAATAAACTATGAATAAGTCTTAACACATGCTTTGGTATTTGATTTACCTATGGTGTGCCTCAAATCTGTAGTCCTCCATGGATGTGTGTCCCCTTCATCAACATATTCCACAATCAAATGTAGTTGAGTGACATCAATTATCGAAACCATAACATAACCTGCAACAACCCTTCCTCCACCATAATAAGTTCCAACTTCTGTAGATTCAACCTTTCCTAGCCCAATAACTTGACCATTAACCAGGAGGTCAACATAGTCCCCTTTTGTGAAAATTATACTTGCAGCCCTATCTTGTGGAATATTTATGGGTTGATCTTCACAATGAGGTTTCAAATCTATTTCTGGCCAAATCTCATAAGATTCTATTGCACCCCCTAGTGTTTCCTCAAATCCAGTTGGATGTGGTAAAGGAGCATCATTTTTTAACACCTTCTCAATTCTAACCACTATGCATCCTTTCTTTACAATCTTTCCATGAACCTTATTCCTAAGCTCTGTATTGAATATGGAGCCCTCACCCACCTTCACTCCATGTTGTAAAAGATCTACTTTGTCTCCAATAGAAAATTGTGAACAAACATTTGCACCTGTACACCAAACATAACAAACTTAGTATTTTCTCAAAAAAACATTCAATAAACTATGAATAATTCTTAACACATGCTTTGGTATTTGATTTACCTATGGTGTGCCTCAAATCTGTAGTCCTCCATGGATGTGTGTCCCCTTCAACATATTCCACAATCAAATGTGGTTGACTGACATCAATTATCAAAACCATAACATAACCTGCAACAACCCTTCCTCCACCATAATAAGTTCCAACTTCTGTAGATTCAACCTTTCCTAGCCCAATAACTTGACCATTAACCAGGAGGTCAACATAGTCCCCTTTTGTGAAAATGATACTTGCAGCCCTATCTTGTGGAATATTTATGGGTTGATCTTCACAATGAGGTTTCAAATCTATTTCTGGCCAAATCTCATAAGATTCTATTGCACCCCCTAGTGTTTCCTCAAATCCATTTGGATGTGGTAAAGGAGCATCATTTTTTAACACCTTCTCAATTCTAACCACTATGCATCCTTTCTTTACAATCTTTCCATGAATCTTATTCCCAAGCTCTGTATTGAATATGGAGCCCTCACCCACCTTCACTCCATGTTGTAAAAGATCTACTTTGTCTCCAATAGAAAATGTTGAACAAACATTTGCACCTGTACACCAAACATAACAAACTTAGTATTTTCTCAAAAAAACATTCAATAAACTATGAATAATTCTTAACACATGCTTTGGTATTTGATTTACCTATGGTGTGCCTCAAATCTGTAGTCCTCCATGGATGTGTGTCCCCTTCATCAACATATTCCACAATCAAATGTGGTTGAGTGACATCAATTATCAAAACCATAACATAACCTGCAACAACCCTTCCTCCACCATAATAAGTTCCAACTTCTATAGATTCAACCTTTCCTAGCCCAATAACTTGACCATTAACCAGGAGGTCAACATAGTCCCCTTTTGTGAAAATTATACTTGCAGCCCTATCTTGTGGAATATTTATGGGTTGATCTTCACAATGAGGTTTCAAATCTATTTCTGGCCAAATCTCATAAGTTTCTATTGCACCCCCTAGTGTTTCCTCAAATCCAGTTGGATGTGGTAAAGGAGCATCATTTTTTAACACCTTCTCAATTCTAACCACTATGCATCCTTTCTTTACAATCTTTCCATGAACCTTATTCCCAAGCTCTGTATTGAATATGGAGCCCTCACCCACCTTCACTCCATGTTGTAAAAGATCTACTTTGTCTCCAATAGAAAATGTTGAACAAACATTTGCACCTGTACACCAAACATAACAAACTTAGTATTTTCTCAAAAAAACATTCAATAAACTATGAGTAATTCTTAACACATGCTTTGGTGTTTGATTTACCTATGGTGTGCCTCAAATCTGTAGTCCTCCATGGATGTATGTCCCCTTCATCAACATATTCCACAATCAAATGTGGTTGAGTGACATCAATTATCAAAACCATAACATAACCTGCAACAACCCTTCCTCCACCATAATAAGTTCCAACTTCTGTAGATTCAACCTTTCCTAGCCCAATAACTTGACCATTAACCAGGACGTCAACATAGTCCCCTTTTGTGAAAATGATACTTGCAGCCCTATCTTGTGGAATATTTATGGGTTGATCTTCACAATGAGGTTTCAAATCTATTTCTGGCCAAATCTCATAAGATTCTATTGCACCCCCTAGTGTTTCCTCAAATCCAGTTGGATGTGGTAAAGGAGCATCATTTTTTAACACCTTCTCAATTCTAACCACTATGCATCCTTTCTTTACAATATTTCCATGAACCTTATTCCCAAGCTCTGTATTGAATATGGAGCCCTCACCCACCTTCACTCCATGTTGTAAAAGATCTACTTTGTCTCCAATAGAAAATGTTGAACAAACATTTGCACCTGTACACCAAACATAACAAACTTAGTATTTTCTCAAAAAAACATTCAATAAACTATGAATAATTCTTAACACATGCTTTGGTATTTGATTTACCTATGGTGTGCCTCAAATATGTAGTCCTCCATGGATGTGTGTCCCCTTCAACATATTCCACAATCAAATGTGGTTGAGTGACATCAATTATCAAAACCATAACATAACCTGCAACAACCCTTCCTCCACCATAATAAGTTCCAACTTCTGTAGATTCAACCTTTCCTAGCCCAATAACTTGACCATTAACCAGGACGTCAACATAGTCCCCTTTTGTGAAAATTATACTTTCCATTGTCGCTCCTACAAATTCTGTAACACACAATTGAATTATAATTTGTAGTTAAGGTTAAACCATGTAAAGTGTGCTCTTATATTTTAGGCAAAACACAATCTACAAAAAAATAATGTACTTGTAATAGCTAAAAAGGGTATGGCATCATTTTGTTGTGCAAATTAAACCTTGTTCCCCACCATTTAGTCCCCACCGACAAAAGGGACTTTACATATAAATTATGATGGAGCTACAAAGCGTAATCAAAACAAGATTGGTTATCAATGTATATAATCTTAATACAAACACAAAACTATTCTTAGAAAAACTTGTAAAAATGTCTAAAAATTTTCCATACTTAAGAACTTGTAATAGTATTGAAGGTAGTTATTAAGTAGGTTGGAATCCAGCCATGATCGATCATGCAAGTTTGTATAATCATGGAACTTGTAATAGTATTGAAGGTAGTTATTAAGTAGGTTGGAATCCAACCATGATTGATCATGCAAGTTTGTATAATCATGTCTCACTGAGATTTTTTTTTTGTATCAATTGTTCAAAGTAAATTCAAATATCCTTGATTGGAGTCATCCCTATTTTAAGTACTCCCGAAAATAGTTATTTGGTGTCATCTAAACCTATATTGTAGATTAGTGAAGAATAACATCTATATGGAACTAGAGTCATACAAAATCCCAAGCAATGCTACTTGATGCCACTATTAGTATACTAATACATAGTAGAAGTTTTTTGAATTATAAGCGACTCCTAGCTTAGCAACTACTAATATATAGCGACTACTAGCTTTCCTTCTAGCATAAGCATTTCCTTCTAGCATAAGCACACATGCTTATGCTAGAAGAAAAGCTAGCACTCATTAGCTTTCCAGAAGAAAAACCCTAGGCATGGTGATTGGTGGTTGCTAAGTTATACCTTGGTCTTGTGCCATGTACTCTATTTTGAAATAAGCACATGGCACAAAATCAAGAAAAGCTAGTGACTCCTAGCTTTCGTTCTATCCTAAGCATTTCCTTATAGCATAAGGACACATATTTATGCTAGAATGAAAGCTAGTAGTCGCTATCTTTCTAATAGATAAACCCTGGGCATGGTGATTGGTGGTTGCTATCTTATACCTTGAGCTTTCCTTCTTGCATAAGCATGTGTGTTTATGATAGAAGGAAATTCTTATGCTACAAGGAAAGCTAGCGGTCGCCAACTTTCTTTGATCTGTTGCCATGTTCTTATTTCAAAATAGAGCACATGACACAAGCTCAAAGTATAATCTAGCAACCACCAATCACCATGGACAGGATTTTTCTATTGGAAATCTAGCGACTGCTAGATTTCCTTCTAGCATAAGTATGTGTTATTATCCTAGAAGGAAATGCTTATGCTAGGAGGAAAGCTAGCAGTCGCTAGCTTTCCTTGATCTTGTGCCATGTGTTTATTTCAAAATAGAGCACATGGCGCAAGCTGAAGGTATAAGCTAGCAACCACCAATCACCATGGACAGTGTTATCAATTGGAAAGCTAACGACTGCTAGCTTCCCTTCATGGCTAGAGTTTTTCTATTAGAAAGCTAACAATTGTTATCTTTCCTTCTAGCATAAGCACATGTAGGAAATGCTAGAAGGAAAGCATAAGCAATTGTTATCTTTCCTTATGCTAGAAAGAAATGCTCATACTAGAAAGAAAGCTAGCAGTGGCTAGCTTTCCTTTATCTTGTGCTATGTGCTTCTTTCAAAATAGAGCACATGGCACAAGCTCAAGGTATAAGCTAGCAACCACCAATCACCATGGCTAGGGTTTTTCTATTGGAAACCTAGCGACTGATAATTTTCCTTCTAGCATAAGAATGTGTGGTTATGCCAGAAGGAAATGCTTATGCTAGATTTCCTTGATCTTGTTCTGTGTTCTTCTTTCAAAATAGAGCACATGGCACAAGATAAAGGAAAGCTAGTGACTGCTAGCTTTCTTTCTAGCATAAGAATTTCCTTCTAGCATAAGCACACATGTGCTTATGCTAGAAGGAAAGATAACAATTGCTAGCTTTCTAATAGAAAAACTCTAGCCATGAAGGAAAGCTAGCAGTCGTTAGCTTTCCAATTGATAACATTGTCCGTGGTGATTGGTGGTTGCTAGCTTATACCTTCAGCTTGCGCCATGTGCTCTATTTTGAAATAAACACATGGCACAAGATCAAGGAAAGCTAGCGACTACTAGCTTTCCTCCTAGCATAAGCGTTTCCTTCTAGGATAATAACACATACTTATGCTAGAAGGAAAGCTAGCAGCCGCTAGCTTTCCAATACAAAAATCCTGTCCATGGTGATTGGTGCTTGCTAGATTATACTTTGAGCTTGTGCCATGTGCTCTATTTTGAAATAAGAACATGGCAATAGATCAAAGAAAGCTAGTGACTGCTAGCTTTCCTTGTAGCATAAGAATTTCCTTCTATCATAAACACACATGCTTATGCAAGAAGGAAAGCTAACAGTTGCTAGCTTTCCAATACAAAAACCCTGTCCATGGTGATTGGTGGTTGTTAGCTTATAATTTGAGCTTGTGCCATGTACTCTATTTTTAACGAATGCTACCTTTCCTTCTAGCAAATGCATTTCCTTTTAGCATGACACACATGCTTATGTTAGAAGGAAAGCTAGCAGTCGCTAGCTTTCCAATAGAAAAACCCTGGGCTTGGTGATTGGTGGTTGCTAGCTTATACTTTGAACTTGTATCATGTACTCTATTTTCAAATAAGCACATGGCACAAGATCAAGGAAAGCTACCGACTGCTAGCTTTCCTTCTAGCATAAGCATTTCCTTCTAGGATAATAACACATACTTATGCTAGAAAGAAAGCAAGCAGTCGCTAGCTTTCCAATAGAAAAATCTTGTCCATGGTGATTGGTGGTTGCTAGCTTGTACCTTGAGCTTGTGCCATGTGCTCTATTTTGAAATAAACACATAACAAAAGATCAAGGAAAGCCAGCGACTGCTAGCTTTACTTGTAGCATAACAATTTTTCTTCTAGCGACTGCACACATGCTTATGCTACAAGGAAAGCTAGCAGTCCAATAGAAAAATAATAAGAATCTCTTTAAGTTCACATTTCTTAAAGAGTCATAATAGCCTATCCCATAGAGACCATCATTTAACTTGTTAGATGAATAACTTTTGGACATGTCAACATGAGAGAATAAGTGTTTATAAATGATAAGCTTTAAATTCTAACCACTATGCATTCTTTCTTTACAATCTTTCCATGAACCTTATTCCCAAGCTCTGTATTGAATATGGAGCCCTCACCCACCTTCACTCCATGTTGTAAAAGATCTACTTTGTCTCCAATAGAAAATGTTGAACAAACATTTGCACCTGTACACCAAACATAACAAACTTAGTATTTTCTCAAAAAAACATTCAATAAACTATGAATAATTCTTAACACATGCTTTGGTATTTGATTTACCTATGGTGTGCCTCAAATCTGTAGTCCTCCATGGATGTGTGTCCCCTTCATCAACATATTCCACAATCAAATGTGGTTGAGTGACATCAATTATCAAAACCATAACATAACCTGCAACAACCCTTCCTCCACCATAATAAGTTCCAACTTTTCTCCATTGTCAACTTTGGAGAAAATAGTGAATATTTAAATGATATAAAACAAGGCATAACCAGTATGAATCTCGAATTATTTCATACATTCATTTAAATATAGAAGAAAAACATAATGGAAGATATAACAAAGGAAGTGAACATGCACATATAAAGATAAAGAAAAAATGGACTGTAAAGCTGATCAACACATGAATCTCTTGTCTCAAAAGATGGGTATTCTCACTGTACTGCTTTTATTTATCAAAAAATAGATCTCCAAACATACATTGTCTCTCAAAAAATTTCCAACCCCCTCAACAATGACTCTCATTGTTCTTATACAAAATTTGGAAGAAGCTTGACATTACTGCTTCTTTTAACTAATAACTGAAAATATTTTAACTTAAAAGATAACTGTCTTTGAGCAATAGATAACTATCTCCAAATAATATTACAAATTTAAAATAAAAGTATCCTTTTTGCCACTTGGCAAAAATTTTGAATATCATCTTTTCGCCACTTGGCAAGAGTTTTGAAATGTTAAATTTTGAGTATTAAATCACAATACTATAGGATCTTTGCTGAGAGAATAACATCTACAGTATATCAATGCATGACAATCATAATATGACAAGCATCACAAGCATCACAAGAATCAAAAGCATAGAGACAAGAGACACAAAGTTTCCGTGGGGAAAACCCTAAGGTGAAAAACCCCACAACTTCCTCAGAGATAGAGAGAGCAATGGCTCAACCAAAATACAACCAAATAATACAGAGATAGTCTCCTAGCAGATGATCCTCCTCCTCCTCACTAGTGCGCCACTTTTCAGAGAGAGAGATAGATGCTTTTCCGAATGAGTAAAATAGAGATCTCCTATCTCTATTTATACACACCTTTTTGCCCAGTGACCTACTGGGGCCGACTTGTCTGCTTGAGTACATCCACGTTATATTATATATTAATTAGGGCCGACCCCATAAGGTGGTCTAATAACCCATCGGCAAGTACACACACTTGCGACACTTGTCAATCCACATGACGACACTTCCTTATAGAGGAATAACACATCTCTTATAAGGGTACAATAAATATAAATATAATATACAGATGAAATACATTCCGAAGTTACATATACATCAACACTCCCTCTTAACTAGGAAGGTATTTCTCGACACAGATCTGCTAGACAAGTCTTCTTCTCTGGATCATCGTCATCGATGCATCGTCATCGTCATCGTCACTGCTGCTGCTATCTCGTCCAATCTCTGTCTCTACTCGTCATAGGAAGTTCTACAGAGCCAGTCCTTTTTCATACTGGATGTAGGCCCGCCATCTGCAGGTCTTCATCATCACTGGCCATACTGTGGAATCCTCAGGACTTATTACGTGCGTCACAAGACCTGGCTGCAGCATCCCAGGCTATTACGAGCACACAGCTCTACCTGTAGGATCTCCCAGGAGCACATTACATGTGACCCATCACAAAACCTGGCTGAAGCATCCCAGGCTGTTACGAGCACTCGGCTCTACCTGTCGGATCTCCCAGGAGCACATTACATGTGATCTCACCACAAAACCTGGCTGAAGCATCTGAGGCCTTTTTCATCCTGTCCAGATCTCCCAGGAGCAAATTACATGTGGTCCACCACAAAACCTGGCTGAAGCATCTGAGGCCTTTTTCATCCTGTCCAGATCTCCCAGGAGCAAATTACATGTGGTCATGGCAAAACCTGGCTGAAGCATCTGAGGCCTTTTTCATCCTGTCCAGATCTCCCAGGAGCAAATTACATGCCATAGGACAAAACCTCGCAAGAGCATCTCAGGATGTTACGGGTACACAACTCCGACTTGAAATCTCCCAGGGCACAAATTACATGTCCTCTCAAGCAAAACCTCGCAAGAGCATTTGTCAGATGTTCCAGGGCACCGAATTACATGCCATAGGCAAAACCTCGAAAGACCATCTGCAAATCTCCCAGGGCACAAATTACATGCTTTCCTGCACAACCTGATCCACGGCCATAAAGTATCATCTGATACTCATCAAACATCATCCTGATGTACACATGATCATCCTGATCATCATCACTGCAACGTCCTGCTGCATGTCATCTGGAGAAGCTCGTCATCCACGATCATCCAAGTATCCACCTGATACATACATAGATACATGATCCACACAATGTATCTATCAGCATACATGATCTACCTGATCATACCAAGATACATGATCCACACAATGTATCCATCAGCATACATGATCTACCTGATCATACAATAATACATGATCCACACAATGTATCCATCAGTATACATGATCTACCTGATCATACAAAGATACATGATCCACACAATGTATCCATCAGCATCCAACATGATGCGTTCATACAAAAATACATACACATGATCCATCCGATCATATCCAGCATCCAACATGATGCATATACAAAATACAGACACATGATCCAACCGATCATATCCAGCATCCAACATGATGCATACATACATACATATAATGATCCAACTGATCATATCCAGCAGAAACCAGAACATCCTCCTGATGTTCATCATCCAGCGCTTACATCCACAGCCATGTGAAGGATCCCCCTTCCAACATGCTTGGAATGGCTTCAGCAAATGTGTCCATCACTTCTTCCTCGAAGTGTCCTCGACCTGAAGCACGCCAAGCTTCTCTCTGAAGTACTCGAACTTCACCCTGGCTAGTGGCTTCATCAGCACATCTGCAATCTGCTCGTCCGTCGCAACATACAGGAGCTTCACAGCTCCTCTCTGCACCATATCCCTGATATAGTGATATTTGATCTCTATGTGTTTCGACCTGTCATGAAACACTGGGTTCTCGGACAGCTTCACACAACTCTGGTTATCACAGAAGATACCAGTAGCCTCCAACGGGAGATCAAATAACTCAGACAGTAGATTCCGTAGCCATACTGCTTCACAACTAGCTGAACAGGCAGCAACATACTCTGCCTCAGCTGTACTCAATGCTACGCAGGACTGCTTCCTGCTAAACCAAGAGATCACACCTGATCCCATACTGAAGCAGCATCCAGATGTGCTCTTCCTATCTGCAGCACTGCCAGCCCAATCTGAATCAACATAACCCTGTAGGTTA
Organism: Larix kaempferi; assembly: GCA_027924585.1. Lineage (NCBI taxonomy): Eukaryota > Viridiplantae > Streptophyta > Pinopsida > Pinales > Pinaceae > Larix > Larix kaempferi. The sequence goes on along the minus strand of BSBM01000402.1, from coordinate 2,290,658 downwards.
AACTTTTGATTTGCTTCATATTTGAGCCCATAATCCACTGTACCCTTCAGGTACCTCAGAACATGCTTTACAGCAACCAGGTGAACACTCCTCGGATCCGTCAGAAACTGGCTTAATGTGTTCACAGCAAAGCAAATATCCGGTCTCGTGTTCGTCAGGTACATCAAGGACCCAATCATCTGACGATACATAGTGATATCAACTGGCTCAGATGAAGCATCACATAGAAGCTTCAGATTCGATGCCATAGGTGTGGCCATGGCCTTGCAATCCATCATCCCAAATCTCTTCAGGATATCTACTGTGTACTTCCCTTGACCAAGGAAGATCCCACCTGCACTCTGCCACACCTCCATACCTAGGAAATAGTGCATCATTCCCAAGTCTTTCATATCGAATTCAGCTGCAAGCTTCCTCTTGGTATCCGCAATCAGTCTGTCATCTCCTGTCACAAATAGGTCATCCACATACAGTAGTAGAATCACAGGATTCCCTTCCTCAACCTTGTAGTAAAGGTTGGAATCAACTTTACTCTTGGTAAAGCCCAAACTGGATAGGAAACTGTCCATCCTACCATACCAGGTTCTGGGGGCTTGTTTCAAGCCATACAAGGCTTTCTTCAATCTGCATACATATGATTCCCTATTATGTATTTCAAAACCAAGTGGCTGTTCCACATATACTTCCTCTTCTACTACACCGTTCAGGAAGGCAGTCTTGACATCCATCTGGTGTATTTTCCATTTCATTGCTGCAGCCAGGGAAAGTACTGTTCTGATGGAAGTATACCTGGCTACAGGTGCAAAGGTTTCTTCATAGTCTATTCCTTCCTTCTGAGAGAAACCACGAGCTACGAATCTTGCTTTATATTTTTCCACACTGCCATCTGCAGCATGCTTGATTTTGTAGATCCACTTGGAAGTCACAACAGACTTCCCTTTAGGTCTTGGGACAACATCCCAAACATCATTCTTCATAATTGATTGATATTCCTCAATCATAGCATCCTTCCATTCTTTCTTTTCTGCTGCCTCTTCATAACTGGAAGGCTCTTTGTTCATGATGTCACAGAGTAAAGCAACATAACTGGTGTGTGATCTGGTTCTCTTCTTTGCTCTGTGTTCTTCTTCTGGAATGCCAAATCTTTCTGCATCATGAATGAGCTCTCTAGCCCATACAGGTTTCCTCTTGTGAGAGTTATCCTCTCGGGGTGGATCTACAGGTTCTTGTGGATCTTCAAACTCACGATCAGTTTCTGGAACTGCATCAGTCATGGTAGTGTCCTGAAATCTTGTTTCCTTAGGTTCTTCATAAACTTCGGTAGGTGCCTTCCTTGATTTGATGAATGTTGAGTTTTCATCAAATGTTACATCCCTACTGACATCAATCTTCTTGAACCCTGGAAAGTATATTCTGTACGCCTTTGAGCTTTCACTATAACCCACAAAGATGCCCTTCTTTCCTGAAGGATCTAGTTTAGTCCTCTTCTCTTTTGGGACATGAGTATATACTGGACAACCAAATATTCTGAGATGGCTGACTTCAGGTTTCTTACCAGAAAATACTTCTTCTGGTGTCTTGTTGTCCAGTATCTTGTGGGGAGTTCTGTTCTGCACATATACAGATGTTCTAGCTGCTTCTGCCCATAGATGCATAGGAAGATCCTGGTCATGCAACATTGCTCTTGCTGCTTCCATGATAGTTCTGTTCTTCCTTTCTGCAACTCCATTCTGTTGAGGATTATAAGGAGCAGTCAACTCCCTCTTAATCCCTGAATCACTGCAAAGCTTCTTGAAATCATTTGAGGTGAATTCTCCACCATTGTCAGATCTGAATGTTTTGATTTTCTTGTTAGTTTGATTCTCCATCAAGGTTTTGAATTCCTTGAATTTAGCAAACACCTCATCTTTTCCTTTCAAGAAGTATACCCAAGTCTTCCTGGAGAAGTCATCAATAAATGATACATAGTAAATATACCCACTTAGGGAACTGGATGACATGGGGCCACATACATCTGAGTGGATGATTTCCAGGATGTCTTTTGCCTTGCTTTCACTGCTTGGGAAAGCCTTCTTAGTGTTCTTACCTTTTGCACATCCTTTGCAAACCCCTTCATGTTTGGTCTTGATTTCAGGAAGACCTTCTACCGCCTTGCTTGCAATTGGAAGTGCTCTATAGTGCATGTGAGCAAGTCTCCTATGCCAAAGTTCACTTGGCTTCATGGATTCATGTACCATGGCATGTTCAGGTTGACCCTTTAATTTATACAAGCCTCCCTCTTGCTCTCCAATCACTACCGCATCATCCATGGTCTTTCCCTTTGGCCACATTAGTACTTGGCCATCAGCAAAAGCAACCCTCATACCTTTTGCATCTAAAGCAGAGATGGAGAGTAAGTTCTTCTTGAGTCCAGGTACATAGAGGACTTCCTTCATCTTCAGAGATTTTCCAGAATCTAGGTTGTAAGAAGCTTCACCACTTCCTTTGATTGGATATTGATAAATCATCCCCAAGTTTCACCTTATGGGGTGACTCATGTTCAGATAGGTTCACAAAGGATTCTTTAAAACCCAGTCATGTGTTTGGAAGCCTCACTATCAATCAACCAATCATTACAACCATGGGAGATGGTACCTGTGAGAGCAGAGATCAGAACATACTCTTCTTCACTTGATGAGTCATCATTACTATCACTTTCTGCCCTAGCCTTCTTCTTTGGAGGTTCATCATCTTCTGCAGCATGAGCATGAAACCTTCTTTTGCCACCCTTCTTCTTCTTGTTGGAGATGTTGTTGTCCTTCTTGTTCTTGGGACAATTTATGGCAATGTGTCCTTTCTCATTACAGGTGAAGCATACTCTTCTTTCTTTGAAGTGATGTGAAGATCTCTTCGGGTGAGATGGTTCTTTCTTGGACTTCCCTTTCCTTGTGTGGGCTGCAAGAGCTTGATCTTCTCCTCCCATCTTTTCCTCATGAGCTATAAGTCTAGCTTCTTCTTGAGAACATTCTTTCCGAAGTCTACTGAAGGAGATCAACTTCTTCCTTGCACAAATTCCTTGAATAAAGGAATCCCATGACCTGGGTAGGCCATTTAGAGTGGTCATTACCACTTCACCATTCTCCACCATTTCATCTACTGCTTCTAATTGTTCCTTGATCTGAGAGACCCTTGAAAAGTAGGATTGAATGGTTTCTCCATTCTGAAACTTCACTGCTTTCAATTGGTTTCGCAGGGTCATCTTCCGATTTATGTTCTTTCCTTCAAATAGCTTGGTCAAAGATTCAAACATCTCTTTGGGTGTCTTGAGAGAAGACACATGGGGTATGAGATGGTCTTTGATAGAATCAGCAATGATTCTCTTTGCCTTGACCAAGTTCTTCTTGTGCAATACCTTGGCCTCTTCATCCTCTGGGATAGGGATGTCTTCTTTCACATATGAGTCTAACTCATTTTCTTCTAGGATTAGCCCAATCCTATACTTCCAGGCTCGGAAGTTATCAGCCCCTTCAAGCTTATCCTCAAGCTTGGTGTGAAGAGACATCTTTAAGAGTAATTCAAATGGAAATAGAAAAGATTTAGAACTTACCACTTGAAGTGCTGAAAACTGGATCTGGTCCCGGATTAGGGTTTGTCAGAGAAACCCTAAAAATTCAAAATGTGAATTTCAAAATTCCGAAAGGATAGAAAGATGCGCCTTGGAGAGCTGGTCAGCCTAGTATATTCAGAAATTGAGATCAGCAAAGTCTTGCCCTTCAAAATTGCCTTTTTGTCCTCCCGGGTTCACTGGGGAGAGCCCTGAATTAGGGTTTGAGTTTCCCGGAGATCTACCCAGCCAAAAATCTCGATCCAAAGCTCAAACCTTTGATTTTTGCAAGGAGCTTCCAGCTGTACCTTCAGTTTCCAGAAATTCCTATTTTTGTGGAAACCCTAATTTTTAGGGCCAAAACTGAAAATGCTCGGAACTGAAATCTGATTGGACAGAAAGATGCGCCTTGATGAGTAGATCCAATCTACTATACTGAATTTCAAAAATCTGTGGAGAGAAACCCAATAAACAAGCAATACAAGCTTCTGTCACTGCAAAATGTCTTCTTCTCAGTTAGGCTCTGATACCATGTTAAATTTTGAGTATTAAATCACAATACTATAGGATCTTTGCTGAGAGAATAACATCTACAGTATATCAATGCATGACAATCATAATATGACAAGCATCACAAGCATCACAAGAATCAAAAGCATAGAGACAAGAGACACAGAGTTTCCGTGGGGAAAACCCTAAGGTGAAAAACCCCACAACTTCCTCAGAGATAGAGAGAGCAATGGCTCAACCAAAATACAACCAAATAATACAGAGATAGTCTCCTAGCAGATGATCCTCCTCCGACTCACTAGTGCGCCACTTTTCAGAGAGAGAGATAGATGCTTTTCCGAATGAGTAAAATAGAGATCTCCTATCTCTATTTATACTCACCTTTTTGCCCAGTGACCTACTGGGGCCGACTTGTCTGCTTGAGTACATCCACGTTATATTATATATTAATTAGGGCCGACCCCATAAGGTGGTCTAATAACCCATCGGCAAGTACACACACTTGCGACACTTGTCAATCCACATGACGACACTTCCTTATAGAGGAATAACACATCTCTTATAAGGGTACAATAAATATAAATATAATATACAGATGAAATACATTCCGAAGTTACATATACATCAACATGAAAGCCTCTATGAATGGACAGAATATCTTGTCCTTCCATATTTTTCCACATAAGTCCACTGGTCGACCGCGGGTAAGTCATAGTTGGTCATTTCCTTCACCAAGACTCGCATTTCAACATGACCTGCATAAGAAACAGGAAGAAGGTTTCCACAGGTTGAGATTACCATATTTAAAATTTCAAAATCCTCTGATATTTTCTCCATTAAAATTTTCCCTGTAAGCATATGATCCAGCTGGTGGAACTTTCTGTGATCCATCCTTATATCAAACAGCAATCTCTTATAATCATTCGGAGGAATTAATTCATTTTTTTCATTCCAAAAAGCAGGGAACCCTTTGTTTACTAATTTTTCAAATTGCTTTTTGAACTTTACTACTTCTTCCCGTATTTCTCCAGCTTTAGCTTCAACATTCTCAACATGCGAGTATTTCCCCAAGATCCTTCTGGCCCATGTGATGACTGAAATTCTGTTCGTTATATTCATGGCTATCAGGTCTACTTCAGTTAGACTGTTTAAAAATGTTATTGCTTTCTGGGCTACGTCTTTTGGCTTTTTATTTAAGCTTTCCCTGACGGCTCTGCAACTTTCGAAGGCATCTTTGAACACCTTTTCTTTGACTCTTATGTAATCCAGATATGGTATTAGTTTCTCAAATTATTTTATAATTTGGTCCCACACCAGGTGTTTACAACCTTGCATAGCAGCTTGCCCTGTCACATGAGCTGCTAATCCTTTATTATTATTACTTAATTCTTGATTCTTTGTTTGCAAGGTTTTTATTTCTTTATTTTTTATTTCATTCTCTTCTGTCAGCTTCTGTATTTCAACCTTCAATTCTTTAATTTTATTTTCCCTTAAGCTTACCTGGGACATAGCCTGTAAAATATCATCTACTCCCGTTTTATCTTCCTGTGTGTCTGTTTGTACTTGTTGCTGACCACTTCCTGCTAATCTTTTCCTCGCTTCTGCCAACTGTTCTTCTAAAATGATTTTCTCTTTTTCCCACCGATCTTTTTCATCAGAAAGCTTTAACATTTTAGCAGTAACATCATTGACTTCATTAGATAATTCTTCTTTTTCTTTTTCCAATATTGTCAATTCTGTTCCTTCGATGAGTACAGTGTCTAGAATTTTTAATTTTCGTCTCAATATTTGGATCGTATCGTCTTTCTCTTTGAGCAGTTTGGTTGTTGCATCTCCTTCTTTATTTATCAAATCTACTTGCAATTTTTTAATCTGTTGCTATCAAGACTTATTCTCTGCCTTCTCCTGTCTCAATTGATTGTTCAATTTATCCATTGAACTTTTCAACTTGTTTTCTCTTAATATGGCTCCCAAATAGTCTGAATATATGACTTCTCCAGTTTGTCTATGCAATAAAATTTTATCCGGGGCATTTATTTTAGACAAATCTATATTCATTTCTGAAATCTTATTTTTTGTGACAACTGAAAATTTCAAGGTATTTTCCCTGATATTTCTGCTAGTAAATAAGCTTACATCAGTATTAGATATACTTCTAACCTTCGGAAACAATTGACTGGTTTGTTTCACAGACTCCTATTTATTTCGACTATGCTCATCAAACACATCCATGATATTCTGGGGTCTATTTACATCACCCTCTATAGGGGTTTCTTCAATGTTGTACTCTTTAACTGTAACCTCTGGTATTTCTTTTTCAGTTGTTTTAGCCTCTTCTGAAATTGTTGTTAACTCTTGTGGTTCATTCATTTTCAATCTTTTTCCTCTTTCTGTTTCTTCATCTTCAATGATCATTATGTCCTGTATGGGTCTTTTAGATCCAACCAATGCACTATCTATTTCGCTTTCTGTCCCTGTTGTTGTGTCAATCAATGCCATTTCTTTGTCGGATGCATCCGGAATGATTTCTTCTTTATATTCTAGCCAATTGGCTCTGTCCGACATTCCTTCAACAATCTGATGGTTCAGGGCCTTTATACGATGCTCCGTTCTTCGTTTTGATATGATGTTTAACGGGTCATACTCCATAGTCGTATCTGACTCAAAATTCATATCCTTCAACAACTTCTCTATATACACTACAGCATTCTTATTCTATACTGTGAACGGACCAAATGTGAATGGGTATTTAATGTCTGTAGCTTGTCTGTGAACCAAAAAATTGTTATCTTCCACAATCAACTTTTGTCTTAAGAATTCCAAGGCAAAAACCCTTAAAGTAAGAAAAATTGGTAACACATAGGGTTTATGTCTCAACCCATATAATCTGATTACTGTACTGTCTTTTGACAAAAACCAATCTCCTGTTGCGTATTCTGTACTCAATTGCATGGATGCCTGCATTTCCGGTAGTACTCTAGGAAGATTTTTTCCAAAAATCATTCTATAAATCTCTGAAAGCATGTAATTGGTGTAATTGAACATGTTATTTTCTAGTAAAGTCGTGAAAATGATTTCTGGGAACTGCAACTCGTCTTGACTGGCTGTCATAATCATTTTCATCAAAAAGGCTTGAAACCTGAAATGTCTGAGAGTGAGAAAATTGACCATCTGGTCATGAATCTTTTCTGTTAAAAATGCTTCAAAATTAAGTCGAGTGATTTGATTTTCACCAATCCCTGACTGGACTGTACCCATTTTGTACAATAAACTCAATTGAAACTTGGTTACATACAAATCCGTATCCAAACCTAGAACTACGGCCAATAATGTCAAAACTAACTGGGTATTTTCATTAAAAAGATTGATATCTATAGGGTATGGGACCTCCGAAATGCTGGTCTCTGGCTTGAGACACGATGACAAAAAAATTTCCCTATCATTTTGAGAAACATGATGATAATTTTCAATAATGGAGACTTCAGAGAAAACCTCAGGGTCAAGGGTTTGGGAACAATCTACTTCTAGGGCTTTAATTAACTCTGTTGGCTTTAATTCGCAAATGACTCGGGTTTTTTGGTTGTTTAGAACGACTTTCTCTTCCCGGGAGTAATTTTCGACACACCATGATACGAATTCTGGGAAAGAAGGGATTTGGTTGGGGAAAAAGGCTATCAAAGACAACTGGTGAACTCTGTGGGGGTCTGTCCCTTCCTTTAACAATTCACACAACCTAATTTTTATATCAGATATTGGAAACCTAATTAGGGTATCGTAGACGTCTTCGTCTCTATCCTCTAGGGATTCTTTTGATTTAAAAACGTCTATATCGTGCACAATCTCCATTTAAACGTTTCTTTAAACAAAATTCTGTTTAAAAAAGTAGGACAGGTAACCCAACCCTACCTGTATGTACCCGCCTTTCGCTTTCTGTCGCAATCGCAGACCTCCACCAGTCTTCAGAGCTCTTCTGGATAGTGACACATGCAGAATGCCGTTATGTGGAGCCCCTTTTGTTTTATATAAGACTTTTGAATTAACTTCCCTGCACCTTTATGAATGCGGTTCATATCTGACCATTGATCTTGAGACTTTGTTTTGGACCGTCAGATCTCGCCTCCCTTTATTCCATCTGGTGGTATCCGCGATCAAAAAGTTGTTTTCTTTTCCGGTTTATTCTCTGCACGGATCAACCACCTGCTGACACCTATTCGAGTGGTTTATTCTTCGCGACTGCTCTTCCTCATATCCAGTGTGCACCTTCCTAGATGCGGATGAAACAATGGCCGTTGATTTGACTAAGGTTTATATCGGCCCTCCAATTGCTACAAAGTATACGCCATGTGATATGACCCCGCCACGCTTGCTCTATCTGCCATGTATCAGGTCCCACCCTGCCACGTGTACTGACCCCACCGCGCTTCCATATTTGGTGGTTCCGCCCGGCGCTATGGTGGTTTCCTTTACCGCTATATTACATATGCGGAAGGATGAGGTTTGGACACGTGTCCCGGCGGTATTGAGTCCGCTACCGCCCACATCTATTTGCCGCCGATCACTTTGGCGACGCGGGAAGAAATATCGGTCGTTGATCGGGATTTTTGACATCTCCACCACCGAAACTTGATCAGGGTTTAATCTTTTCACAAATTTGCTTTCGGACTTTGCATAAGTGGGTTTTTTCCTCTTGTTTTTGAATTGTCAACCTTTTCTTCAACCTCCTTTGTGATAACTTCTTCCTTTTTTGGACATTTTAGCAAACTTTTTGGATTTAGTCATTCTCAAACCTTAGTGTCAACACATAGAATGCCAATCTTTTCTCTTTACATGAGAATTAGCACCCATCTGCATTTCATAGTTCAATACATCTTCCATCCTCTCAAATTCCTGGTGTATTTTCTCTATATCTAAAAAATTTGGATTTCTCCTTTATGATGGTCTACCTCTATACCAAGCCGGTAGATGTTGCAAGTTTGTTGAATTGTAGCAACAAGGGAATGCAAATTGTAATTAATCTATACCTTAGTCTAATTAATTTTTGTCCAATAATTATGCTTTGATCATTACACCACTCTCAACTTTTGTACCTATTTTTGGCATTTCAAACTCCAAGCATTCCAATCTCCAACTAAGTATGACATGTCAGTTTCCTCGGTATGCACTTGTCACATTGTCGTAAATGTTATCAGGACTTCAAACCTCATTACTTGTTCAAGGTAGTGGGTTGGTGAATTAAAATTGGCATCTTGCCTCTCCCTGTTCATTCTTCTGTTGTGGAAGCCCATCCCGTGCATTTGCTTCTCAACCAGACATCTCACCCTTCTGTAGCGAGACCCCTGCATCTGCTACTCAAGCAGGTTCTATTCTACTTTTGTTTTATAGTTGCATAGCATTTCCAATGCAAGGCAAACAACTACAAGTTACACACCAAATTGGCGATCAATCCTAAATCTCTCTATAAACTTAATAGGTAGGACTAAACTATTATGACCCAACACTAAACTTTTCCATCTAGGTCGATTGATCCATAATGTAACGCCCGGAGGGATCTCATGGTCAGTGAACTATAGATTTTAAATGGCTAATGTCCCATATATTTTAAACGGTTAATGTCGCATAGGTTTTATATGGGATTTCCATGAGAGGAAATAAAAATATTCTACTCTAAATGCCATCTTTTTGCAACTTATAATGTGTTAAACCATATCTTTATGGTTAATGCCTCATAGATTTAAAATCATATCTCAATAGATATCAGTGATTTTACTATCCCCTTCTAAATATATTTTGACCATTAAATAATTGAAAAGAGAGATAAATTAATATTAAGTTAATTTTAAAATTACAGTCAAGTTAAGCATCAAATCAATTGGATATATAAAATTATATACATCAAAACCTTCAACTTAAGAAATGTGATTTTCTTTACAATATTTCATTAAATGGATATTTCCTACCAATTTCATTGAATTTAGGATAGTTTTGGAATGCCCTAAAATAAAGTGGAGAGGGTTTTATGGGGAAAGGAAATTATTAAAAGAAATTTGAAAACCTAAAATGCAAGATAAGCACCAATTCTCATATTTCATAATATTAAGAATCAATTTCAAGTGAGGATAGATGGAAGTGGATACATTATGGAAGTTATCTTAATGTAGACAAGTAAGCAATGTGCTATATCCTCTAATGAATGATCTTATGAAGTGGAAGAACCATATAAACTGAAAAAGGCCATCAATAACACTAATCACTAGACTTTGTAATATTTGTAGGTTCATATTGACCTTCAACAATTAAGACACTAGAAATGGATGGGATGTTTGCAAAACTTTATCTCATAATCATTTATAAAAATGGAAATATAACACATAGGAAGACATCCTATTGATTCTATGTGCATTGAAGATCATATCTTTAGCTAATTTGGTGCACATGGATCCTTTCACTCATGATTCATACAAAGAGGAAAGAACATAAGATTACAATTTCATGAAGATATTTCATGGATACAAGGCCAAAGTCATGAAGAATCAATTAAAGTGACAGCAATATTTAGTATCATCTCCAAGATGCATTTCTCAACAAGATATATAAGTGTTATACACCTATATAGGTGAGAGGAAAAAACTAATAACAGAGGCCCATAACTCTGATGTTGGAGGCCATTTTGGTTTTGAGAAAACAAATAATAACTTGTAGATATGTGTCTTGTGCCAAATTCAGGAAGATGTAGATTGATTCATTAGAGGATGCATACGCCATTGCACTAGTAAGACCAACAATGGGAAGGAAGGTTTATATCAACATATACATATAAGTACTAGACCATGGGAGAACAATGCATTTTGTGGGAGGTTTTTCAAGAAGCATGTTACGGATTTTGTAAATAAAATAGCTTAATAAAATAGTGTATAAACCAATGTACAGCAAATATGAGAGTGAAACATAAATCCTAAAGTTATAATAGAGATGAATTAAATAATAAATCCTTATATTTATTCTCCATTATTTCTAGATTCATTGTGTTAAGGAGGGGTTTATCGATGTTTCATACCTACGATACGCAATCCATATTCTTACCTATCATGAAGATGGACTACATATCATAGGTCCGAAACGTCGATCAACCCCTCCTTAACATAATGAATCAAAAAATCATGGAGAATAAACGAGCACACTATGAAATCCTGAGAGAGAAAAATCATTATATTCATTAAGAGAATCCTTAATTATAATGATTGTAACTACATCTCTCTTTATAATATTCCCTATCTCTCCATATAATATCCCCAATTGTACTTGTGGGTCCCCTATTAGGGTTATCCCTATTAAATATTCATGTAACCACATTACCTATATATTCAACCCCATATATACATCCCATGGAGTTATAACATATCACCCCATAAAAAGGATTTGTCATCAAATGTTTGTAGCTAAGGATTTTATATGTGATGAAACCTAATAATAGTAATGGTTATTTATATTTGTTCTCTCTTGCTACTACTATTGATTATCCATCCATCTATATTTAATTATTTTTTTGTCAATTCTTCATGGCTTCCTTTCCTTTGATTGCATGTGCATTATTATAGCTTCTCCAATTTGTTATAGTTTTTGTTCTTTGATAACATCACATTAAATAATGGTCCCTTTTTGCCTCATTATATGAACCATTGATTATTTCATCTTCACCCTTTGTAATGTTGACACTTATTGTATTTTTTCCGATATTTCATTGTAAAGAGGTATCAATATGGTTCCACCATTAATGGTGCTTCGTAAATTTTGATGCCCTTATCACCCCCTCTCCTTTTTGGTACAATGACATGCTCCAACTATTATAATTATTGACCTTCAATTGCTTCTACTTTTGAGAAAATAAGATCATATTTTTCCTTCATATTCTGAAGATGATGTTCAAATTCAACAATTATTTTATGGTGACCTTCTTATACCTTCTCATCCTTCTCCTTTTGTACTAAATGGTTGATGTTATCCATCATTCTATCCTTCTTCAATTATAAATTGAACTTTTAATTTGACATATATTCAAAATTTAGGGTTTCTTCAACCTTCTTGCCAACATAATATTCAAGTGTTTAGGTAGTTTATTCATCTATAATCTTTCAAAATACTAACTAATGACATAGACCATATCCTTAGTCATATTATATGATTCCTAAGAGTGATCTCCCCGCAAAGTGATATTCTTAGCACGTACTATAGCAATGTAAGATAATCGAAGAGTTTATGGAAGCATGGGTATAGGCGAAAATAAGGGACTTCCTATATACCCAAAGGTACATGGAAGATTAAATCTCTAAGCATATTTTATGTAATGTGGTACTAATTGCTAGATACCAACATAGGTTCACTAGGGAGCCCAACCAAGTGACTCAAATTTCCTACATGTATGTTTCCTAGTACTGTTTTTTTCCTAGTAAATATCATATATTTGTGTTTAAAGATGCTTGAACATGTTTCTAGCTTTAAAAAAATATGTAAAAATTGGACACGTGCTAGCATTGGAAATGTAACAACCCAAACAAAAGGAATGCAGAAATTTTAAAACTTTTATTTCCTTTTCTTCAGCAGGAGTTTGGCATAGGAGACAAGGGTGACAACTAAACCCTTAAAGTACATATGGACTCTAAGATTCAACAAGAAAATGTGAGAGGCAGGCGTCGAGCAGAAAAGAGTTGTCACATCAATGAGCGATCGCTCAATGGAGTTAACCAAACTGTTTTTCTCTGCTAGGGTCAACCTTCAAATATTATGAAGATTCTACCACAAGATCTACGATCGAGAACCGAGGGGGTATTAATTCCCAACTATATCGCACCATCACCATAATAGACTGATTCTTTTCTGCCCAAAACACATCACTCAACTGCTGCATCACAACCCAAAAATAATGAGCGGATCTCACAAGGAAGAACATGAAAACGTCGAGTTGACAAGTAGGGAAACATTCCAAAAAGTTATTGAGGGTTCTTGTCTTTCACTTAACAGTAAGTTCACGAAATTTAACAGTTATTTATAGACCATGACCATCTGCACATCGCATGCACTCCACAAACGTATTACATAGGCCTTAATACCACAATTCACTTGGTACTTAACACACAATCACTTCAAATATATAAAATAATCGACTTAACCCTCCAACCTTTAAATCGAGGTCCCTAACACATTTCACAATATTTTGATAGATCGGTCTAGGGCTCGCTTCCTGCATTTCACATACTTAGTTTCTTGAATATACAGACAGGGAGGCGAACGAAAGGATTGAACACAGATAACAATTCTTGATGGTAACCATATCCGAGAGCATTAACATGATCATACACAAAGAATTACACTGAATAATAAAATTTGAATGAATTCATGTGCTAGCTAGAGTTAATATATAAGGGAAAGCAGGATGGCAAAGTGCGCAGGTATTTCCCATGAGATGTTGCAGTTGTTTCTATGAACATTCCATGCACTAAACCCGACTAGACCAGAAATTGGATAGTATTTGGTTTAGGGACTGAAATTTTGTTAAGAAAATGCCAGAGAATTTGATGAGACAAGAATGCCTTGTAGCACTAGGAGATAGGATGACATGGCAGAGAGATGTACCTAGAACTAATGTGGTGCTGTCAGGATGATTCATGGAGATGGATGAAACACCGAATGAAATGCTGCTGGCCACCCACGCTTGTGAAGGTTATTTCGGCCTGCCAACTCCTGTAAAAAATTCATTACACATATCTTGAGAGCTGGAGATACATACAGAAGCAATTTATGGAAATAACAACAAATAATGCATACGCTGAGGCTATTTAGTTTATATACGAGTTGGTGCAAGGAGGAAATGTGCCCTAAGCAGGCATAGACTGGATCTCATAGTTGAGCATGTGCCTTGTAGGATGTGTGACAACTGTTTGGCAGCGCTAGATTATGAGAATATATAGCAAATATTTCTAGACAATGCTCGCCCCAAAAATCTTATGAACTGTTGCAAAATGCTCACTGCCTTCATCATAGCCTTAGTATGGATAGAACAGCATCCTTTCACCCATTTCCTTCTAGGAAACTTGCAAGCCCTGAAGGCGCTCCTCCAATGCACAAGATTTGAACTACCGAGTCCCGGCGATGAGTTTTCTGAGGTATCCTTGATGGATCTTCTGCCATGGCGAAGAATGGAGGAAATTGGTGAGGAACCGTCCTTTGGTAACTTTCGTGGAGCGCGGGCATTTGAGATTTGAAATTCAAATTCGCTTTTTTGAACACCGTGTTTGAACATTGAAGGGACAGGATATATATATTATGCATTATATGCATGGACTTGGTATATGACATACATTAGATTCTTAATAAATTTGTGGTCAAAATAGGTTATTTTGATATAAGATTATTTTATTTTTTATATATTTATTTCTTCTTCAAATATAGGATCAAAATAAGATTGAGTTACAAATTTTTTAATTGAACTAGCTCAGACTTTAGAGTGCTAACAATATATTAAATGAACTAAATCTGTGAAGTTGGTTATTATTCAGCAAACTAAAGAGTTGATGGGCATAATTCTATGAAATCATATTTATGCAGACTAAGTACAATGCTTCAAAAGATATAAGTTGAAAATAGAAAAGCACTACAAACATAAAAGTTGAAACAATTTTAGAGGGCATACAAAACCAAATTATAATAAGGGAATTTCTTTACTCATTTTCATTACTCAAACATAACAATATATATACACATTTACAACATTTGCCTTACCACTATGTTTGAGGTCCATGGTAGACTCTCTCAATTGCCATGTCTCAAGACCATCTAGCTAACCCCTCTCAAATGACAACCATTTTTTTATTATTCATGTTTACTCATGGTGCAGCTTCCCCTATGCTTCATCCATCTTCAACTACTCTTTAACTTCCATATGACTACTTGAGCACATCTTTGTCGCTTCAACTTCCACATTGATATTTCATCTTCCCTTAGTGCACTTCATATGTCATGCACAGTTACCCCATGCTCATCATGTGCACTCATTGTCATGCACATTTTTGCTCACATGCACTTGACTCATAGTTGGAATAACTAACTTGCATCCTCCTTGGATGCACATTCCACTTGAGCACACCCCTCAAAGTATCGCATGTTTTTTTTTGTTAATCCATGCATGATCGACATTATTTTATTTTCTCTTGCCGTACCACATTATATCTTCTATGTTTTCTTTTGTATCAAACTTGCTTGTGTAACACTAGCATGTACCAAGTACTGGTACATGCTAAGTACTGTACTTCCTTGAAGCCTGTACCAAGTTGCTTAAGTAGTCCTAATCCCCTTGTTGTTACAACTATGTTTGAAATTCATGCAGGCAAGCATTCTTTGACATTGGTGTTCGTGGAAACAAAAAATGGATCTGATTCATTGGAATACTGGTTGTGTTCCAATAGGTTTCCACTGTTCCAGCAACCAGTATTCATGGAGACAGAAGCCAAAGGAGCGTGAGAAAACGACTTCAAGCATAGAGCTATTGACTCATCAACCGTGCGAGCTCCATCGACCATTCAACCAATGTTACATAACGATGTGTGGGCTCCATCGACCATTCAACCAATGTTACATAACAATGTGCGGGCTCCATCGACCATTCAACCAAAAGTTGTTTGATAGTTCACAGAGTCACATTGTATCGTTTTGTGCGGGCTCACGGTTATGATTGGAGACTAGTCCTTGGAGGGTGCACAAAATGGTATGTTGTGCAGCCCCTCCGCAATGCCAAGAGTCAAGACCATGATCTGTGCACAAAACTAAACTTGTTGTCCCATGTGCAAGCTCGACTCTACATGCGACGATACACATTTGATGGTTGCACCATGGTATTGCGGGCTCATCATATACACATTGGCCAGTGCAAAGGCGATTTGTGTGAGCTCACCATCATAATATGTGACTGGTCTTAAGAGGGTGCACAAACTTTGCTTCGTACTTTGTGCAAGCTCTCGTCTCATGATGTTGCAAATAAGATTGGACGCACAAAACATATGATATACCATATGATATAACCCATGTAACATTTCATTGTTTTTCACCGCTTTTCATATGCCATTTCCGATATGTTACATGGGTGTATAAAGCTATTTTTCCAAGGATGCTTCTTCGAAAAAACTAAGTCTTTTCTTATTTTTCTTTTAGGTTCACTCTTTGGATGGTTTAGGGGTGAAACAAACTGAGGGTTTTCATCAAGTGGAATTTAAGCTTATGGAATCAGGGATAGTTTTCTCACTCATAGTTTGTCAAACTTTTCAAGGATGAATTGCTTGTACAGAAAGAATAGGCAGTAAGGGCAGGGGGGGTTTACTATATCCAAGTGTATGGCATGATAATAAAAAAACCCGTAAAAGAGAAATATTAGACATGGTATGATAAAACATACCTTATAAGGACTCCGTCCAAATTGTAGTTGTATAGACATCATTAAAGAGTAACAACACTTGGATCAGTGGCCTTTAACTCAAAATTTTAGGTGGGGCCCCACATCACATAACTTGGGGAGTTGTTGAGGGATCAATAGATTATTACATACACCAAAGGAGAAGCTCGAACTAGGCATAAAATTACTTGTGGAAGGTATTCCAAGACTAGGAAAACGTAGGGTTGGAATGTGTTTGCTAATAGATGGCATTATGAATGAAGAGACATTGGGAACATGTGGCATATGGGTAGAAGAAATGATTTTGATAACTAAATATACATAAGAAGCATTCATGTTTCCTCAAAAGACACTAGGTGTAGTGGAAGTACATCCCATGCTTGTTAGATTAACCATAATTTGGTTCTAGACATATTATGTTGTACATTTTGAACAAATTTAAAGGGATCTATGGGAAAAGGTACATCTAGTTGTATCAAGACATGATCGTCAGGTTGGGTCAAGGGAGGATTATAATGGGTCAGTGTCTAAATGTCAATAACTTCAATTTTAGGTGTCCCTAAATATTCGGTTAAGTTTGTATTTGTATCAGGCGGATCATGTATGATGATATGTATCAAGTAGATACTTGGTATGCATCAGGTAGATGCATTGTATGAATTGTGAAGTATGTTGAACTTGTGATATTCATTGACATTGATTGGTATATTGAATTACGCCTTTTATATTACTTATTTGTCTTTATTATCCATTGTTGACTCCGTGCAAGGAACTAATATTATCCATAATGATTGTAGAATGGTATTTCCAGGTTTGTTGGTGCTTACAGGTGTTATTCCTCCATTAGGGACTCTCCCATGGGTTTAGGACTTAACCAAAGAAGATGAGGAGTTAGGTTATGGTGACATTGGACCTATGTCCTCCCCACTTACTGTAACTAGCCCCTTGGTCCACACAGCCTAGGTGTTCTAGGGATAATAGTTTGTATAATAACAGGGAGGAGGAGAGGGGTTAAAGAGAGAGAGGGAGAGAGTGTGGGAGTTAGAAAGGAGGGGGGTTAAAGATAATCGGAGAGAGAGATGGGGTTAGAGAGAGAGTGGGGGGATGGGGTAGAGATGTGGTTTGTTATGGAAAAGGGGATAGAAAGGGGGATGAGAGGGAGGGAGGTAGCATGGGAGGTATAGATTAGAAAAGGGATAGATCTAATGAGTATGGTGGGAAGTATGGAGGAGGGGATTTTTGGAGGGATATATTGAGAAATGGCGGGAGGGAGAGAGAGGGGTAGGGTGTGAGAGATAGATAAGGAGAGGTGTAGAATGGATATATTAGGAAATAATGTGAGGGAGAGAGGGGGTTAGGGTTTTAGAGATAGATAGTACTTAAAACCAGAGTTTATTATTATGAGGACCCATCCTCCAACATAGTTAAGAGGGTTTTAGGAATAGTAGATTTCAATTATACAAGACATGTTCCCCTACATACAAGGAAATCATCCAAATGGGTCTATTTACCCAATAGCTCCATTGGCCTAGTCATGATGGAGACATTCATCAAAACATTCTTACCATGCGAGCATTAACGAATTCGAGATAAAATTCTTGCAAAATTACTACCCATTTCGTATAGTTTCCCCTCATTATACGATGGGACGAAATGTGTTGCATGGGGTTCATTTTAGACACTATTTTTGTTTTTCATGGAAATATATAATGCCCAAGTATTTAATTAGCATGAACCACTGCTAAGGCAAACTCCTCTACCTAGGAATACCTAAATTCAAGGACAACAAGGCCCTTACCAAGATAGTATATGACATATTCCCGATATGAATCATCTTCTTGTACTAATACCATCCCTAAACTAGATTCGGTAGTTTCCAAATATAGCTGAAATATATACTATAGTTCAGAGGACTAAGTATCAGGGTTGACATCAAGATTTTCTTCAATGCATCGAGTGAGTGTTGAGTTTGGTCATCCCATATGAATGGTGCATCTTTTTTGAGAATACACATGAAACATTTATCTATTTTGGCATAATTTGTGATAAATCTTCTAAGTAAGTTTGATTTCCCTTGTAGCATTTGAAGTTGTCGGATTTTTTTCAGGGAGGAGGGGGGGAAACTATAATATTGCATCAACCTTAAGGGAATAAGCCATAATCCTATACTTGGATACAATGAAACCAAGTAATCTTTGAATATCCACACCAAAGATGCATTTATTTGGGTTCAACCTAATGTTGTACTTACGACATCAAATGAATACAACATGTAGATGTGCACAGTGTTCGGCCCTTTTCTTAGATTTAGCTACCAAGTCATCAAGATAAACCTCGATGACTTTCTGAATGAGAGAGAGATGACTTTCCGAATGATCTAAATAGAGATCTCCTGATATCTACTTATACAAACCTATTTTCCCAGTGACCTTATGGGGCCGAATTGTCTAGCTAGGTACATCCACAATATAATATATATTTCAGGGCCGACCCCACACATGGTGGTCTAATAACCCATCGGCAAGTACACACACTTGCGACACTTGTCAATCCACATGACGACACTTCCTTATAGAGGAATAACACATCTCTAATAAGGGTACAATAAATATATATATGAAATACATAGATGAAATACATTCCAAAGTTACATATACATCAACACTCCCTCTTAACTAGGAAGGTATTTCTTGACACAGATCTGCTAGACAAGTCTTCTTCTCGAGATCATCGTCATCGATGCATCGTCATCATCATCGTCACTGCTGTTGCTATCATATACGTGTACTTCAGATATAGGAGCATCATATAAATACCCAATTTAATTAAGAAATAGGCACAATCAAGCTAATGTGAAGTTTAAACTCAAGCAAATATGTCAATCGAAGGAGGAAACTGTTGTATTGCAAAGAAGCTCTGAATCACTAAAAAAGGAAAATGTGGCCTTCCAACGCAGTAGATCGACGATGTGATAATTTGCCATAACATTCTCCAATGATTGTTTATGTTTAGATATATGCAAATGCCTAAAGTACTCAAATGCATTTCTAAGTAATGCTCTAGGTGCAAACTTATATGTTTTTATGCAGTTAAGTTTAACAAGCATTTTCACTAGGAGCAAGCGGATCAGTGCTTATCTGCTCAAGCGTGGTATTCCGTCATAAGTCGACATCATCGTCACTCTCCCTGTGTGTGATTTACCCGTACTCTACGACCCTTCATATTCCTTTGTGTGTCCGTCGGTGAACCGTTTCACCTGTCGCTACACACATTTCTCACAAACGTAAATTAGTAGCAATGTCCTCAATAATCACAATTTGATTTATAAATCTGTTGCTTCATTAAGCATCTATAGTTTACTCAATCGTTACTCATTCGTCTAATCACATAATCAATTGCACAACTAGTCGTTAAGCACCATTCATATGTACAGTTTTCATATCAAAGTTAATTGTTAAACAACATGAAATCGTCCATTCACAATAACTACCCAAATGCACATATATCAATCAATCGTAATCATAAATATACTCAAAATAAAATCATAGGGTTATTTTATTAATGTTTCAAACAGTCAGGTCACTCAGCAGGTGCCCTCAATGTCTACAGTAGTCTAGGGGCACTACATACACCCCTACTTATTTAGAACTTCGTCCCGAAGTTCAGAATAAATGCGGAAATCTATGATGCTTCTTAGCTGCATCCTCCCAAGTCGCACAGCTAGGACTATAAATGTCCCACTACACTTGACTTGACCAATCCGTGCTAATCATTAAGCAAGATGTAATCAATCAATTATCCCACCCCACACAATATAATTTAATTCCTTAATTCATTTATCAATTATTATCGTCATTCACATCTTCAGGTTTTCCTCAATCATTTAAGACATAACAAGGCTCAAGAGACCACTATATCGAAGTTGTTCAGCCATGTCACTTGACAGGTGCCCTTAAGGTCCACAGTCATTCTAGGGGCATTACATACACCCCCTCTTAAATAGAACTTCATCCTGAAGTTAATTTTTGTTCTTGTACTTTCGACACTAAGCTTTATCTTAATTTCCTATTATCATCTTCTTTCCATTCCCTTCTATTTTTCTCCAACAATCATGGCCATATTAAGCACAAGTGGTTCTAATCATTATTATTATTATTATTATTTTCCAACATGGTTCCAATACATTCTCAGGAACTCAATCATAATTGTGTATAATATCAATTCGATAGTACATTCAATAACTGTCGGTCCCAACTAGATTTTCGATATCACTTATTCTTGTCATTAGTATCATCATGTTCAGCTCCATGAGCTTATCATGTATTTCTCTTATCTCTTCGTTTATGTTGTCATAGGACCACTTCGACAGATTCATCAAGTCGCACAAAGTGTCTTCTTAACCCCATCAAGTTCCATCTCGAGGGCTAGTTGTCATTTTATCATGTTTGATTATGACCTAAGGTTAGCTTCATTGCGTTCTATTTATTATGCTAATCGTCTCCATACTTCTTTTTACGAAACATTGCCTTCATTTGACCATTTCGATACCATGGTTAAATTTCAAGTTCGTAGTCATGAGTTTTCATAAATGGTTTTGTCGTAATGCAAAATGCATGTCGTTGAGTTCAGCTCATCATACCAATCACATTGATATCTCGTTTTCAAATTTTAAGTTGGTTTCTCTTCCTCGACAATCCGTCAAAGTCTCGTCAATCTGAGCATCTTGGTGTCTTATCATTTAAAATTGATCAATTTTCGTCATTCAGCAAATCCACCGATTATATCCGTCCACTTGTTTTCTCATCATGGCTATGTAGAAAAAGGTTTAAAATATCGTTGGTCTTTGTTCCAAGTTTCTCCGAATATATTTTTCTTAAAATACAATTTTACGTTATTGATACCATCTCTATTCGACAATTTAATGCTCGTAGTTAGTGAATGATTTTTTTTTTTTCTTCTTCTTCTTCTTCTTCTTTTTTTATACTATAAGTGTCTACTCCTAAGTTATAGTTCTTTGGCTTTCCAAAGCATTTGTTCTGGAACAATTATTCCATATGTGAATTGGCAAGGATCTCTATCATTGTTGAAATATATCTTAAATAAGTAACACTTGCAAACGGAAACCCTAAGGGTACAATTTGACAAAAAAGAAGGCTATATCTTTAATCTTACAACCTACAATCCCCTAAGTGAACTGTGAAATATAGGCATGTGTTAACTTTTCATCTAGTTCATTTTATAACATCAAGAAATATCATAACAGTATCTTATCTTTCAACCAGTTCATATTATCATATAAATGTAGTATAAATATAATAATACATTAGCCTTTCATAGTATCCCATAAAATAATTATGAACTATAAACAAGGCATTAACCTTTCCTTTACATCTTGCTATCCCATTAACGAAATATGAAATATGGTGATGCATTATCCTAAATTTACCTAATTCATTTCATCACATAAACATAATATAAAATATAATATAATAATACATTTAACTTTTCAAATTACATAAGAAAGTACAAAATATAGACAAAATATTAATCTTTCTTCTACTTCCAGTTATCCCCAAAAAAAAATGTAATATCACACTACTTTATACTATCATGCATAAATAAAAAATATTACAATATCTTTCAACTAAATCTTATAATTATAATAAGGTATTATAAAATATAATAATACATTAACTTTTCATCCATGCCATAAAGAAATATGAAATAAGAACATGCCATAAAGGAATATGAAATAAGAACATACCATACATTATCATCCATTTCATGTCATTGCATAAATGAGAAATATTGCAATATCATTCAACTAGTTTTTATAATTAGAATAATGTATTATAATTATTGATGTAGTACCACACGAAGCGCCATACAGTCCCATCGAAAACGTGCAACTTGATCATGAGCCAGCTGCAGCCATATCCTGGAGATCTCATCGTACACAGTCTCGCTCCCGCCATATCCTCAAGGTTCAACGCCCACCTACCTGCATTCAATGCCCATCTACCTACATTCAAGGCAGTGCAGTCCATTGCAAAATGCCAAGAGACCTGGTCCTCATTCTCGTCCTACAAATTCCTATAGCTGGAGCTGCTGAAACATTGTTCTTGTCCTCTACAAATTAGAACCTGAATCCTATTGCGAGCAGCTGGAGCGGCTGAATCATCCTCCTGTAAATTAGAACTTCAGGTACTCCTCATCCTACAAATTCCTATCATTCTCGTCCATTTAGTTTAGTATCTGTATTTTGTACAAGGCCCATGGGGTATGGGTATTTTTGTGCCTTCTTCAAGTTATAAGAGGTTGCATATTTCAGTTACTGGAGATATCTGCGAGTCTGTTGTATGCTTGAAAATCTTGATCTGAACATTCCCATATAAATTTCGTAGCAACGTTTAAATTTGTAGTTTGTATGTTCTTATTTCAAACTTTATCAGTTTTTAGAGGTTTGGACTGGTTCTTATACTTTGTAGTGCAACTTATACCGTAGCATGGATTTATATTTAGTGTACCTGACTATTGCTCAAGGGACGCTCCCTCTAGTCACTCATCCTAGTACTTTTGTTTAAAGCACTTCCCAGCACAGTCTTTGCAAGGTCGGAAAGCCCCCCTGGAACAGATGGAAAAACCTTTTGAAGGTCTAATTTAGGCGCTTCACAGTAGCGAAAACACTCCAGCTCTCCATAGGAATCAGAAAGACGCTTCAGGTCAGAGTGCAAAGCATACCCTAACTTCAAAATGTTGGTTGAATGAAATACAACTTTAAGGCACAAGTCCAGTGCACCTGGTTCTTTGTTAAATAAATTCACCATCTCAAATATAAAAACCTTTTTTGCAGTAGCAATCTCTGATATCGAAACCTACAGAATTGAAGGTAATTCAAGGTTCCAAAAAAATAAAAGACAAATCATCCTTGGTTAATCGAGACGATGGAAGGGATGATTTTCCATAACTTGATTGCAATTATCTTTTTGAGGATCTTGTATTAAACGTTGTAGAGGGAGATGGGCCTAAATCTATCTACAGATGTCTATATTAACGTCGTTTTCCATGAAATCGTTTTCCTGTATCGCCCATTTGAATTTTGAATTTTGAAATTTTTTGTTCCGCCTTACTACTAGATACAAGTGACATTGCCGCTTCCCACCCTCGTTTGAGTTCGAACATATTCATAGATAGGAGCACACGATATTTTTTTGTCACTGGCCTGGAGTTTAATTCACAGCCATGGCTGACCTAAAGCCTATAAAATCCTATTTGTATGGATGAGCTGCTTACTATCTTATGAAAATCCGCCTCCTCAAATGATGATGAGAAGCCCAAATTGAGAGTAAGAGGTTATATAATTCTCTTTTTGGAGACTTTTGCGGGGGATTTCTCCCTACTTCATGTCTAAATAATGACACTGATATTACTATTTGCATTTTACACCACTGTCATTATGATTTGCATTTACACCTCTCTCACTCTGCTGTCGTGACTATGCAAATTTAGGTAGTTACCATCCGACTCAATTTTCCAGCATGATGAATCTTTACCGCCAACCTTTACAAGTTTTGTAAATGGGAGTAAAATGGTACTAGTGTAGTGTTCTTCTGTAAAAATATATTAAGAAAGGGTTCACTCAGGTGTAGAACTATAGACTTATTTGATTATTCTGCCAACTCAATGCAAGTTTTGGTTACAACTCTTTTGACATTAACATGGTTGGAAACTTTTCATGTCAAAAATAAAAATGTATTTTATTTTTAGATAATTTATTTTTTATTTATCAAATTAAAAAAATGTAGATGTTATAAATTGTGAAAACTTCAATTTTATAATATCATGAATCTGGGTTTTTGACAAATGGTACTGACATGATAACATGATAGTAATTTCACAATTGCATTTAATATAGGCCGTTATTAGGTTTTCTTAATATAATGGATCTATATTAAGCATAACCTCTTCTCAATTGAAATATATACTTATTGTTGTGCTCCAAACTAACTTTATATGAGTCGATTGAATTGTAAAAGTTTGTAACTTCATATGAGTAGGCTGATTTGTAAAAGAAATATATACTTATTCTTGTGTTCCAAACTAACGGCATATGACTCGGTTGAATTGTAAAAGTTTGTAACTCCATATGAGTAGGCTGAATTGTAAAAGTTTGTAACTCCATATGAAAGTGTCTATTGTTTGGATTTTTTTAGTATTTTTTAAATTATTAATGATATTTTAATGGAATTTAATATTTATGTTAATTACTTTTAAACCATTCACATTATCACATTATCATTGATGTTTATCTTAATTAAAAAAAAATTATCTAAATTATCAAAACATTTTATGATTTTGGTTTGGATTGTTTATTTTATGAGATTATTTAAAAAATAAATATTTGTCATTAGAATTATCAAAATATTTTATGATTATGTTTTTGAAAAAACATTTAATGATTTTGTTTACTTGAATTACATTACATCATTTAATGATTTTGTTTTTCCACTACCCTTGATCAATGCATTGATTGCATTATATCATCTCAATTATTGGCATATGAGTTGTACCACATCTCCTTCATCTTCTTGCCACATAATTTCTACTCATCCCAAGGATTTTTTTGACTTTCTACTTTCCATAACACTTACTTAAAAACGAAGGGCTAACATAGAACATGTTATTATGAGTGTATAAATATTATTACGTCTAAATTTATGATAGAAATAGGAAGTGTTCCCCTTGTCATCCATAAGCAAATTGAATAGTTGAGTGATTTAATAAAAAAATTGTAAAAGGATTTAATAACAATCCACCAGTGTTTGGTCTTGGAACCCTCTCTTATTCTTGAGGTTTTGGAATCCTTAATTTTCTTTAAAATATAGATAAATTTCTAGGAAATAGTTTACATTGTTCAAATAGAGCCATTAGGTGTTTTTCTATTTTCGAAATATTGATTTTAAAAGTATACCATTAATTAAAATTGATTTAAAATTTTCAATTGGATATATTTAAAAAATAATAATAAATCCATAAGTAATGAATGTTTTTTTGCAATAAAATTGAGTTTACATTTATTAAGCTTAATAGAGTAGTAAACCTTTTTCTAATTTACTTACATTCAAAACATGAAATGAAGCATCCAATAGTTCATATTACCCCATCTTTGAAAAACCCAAAATTCCATGATGATGAACTTCTTTTCATCTTCAATATAATTTGCTATTTGTTATTTCATCTTGGTATTGTTTAACACAAGCCATTCAACTTTCAATTCACCTAATTAACTTTCAATTAAATATGGGCATCTAGGCCATAACATGGTTAAGAGAGGTAAAGAATTATTAAAATTGCAATTTCAACTTTAGAATTATTATGTAGGAAAATGCAATTTCGGCATTTTGATAATTACAAGTTTTAGAATTTCAACAAGTATAATTGAGAATAACTCACATTCTGTAAAATGAAAATGCAATTTCAACGATCATGAAATGCATTGAACCAAGAATTGAAAAATTAAAGATATTGTAATTTTTTTATGAAAAATTGTAATGTGACCATCCAAAAATTGCAATTGTAATTTTTTTTTATCATTATATAATTACACCTACATATTTTTTGAATTTAATTTTATGTAGGATGTTAAATATAATAAATACTAAGACAATTTGATTAAATACATGGATTTATAAAACCCTAGATCTTCACCAAACCACTTAAACCACTCTTTATTATTTATTTATATATATTTCTTTCTTTCTTTCTTTTCCAAAATTTTAAATATTTATATATATTAAATTTAAATATTTTAAATTTCTCCCTTAAATATAAATTATAATTTAAATTTTATCTATGCTAATTTAAATATAACTTCACCAACCACTTCAACCTTACTATAATTGACCTTAAAACTTTAAATCTATGAAGAACTTTTAAATTGAAAGTTCGTGAGTAGCTTTATATTTTTAAATATTAACTTTTAATTTTTTAAGAAACCTAGGTTATAACATTATATGGAATCTAATTAAATTTAAATAAAATAATACTAGCGCTATATAATTATACACGAAATTTAAATAAAAATATATACGAAATTTAATTAAATATAAATAAAATAACACTAGCATTATATAATTATATAAGAAATTTTGCCGAAAGCCCTTTTATTTTGATATGGTATTTTTTTTATTTTTTTTAATTCTTATCAACAACTAAATTAAATTAAATTAAATAATAATTAATAAAATAAAATAAATTAAATTAAATTGAATTGAATTAATTAAAAAAAAAATTAAATTGATTTAATTAAATTAAATTAATTAATTAAATGACATTAAATTAAATTAATTAAATCAAATTAAATTAAAAGTCATTAAATTAAATTAATTAAATTAAATTAAACGGATTAAATTAAATGAATGTTAAGAGACACTACATTAAATTAATATTTAAAAAACATTAATTTAAAATAATAATAATAAAAATTAAAACAATATAAAACGCAAAAAAAAAAAACCTTTTCTTTTACATGTTTTTTTTTTTTAATTCTTATCAACAACTAAATTAAATTAAATTAAATAATAATTAATAAAATAAAATAAAAAAATTTAAATTAAATTGAATTAATTAAAAAAAAAATTAAATTGAATTAGTTAAATTAAATTAATTAATTAAATGACATTAAATTAAATTAATTAAATCAAATTAAATTAAAAGTCATTAAATTAAATTAATTAAATTAAATTAAACGAATTAAATTAAATGAATGTTTTTTAAATATTAAATTAATATTTAAAAAACATTAATTTAAAATAATAATAATAAAAAATTAAAACAATATAAAACACAAAAAAAACCTTTTCTTTTTCACATGGGGATTGACGCCAAGGCAGGAACGACGGTTCTCCTTATTCCGCGTTGGCAACATGCACGCATGGTAAGGGTGGTTGGTGGTCGCGGAAAGGAAACCACCATCCCACGTGTTCATTCCTTACTCGTCTGCATTCCAATAAAGCGGTATAGTAAACCGCTCATGGGCAATGCGGAAACCGTCTCACGTGCCGTCAAAAGTATGCCTATTTAAGGAGGAAATAAGGTTTTATTTGGCATTGTAGGGCTGCTTCGACTTGGCTCTTGGTTTCATGTAAGAGCCTCGGTGCTGGGCAGATATGTGGGTAATCTCATGGACAATGGGAGATATGATATCCGTGGGACCCTCCTGGCTTGGCATTCGGTTCCCTGATGTAGGGGTTAAATTTGACGGGCACCCTTACCCATGAGGCAAATTTTTTTTGACGGTTTGGTTTATAAAGATACCCTTCATATAATGTTTAATAAATATTTTTACCCTTCTATTATTCCTAATATTGTATATACATTTTTTAAAAAGCAAAGTATGAAGTAAATTATAGCATATATACAGCAGCAGCATCAAAAACGTTTTCAGTGGTGGTGTCTCTACTTATTCTTGCAAAGTTTCGATTTAATATTTGGAGCTTCACCAATATTTATTGTGGCAGATTCAAGACCCAAGGGCTGGGGCTTGTAATTTCACTGCAATTTTCAACTTTGGACACTCGAATTATGACATAGGCGGACTTGTGGCAGGCGTGAGGCTGCATTCTCTCCTTCCCAGCCAGGAAAAACACACTTGGAGATACTACGAATCTGGGGAGAGCTTGGTTATAGATTTTTTTTTTATGTACCTGGACGTTTTATATCTTGTTGGGTAATTTCTTGATGTAAAGATTTGAAAGTCTAGACTGACTGTTTGTTAATGAATGAATTACAGACGAGGCAATGAATCCAACATTACTGAGCTAGTATTTGAAATTGGTGGGATCTAACTTTAAACATGGATCAAACTTTGCATGCGTTGGTTCTACCATTAATCCAACCAACACCACTTTCCCTTTGTTTGTTGAAGTAAATCATTTTAATAGATTCAGAGCTGAAGCTATGGATATATTTTCCCAAGGTAAATTTTTCATTTCTATTGTCATTTTTCATCAGCATAGGTTTATCTATTTGACTGGTTTTTTAGTCTCTCATTTAACACAGTTAGTGTAGTTAGTATGGGGAATTAATCAAGCCCTCAAATTAAACTAATTTTTTGGAAATCTATATCTAAAAAATGGATAAATTTTGTAAAAAGAAAATTGCATCTAAACTGCAAAATTGTCTTAATTGAGCATAAATATATTTCTATTTCCTTTAAATTATTAAATTTGGAATCTTACTTTCAATATATTTTAATTTTTTATGAAAATTACAATTTTATTTAGAGTCTAAACTGTAAATGTTGGTTAATAGGTTACCTTATTTTTGATAGGCCCAGCCGTCGGCTATTGTCAACCTCCCACAGCCGAATGTATTTGACAAGGACCTTTACTCCATGGACATGAGCTAGAACGATATCTCACACTCCTTCAGTTCCAATATCAGAGAGAACCAAATAAATACCCTGGCCATTCCCCATATTATTAACAAATTAACATCTTAACTTAAGGTTACTACGGTTTTCTTCGCCAATGGAATCTTATAATTATAGCTTTAGCTAATGGACATTTGTAATGTTACTATTTTGCAAAATTGGTACCAGTAAGGGGGTTGAAGTTTCATGGTTCACAATACGGTACCTACCTCTGAGAAGGATGTTTTCCCCAAGAGCCCGAACCCTTGCATTCGTAGCGATTTATTGGAACTTGATGCGGATGCCTATGGGCTGTAGCGAGAGTCTCCCTTAAGCATAAAGTGCGATCATCCGGAGTACCTGATCCGAAACCCTTGATGGTCCAATTTGGTTCCAGAAGATCTGGTCCCCCGGGGCATGGTTGTTTCAGTGCAAATGATGTTGGCTCTGACATGCTGCATGCCAAACCATAAGGATAATAATATGACTGCCATAGCTTATTGGATAGCTCAATACCCTGGAGATAAAGTCTGCCAAAATTTTAATCTGCAACTGGAAAATGTGTGCCCAATGCCATGAATCACAATGGAAGAAGCCAGGAAATGGCATTGGCAATTACACATTAATTATGGTGTTCATTCAAAATTTATTATCTGTACGATGGACAGATATGATGTGAGAACCAAAGATTTCATAGCAGTGTATTAGGTGAAATTAATTAATTATAGCTTTAAAAAGGGGCATGGTTGAGAGACACTACATTAAATTAATAAAATAAAATTAATATTTAAAAAACATTAATTTAAAATAATAATAAAAAAAATTAAAACAATGTA
The DNA here is from genome assembly GCA_027924585.1 of Larix kaempferi. Lineage (NCBI taxonomy): Eukaryota > Viridiplantae > Streptophyta > Pinopsida > Pinales > Pinaceae > Larix > Larix kaempferi. Next base: position 2,260,881 of record BSBM01000402.1, on the reverse strand, counting down.
AAACGCAAAAAAAAACCTTTTCTTTTTTGCATGCGGATTGATGCCAAGGCAGGATCGACGATTCTCCTTATTCCGCGTCGGTAACATGCACGCATGGTAAGGGTGGTTGGTGGTCGCGGAAAGGAAACCACCATCCCACGTGTTCATTCCTTACTTGTCTGCATTCCAATAAAGCGGTATAGTAAACCGCTCATGGGCAACGCGGAAACCGTCTCATGTGCCATCAAAAGTATGCCTATTTAAGGAGGAAATAAGGTTTTATTTGGCATTGTAGGGCTGCTTCGACTTGGCTCTTGGTTTCATGTAAGAGCCTCGGTGCTGGGCAGATATGTGGGTAATCTCATGGACGATGGGAGATATGATATCCATGGGACCCTCCTGGCTTGGCATTTGGTTCCCTGATGAGTCCTCGACGTTGAGCACAACGCATCTTTTATATATTCCCGTCCTCTTATGTGAACTCAGTGCATGGGATTCGATGGTGGGCATTGATGTGTTAAGTGCGTGGGCCAATTGGCTCTAGTTGTTGAGTTCGGGATGGGCACAAAGGAAAGAAGAAAAATGCTTGGAGGACAATTGATGTGGCATTGGGCTCCGGGCGCTTGGTACACCTGGCTTGAGCGCTAGGGTTTCAAAGGAAGCAACATTTTGTATGAAATTCGTTTCGGACAAAACAAGCAGCAACAATGGAGAGCAGTATGGAAATTGTTTCTTGCATTTGCCATGCTTGTAAATCTTCTTAGTTATTGGTCAAAATGGATCATATCGAGCTCAAATGAAACGATTTCTGCGTCGAAATTGTTGCGATGCTTGTATTATAAACAATATTGCAGGCAACAATATTATTTGAATATTTGTTTTATGCCACATTTATTGAAATGAATGTTTAAAACAAAATGTTACAGGCAAGAAGGCAGATCTGCATTAAAATAATAGGAAATGAAAACTGATCACTTTGGCTGCAGGTCTAAAATTTGGAGAACCCTCTGTAAATCCTGTGCGAGACTCATTGTTTCGTATTTATTATGAATACAATTTCTTTATATAAATGCAATGAAGTGTTTTTTTTTTGTTAGTATTAAATTTTAGATCTAAATATTATAACGGTAATATATATAGTGTTGTAACTTGGTTTATATGTATTTATTTATTTGTTTAAAAACATTGTTTATCCCAAATGCTTTAGCATTGGATTAATATTAGGGTTTGAATATTAAAAGAGTGTATATAGAAATGTTGTTGTTTTTCTGGAAAGGTTTGTTTAATGGGGTCTAGACTGAGCCCTAAATAAGCAGTTATATATATATATATATCTCATTCAAATTCTGTTTCTGTTACGCCTTACGAATAAATGGGAAAAGGCTCTTCAAATTATCTTTTTGCAACCATCATACTGGTTTGTTATTTTCTAGTAAATTTCACTAAAGTTCCAGGTGTAGTTAGGCCCTAAGGTCTCAGTGTCTGAGCCTTGCGCTCTGATACCAACTGTAGTACCCTATCTAGGTACAAGGTCTATTCCAGGTTATCAGGTTATACCTAGTTTTTCCCTTAATTATTGTTAGAAGAAAACAAGAGATTCAACCATCTATATTTATGTTTCTGTAAATGTTTAACTATCTATTTTCTATATGTTTACATGTCTCTGCATTTAAATAAACATAATCCTAAAACTTTCCATTTAATTCTGTTCGTTTGACATGCATAGCTTGGAAATAAAAGAAAATACATTCTAATTAAGCTAGTTCAGAAAAATACCTGAAACCGTCGATTGCAGTAAGATAAGAATATTTCTGGAATGGATTCTGTAAGTTACCTTAACAACCCCAAAATGATGTGTCCACCCTGCCGATCAGCTATTATCGTGCTAACCCTAGGAAATCAACGGATTTCCTAGCCCCCGAGCCCACAGACCGATAATCCCGACAGCCACTTTCCATGGTAATCATTAATGCATCCCCTTTTGAGGTAATAAGGTGGATTATATATTATTTTATATCATCCCAATTTCTCTCTAGTAATGGAATTATTCAATAATTTATTCAAACATATCCTTTTAATTTACTTGGGATGATTAATAATTTATTTAATAAATTCATTATTATTCAACCCACTATACTTTATAAAAGGGATTATTATCATTATTATTATTAATTAAATAATATTAATAATATAATAATAATAACAATAACAATTAATAATAATAGTAATTAATTTAAATTGTGAATAGTAATTTAAAATATTTATTTGGTTAATGGATAAGTGTCAACATAGTACCTCTGTGTATAAACAATGAAATATAATTAATGATTTAATTAATCATGATCAACAATTATATAGCACACTCCTCTATTATTAATGTTTAACTTTTATACTTCACCTTGAAGACACCTTTACTTGAGGATACTTACAATTAATGACATTTATTTTACACATGAGAACTTGATAATCTTTTACTAATTAAGTCATCCACTAAACACTTAATTGACTTATCCATGATAACTTATATCATTGTTAAATCTTGATAAGTAGGAAGAATTTCAACGTGTCTCAACGTGTTTGAAACCAATAAATTTAAACAGAGTTTATAGATAATCTGCCGGGGTTAATTTTTTTTAAAGACGTTACATGTCAGGTCATATATCAGATCCTTTTTTAATCCAAAGAATTCGGTGGGTTTAATTTAGGTTTAAAAGGATAAAAGTTACCTCATATATGTCGGTTAGCTATCTTGTTGGTGTATGAGACTCCCTTGTTTACCCTTAAATACGATTGCTACTATCATTAAATATTCATCTTTAATTATAGGACTAATAAGAATAAATCCTCAACTCAAAGATGTAGTTCTTGAGCGTATGAAAATGAGAATCTAGAGTATGATTGATTCCTTTGAATTCTTCCAATTGTTTCATACTTGATAGAGAAACAATAGTTGAGAAAACATGTTTGCAAATAAGGTTGCATGGTTACCAAAGGGGAAACTAGTGGAAAATGGGGACACCCCCAAAGTGGTTTTGTTACCATAGATATCATGAATTGAGTTGTACGCCAAGGAAAGAATCCAACACTGTCAATGCATGTTAATCATTCCTCAAGCGTAAACATATGTACTAAGACAAGACATTTCATAGACGTGCATTTAAATTCCTTGTCTGCAGGATCTTCTCCTCAATACTGCCCACCATGATGGTGGACTCAACTTAATCCCAAAATTGAAATCGACAAAAATCACATTTGGGATAATTGGTTTATAGGTTATCTTTTTTGTTGGTATGGAACAGGGGACTGGGTATAACACAAGAAGCAGGTATTGAGCTTGACCCCGAAACAGAATACAATTGATGCAGTGAACATATATCGGGTAAGCTTTAAATTTTTGGAATCATTCTGTCCATTATTGTAAGAAGGAGTCTGGGTTATGATTTTATGTCTGGTCTTGTGTTGGAATTTTTCTTTAAACTTTATTTGTAGTCTTCATTTAAGAAACCTCATGAATTTATAATATACTTGCTCTGCTACTAGATGCATGTATCACATAGAGCCTTTGATTTGTATTTTTGACATTCCCCATCTCACTAAAATGGCCAATGATAGTGTCAATGAAATTAAGAAGACCCTCAGACAAATGACCTGCTAGCTTGTGGGCATGAAACATGCATAAAATACTTAAGTATTCACATCGAAAAACATGAATCCAAGAAGGAAAACATGAAATCTAAATTCCAAGAACTAAATATTGATTATGATAAAATTGCGTCAAACTCATAGATGCATTACAATATCATATTGGGTTTTGCAAGAGGTTCTCGACCAGATACATGATTTCCTAGTGTTTCAATTGCTTCAACGAAGGGGCATATTATTTATGAAAACATTCCAACAAACAACTTTAGCACTCAATGAGAACAACATGAATCAAAAAGATCAAGGGAAAATTAAAGCAGGACAACAAATGGAAGAAGGCCTCAATGGAAATTATCTTGGCTCTTAAACTTCTCATATATGCATTTTACTTGTCTTGTTTATTAGTAATTATGTAAAGCAGTATAGCACTAAATTTGAAATTCATAAGGTAGGTATTGTAAGAAAGAAAAAGCATCATGACCAATTAACATATTTGTTGAAAATATTTATACAAGAATACTATAATGTTTTTTGAAATTTTTGTACTTTTTATGTTATTTGGTTTGTCTTATAAATATATAACTACCTCTTTTTTGTGAGATATATATATATATATATATATATTTCCTATGGGATAGAGGAGGGCATCTTTTAACACATTGGTGACCCATTCTAAGTTTTCTGGTTTTCCCCAAGTACTGAACCGGTAATATTGGTGACCTAAATAACTATTTTAAATAATTGTCAATCATTTATTTGAATGTTGTATTTCTAAATTTCATTTTGTAAACCTCCATGGTATAATCAACTCTATGAATGTATGTAGGATGTAATATATGGCATTACTTGTACATAAAAATAGCTATCAACTCTATGAATGTATATAAGTATACGGCATTGCTTGTACATAAAAATAGTTATCAACTCTATGAATGTATATAAGATGTAATATATAGCATTACTTGTATATAAAAATAGCTAAATAGCTAGTGTTTTTTATATTTAATTATTTGATATAAGTTTGTAACTTACAGATAGTTTCAATATATTGTACAGTTTCCATTCAAGTATTCTTGGCTTCATAGCTTCTAGATTATTGTCTATCAAAGAAGCAAGACCAACTAAGATGAAGATGAAGTTATGGGAAAAAATGGCATTGGCATTGGCATTAGCTTTAGTCTTAGCCAAACAAAAAGTAAAGAAGAAGACTGGATTAAAAAGAAGTTGAAAATCTTGGTAAGTTTATAGATTTTTTTTTACTTTTACAATTTTGTTTATAGATTTTTTTTTTATTTTTACAATTTATTTTATTTAGTTTTTTTACATGGTTTACATGGTTTATTTAGTTGTTTTTCTATTAGGTTGAGTTGCATTATTTTCATTTTAAAAGAAAAGCCTTTTCATTTATATGCAATATCTCATGTGCACTCAAAACCATCACTTTCTTTGATGCACACACACACACACAAGAAACTCTCTCATCACTCACTAAGTTCAAAAATAGCTTAAATAGATACTCACTTAATACCTCCATAGGAGGGCACAAAAGAATCTTGTAGTTTAGGTAGGATTTTGGGGCTAGGCATCCAAAAACATAGTTGTTGTCCTTAGGTTGCTTTATAAATCCTTCTAAATCAAGTGGTCGTGTATAGCCACACGGGGCAAGTGAAAGAGCTGTGCCGCGCCATAGGAGGTCAAACCCAAGGTTGCGGGTGTATGTTCTCTTAAGTGGGCTCACCACCACTTGTTGAAAAGGAGACGACCCAATACCGTTCGAGGGATAACTGCTCTTTCTCCACTTGACGAAGGTACTTAGTGACCAACTTAGGATGTCATTCCTTATAGGTGACTGTCGTGGAAGCCGACAGTACCTGAGATAGATTTTGTCACAAGATCAAGGAAAGCACACGTCACAAGATCACATACTTATGATAAGAAGAAAAGCTAACAGTCAGTAGCTTTCCAATAGAAAAATCATGTCCATGGTGATTGGTGGTTGCTAGCTTATACCTTGAGCTTGTTCCATGTGATGTATTTTTAAATAAGCACATGGCAAAAGATCAAGGAAAGCTAGCGACTGCTAGCTTTCCTTCTAGCATAAGCATTTCCTTCTAGTATAAACACACATGCTTATGCTAGAAGGAAAGCTAACAGTTGCTAGCTTTCCAATAAAAAACCATGTCCATGGTGATTGGTGGTTGCTAGCTTATACCTTGAGCTTGTGCCATGTGCTCTATTTTGAACGAATGCTAGCTTTCCTTCTAGCATAACACACATGCTTATGTTAGAAGGAAAGCTAGCAGTCACTAGCTTTCCAATAGAAAAACCTTGGGCATGGTGATTGGTGGTTGCTAGCTTATACCTTGAGCTTGTGCCATGCACTCTATTTTCAAATAAGCACATGGCACAAGATCAAGGAAAGCTAGCGACTGCTAGCTTTCCTTCTAGCATAAGCATTTTCTTCTAGGATAAGAACACATATTTATGCTAGAAGGAAAGCTAACAGTCGCTAGTTTTTCAATAGAAAAATCATGTCCATAGTGATTGGTGGTTGCTAGCTTATACCTTGAGCTTGTTCCATTTGCTCTATTTTGAAATAAGCACATGGCAAAAGAACAAGGAAAGCTAGCGACTGCTAGCTTTCCTTCTAGCATAAGCAATTCCTTCTAAAATAAACGCACATGCTTATACTAGAAGGAAAGCTAACAGTCGCTAGCTTTCAATTATAAAAACCCTGTCCATGGTGATTGATGGTTGCTATCTTATACCTTCAGCTTGTGCCATGTGCTCTATTTTGAACGAATGCTAGCTCTCCTTCTAGCATAAGCATTTCCTTCTAGCATAACACACATGCTTATGCTAGAAGAAAAGCTAGCAGTCGCTAGCTTTCCAATAGAAAAATCATGTCCATGCTGATTGGTGGTTGCTAGCTTATACCTTGAGCTTGTTCCATGTGATGTATTTTGAAATAAGCACATGGCAAAAGATCAAGGAAAGCTAGCGACTGCTAGCTTTCCTTCTAGCATAAGCATTTCCTTCTAGTATAAACACACATGCTTATGCTAGAAGGAAATCTAACATTCGCTAGCTTTTCAATAAAAAACCTTGTCCATGGTGATTGGTGGTTGCCAGCTTATACCTTGAGCTTGTGCCATGTGCTCTATTTTGAACGAATGCTAGCTTTCCTTCTAGCATAACACACATGCTTATGTTAGAAGGAAAGCTAGCAGTCGCTAGCTTTCCAATAGAAAAACCTTGGGCATGGTGATTGGTGGTTTCTAGATTATACCTTGAGCTTGTGCCATGCACTCTATTTTCAAATAAGCACATGGCACAAGATCAAGGAAAGCTAGCGACTGATAGCTTTCTTTCTAGCATAAGCATTTCCTTCTAGGATAAGAACACATACTTATGCTAGAAGGAAAGCTAGCAGTCGCTAGCTTTCCAATAGAAAAATCATGTCCATAGTGATTGGTGGTTGCTAGCTTATACCTTGAGCTTGTGCCATTTGCTCTATTTTGAAATAAGCACATGGCAAAAGATCAAGGAAAGCTAGCGACTGCTAGCTTTCCTTCTAGCATAAGCATTTCCTTCTAAAATAAACACACATGCTTATACTAGAAAGAAAGCTAACAGTCGCTAGCTTTCAATTAGAAAAACCCTGTCCATGGTGATTGATGGTTGCTAGCTCATACTTTCAGCTGTGCCATGTGCTCTATTTTGAACGAATGTTAGCTCTCCTTCTAGCATAAGCATTTCCTTCTAGCATAACACATGACCCTTATTATACATCATTTGTGCAGATCCAACCGACCTTGCATATAATCAGACATGGTTTGGATGGATAGATGTCTTCTTGGATACCTTCTGTCCAAGAACAGATTGGGAGAATCGGCGTGCAAATTTCATTCTGCACCTTAAAGCCGATCTTGAAGTTGCTCATCAGAACTTCTAGTGGTTTAAGTTTAAACTGATCCACGAAGGTGGAACCTATCAACCACTTGAGCACATAATTTATGCCCAGCAAAAATTTATCCGAAGATCTATTGCTGGAGAACACATAGAGTCCAGAGTTACAACCAGAGAGATTCCACTGGACTATAAAGTAGAATCACATTTCAGAGGCAAATTCCTGTGAGAGCCGAATCCTTTTTTTAAAGGCTCCGATATTGAAAGATGTTTCTCTCAGTTCCTATATCTGCCTCCTTCTCCTGTGCCATATGAACACGTGGACGAAGATGTATTGTTTGGTCATCATGCATATGAATCAGACGATTTTGAAGAAGAATGGCTGCAAGGACGTGATCCATACGACTGAGCGAAAGCAGCGGTGGGCCCCAAGCTAGCAGTCGCTGGCTTTCCAATAGAAAAACCCTAGGCATGGTGATTGGTTGTTGCTAGCTTATACCTTGAACTTGTGCCATGTACTCTATTTTAAAATAAGCACATGGCACAATATCAAGAAAAGTTAGCGGCTGCTAGCTTTCCTTCTAGCATAAGCATTTACTTATAGGATAATAACACATACTATGCTAGAAAGAAAGCTAGCAGTCGCTAGCTTTCCAATAGAAAAATCCTGTCCATGGTGATTGGTGGTTGCTAGCTTATACCTTGAGCTTGTGCCATGTGCTCTATTTTGAAATAAGCACATGGCAAAAGATCAAGGAAAGCTAGTGACTGCTAGCTTTCTTTCTAGCATAAGCATTTCCTTCTAGCATTTTTGAGATCGAAAACTTTTCTTTTTAATGAGTCTCTACTTGTGCTAGATGAAATGGATTTTTATTTATCTTTAAGTATTTAATATGTTTCCAGGACACATGACCCTTATGTTGTTTAATGAGTTAACAAAATGTAATGATAAAAGAACTACTTGGTTAATGACATAAAAATATGATGATTTAAAGGTCTTCTCTAACGGACAAGGGGGTTCGGTGCTCCATCAGGAACTGTTAGTGCTCAGTTGCATCCTTAATTGCTCAGCGCGTGAGGGTTCGTGTAGTAATTTAACTGCTGATTCTTTGCTCAGGCAATTTGACTGTCTTGTTATTTCCTCTGATTTTGGTAGAATGGCTCAGCCAAGGGACAATACCGGCATCTAGGACATCAAGAAAAGTTTGGGGCGGATGTATGAGATAGTCTCCATAGGAATTATGGATAACAGGGAGATAGCCTGCGTTATAAAAAAGATGGAGGACACTGTGAGCTACACTTCCCTTCAAATCAGCAACCATGACTCCAGGATCGATGATCATGAAATCTCCTTGCGCGAGATGATGGGGAAGGTGGATATGATCCAGGAGGACCTTGCGCGACTCATTTCCATGAACCAGGGTAGCAGGAACAATGCAGTAACTGTTGAAAGGGAGCGTCAGATGGAGGAAGAATTAGTGGTACAGCCAGTCCACTTTAGGGGCCACCTATAATCTGGTTTTTATGGATATATGTTTTTTTGTCTTTTATTATGTAAGCAATATGTTTCCAGGACACATGACCCTTATGTTGTTTAATGAGTTAACAAAATGTAATGATAAAAGAACTACTTGGTTAATGACATAAAAATATGATGATTTAAAGGTCTTCTCTAACGGACAAGGGGGTTCGGTGCTCCATCAGGAACTGTTAGTGCTCAGTTGCATCCTTAATTGATCAGCATGTGAGGGTTCGTGTAGTAATTTAACTGTTGATTCTTTGCTCAGGCAGTTTGACTGTCTTGTTATTTCCTCTGATTTTGGCAGAATGGCTAAGCCAGGGGACAATACCGGCATCCAGGACATCAAGAAAAGTTTGGGGCGGTTGTATGAGATAGTCTCCATAGGAATTATGGATAACAGGGAGATTGCCTACGTTATAAAAAAGATGGAGGACACTGTGAGCTACACTTCCCTTCAAATCAACAACCATGACTCCAGGATCGATGATAATGAAAGCTCCTTGCGCGAGATGATGGGGAAGGTGGATATGATCCAGGAGGACCTTGTGCGACTCATTTCCATGAACCAGGGCAGCAGGAACAATGCAATAACTATTGAAGGGGAGTGTCAGATGGAGGAAGAATCAGTGGTGCAGCCAGTCCACTTCAGGGGCCACCTGTAATCTGGTTTTTATGGATATATGTTTTTTTGTCTTTTATTATGTAAGCAATATATAAGGGTATATACTGCCCGTTCTGTTAGTTATCATGGAAGAACTCTATATATAGTTTTTTGGACCCTTTGCAGGCTTAGTCTACAATGCTCTATCTCTGCTCTGCAGGACTATTCTTCCTCTCTTTTTGCTATGTACTGAATGGTTGTGCACAGCCCCTTTATAATATACTCCTTTTTAGTTTCTGTTCAAAAAAAAATATGATGATTTATAGTCTATCATTTATATGGGTTCAATTTATTTATTTTTTTGTTCACAGGTCTTTAAGTAAACCAATAAACTTAATTTGGTATAAAAGCTATAATGAAGGAGGTCTTCTTTATGTATATTTTACTATGTTTTTTTCTAATTTCACATTAGAGGTAATCTATGTGTAACATTTTATTGTTATTAGCAATAGAAAACTAGAGGTAGTGTCTTTGTATAATTTACTTGTTATTAGCAATAGAAATTATCTCAAAAATTATATTCTTGGTGTAGCCTCCAAGCTTCACATGAGGTCACAAAACATAAATTAGTTAGGTAAGGAAAGCCTTGAACTTGTGCCATGTACTCTATTTTCAAATAAGCACATGGCATAAGATCAAGGAAAGCTAGCGACTACTAGATTTCCTTTTAGCATAAGCATTTACTTATAGGATAATAACATATACCTATGCTAGAAAGAAAGCTAGCAGTCGCTGGCTTTCCAATAGAAAAATCCTGTCCATGGTGATTGGTGGTTGCTAGCTTATACCTTGAACTTGTGCCATGTGCTCTATTTTGAAATAAGCACATGGCAAAAGATCAATGAAAGCTAGCTAGCATAAGCATTTTCTTCTAGCATTTTTGAGAAGGAAAACTTTTCTTTTTAATGAGTCCCTACTTGTGCTAGATGCAATGGATTTTTATTTATCTCTAAGTATATAATATGTTTCCATAACAAATGACCCTTATTATTCTTGTGCATGTGAATAAAAGACATGTAATAGAATATTGTTTGATAATGCTCATTATTTCATGTATTTTTAAAACAATTTAAACTTATAGTCGACTATTTATTATTGTTTTTAGAAGCTATGGACTCTGGTGCAATGGCAATTCCAAGGAATAATTTGAAGAAAAAACGAATTGCAAGTGACACACAAACAACGTCTCCCCCATGTGGTATGGTGGTTTTAAATATTATTCTCTCATTTCTAAATGGTTAGACTAGAAGACTATATGGTAATATTTGTGATTTTGATTTCATTTTATTTATAGTAATAATTGCTTATTATTGTTTTTAGAAGCTATCGTCTCCAAAGCAAGTAAAATGCCACAATCAGCATTCAAAAAACAAAAGCGTCATTCAACTCAGATTATAAATTCAACAATGGGTTCTAATTTTGAAATGATTAAAAAGTTCAAAACATCTACTGCATATGAGTATGTCGAAGATTGGTATGTTGAGATTGAAAGTCCCATGAATATGTTTCCAGATATGTATCTATTTGGATCCATGGATGGAAATGATATACAAAGGCTAGGGATAATTGTTAGTTGCTATGCTCTCAATCATAGTCAGATCGATTTTCAAATGGAGGTAATTGAAGAAAATGAAGTGAAATTATTTTCTTGCCAAGTTGATTACACAAAATTTAGACCAGATTTGATTGATACTAATATAGAATTTACAGAGTCAATAAAAAAGTCACAGTTTAAGTTGGACAGTTTTGAGAGCTTCAATGAATCTGGTCTAAAGAGTTGTGATGATCTTGTACAACGTATTACCAACGTTATGAAATATCGCTATGTGAGATGTAAGAAAACATCATCCGTGTTTCTTTATTTTCAACAAAGAGGTAAACTACTTGATAAAACACCAGATGATAAACTCGAGGCTCAAATGCTTGCTTTGAGAAGGGTATATTTAGCTGAGCTAGAACAGAGCATTAAAGAAAGTGAGTTCATGCCTACTACAGAGTTTGTAAAATCCCAAAAAGAAGACTCTCAGATAGAGAAGCTTGCTGACCAATGCGATGAAATCCATGAAAATTTTAAGGACAGTTATTTATTTTCAAGCTCTTTTACCATGAAGGTGGATGTTCGAAGATGTGTAGAAGCACCCAAGTTATATAAATTGAGATCACGGGATGATTTAAATGTTCAAGTATTAGTAAAATCATTCCTACAAAAATTTCAAGCATCATTGCCTGATACTCTTCTGATTCCATTTGACACAAAAGAGTTTGATCCGATTGGAAACCCTGTGAAAATCATGAATGAAATGGATATAAATGCCAAGAACATCAATTTTTGGATAGTTGATGGGAAACACACCATTCAAGCAGCAAAAGAAATATTAACAAATCCTAAATTCAGTCTATCTGGGGAGGCAAAACAGAAGTACAAAGAACGTAATGCTCGATTCTTAGATCCATTAGTTGCTCCCAGTGTGGTGATTCATATTTGCTGCCAGTTAAATTCTGCAAACACAGTGTTCTTCAAAACTCCATTCATTGATTCTGTGCGATCTGCAAGACAATTCCTAATTGCCACAAATAAATTAAAGAAACAAAAATGTGGGAATTCTAAGATGGCTGAAGACAAGGTATGCAATTTTTTTTTTTTGCACTTACTTTATATTGTTATAACTAAATTCATGGCTATTTTATTTTTGATATCACATTCTTACTAATTTATATTTGTTATTTTTTAATAGGTTGATGATGAAATGTTGTGCTCTTTCTTCGATTGTCCACTAACAAACTTTGCTGAAAAAAAAGTCTTGTTATATCTTGATGATACTACTTGGGATAAATGGGAAGTTGTTTTTAATTGTTACAAACTAGGAACATTAATGTGTTCTCCAAACCAACCTAAGGATCCAAACTATAAGACAAATAGTCTGAACAGTTTGGTATCAAGTTCTTTTCGTCCCCTTCAGGGACTAACCGCTGAAGAAATGTGTTCTGTAGCAGATAAACTATTGGATGGAACTGTCTGGTTTTCTATTCCAGTGAACCATCCAACCAATGCCATAAAAATGAAATATTATTGTTCACAATTGAAAACCAAAAGAACAATTTTGGAGGCAATGGTAACATATTGCAAAATTCATGATAAGAATCTGAATGATAAGATTCTTACAATATCCAATATTCTTGAGCATTATGGAATTACTGATATCATATTTGCCAACTTCTGTAAGACAATGGAAGGGTGTAAATATGTAAAAGGATCACGAAATACAAAAATAGAGTCCCTTTCTCCACAAGCCTGTGTGGTCCTTGATAGAATAATTGATGCATCGACAGATATACAGAAAATTGAGAACAGTTTTGAATTCGGTTGTCATTATGGGGGTCCTAGCCTCTTGTCAACACTTTTGCACTCTTTTCCTTGTCAGTTTCAACCAATGTTATACACTGACTTTGTTGTGTTGGATACATTGGCTTTGAAAGATGAATCATTCCTTAAGGATCACTATATTGAATTGTTTCGATTTTTAATCGAAAAAAATGGGTTGAAAGATTTTACTATGATTATATTAGTAGAAATTTGGTCTTGTAAGGATGTACGCCAAGCTCTGGAGATTGTTGTCAAGGACTCAAATGTCAACTATAAAATGGCTACTGGTCTTTATGAATATAAAGAACAAAATAACTATAGTTATGATATAGTTTTAACTATACATTTCTATAGTGAAGAGTCAAAAAGTTTAGAGGCCTCAAGATACTCTCACAGTTTTAGAGACATATCTGATGAAAAGGAGAGAGATTTTGAATTCTGGGAAGAATTATTGCAAATGCATCAACAACATAGTGATCTAAATTTGATTATTTCTCTTTATGCGGGGACCAATTTACAGCAGGCTTGCTGTACATATGGAAGAAGAATGGCATGTGTCGTAGAAAACGAGTTACAAAGGACTACCACACTGACTAATCAAGAATCCTTCCAATTGCGAAAACCAATGTCTAATATATTGCTGTTGGAATATCCAAGTATTGTACTTGGTTTGTTCTTTCTCTAGTGATTCTTTGGATTTTATGCTATTTATAAATCTTGATTAACAAGATGTTTACTATAACTACTAATGGCAGAAATTGTAAAGAAAACAACGACGACACTTTGCAACAAAGCAATGATCAACATAGTGTGCACAATGTCAAAGAAGTTTTCGAGATGCAAATACAAGACGAAGAAAATACCATACCAGGTACATAATTTATTTTTTTTCTTTTGTTGTATTGTACTTGTTTTGTTCTTTCTCTAGTGATTCTTTGGATTCTATGCCTATTTATTTAATGAATTTCATTCGTTGATACATTTTATAACATTTCATATGTTTATTACAGTGGCAAATGAGGAGAAAAAAGACAGTGATCAAGGGAATGTGACAGAAAGCCATAGTCAAGAACATGATATCATATCAGGTACTTCACATGTCTCTTATTTTCAATTAAACATAAAATATGTCTTATAAAAAAAAATTGATTTAAAGAAGTATTATTGGTATTTGATTGAAGGTTTGTTATTTTGGCTCTAGGTTCTATGAAGACAATACAAGAGAAGTGTGGCTTATCAATAACTGGTACAAAAAATACTCAAAGTGAGTGTATTTCTTCAACATTTTTTTTTAATAATAATTTATGTAGCATGAATAAAATGAATTTACTATGATATCCATTATTGTTTTGCAGCTATTATAAGTCAAAAGAAATTAGTTATTTTTGAATTGAATAACATTTTCTATCAGAGCGTTGATGGTGATGCATCACAAAAAGAATTTATCGAGAAAATGGGAAGGGCCCCAGATTACACGATAGAGAAAAAATCATTTTGGCTTCGTCCACATGCAAAAACATTTCTTGAAATGTGTTCCAGAAAAGAATCTCTTGACATTGCAATTTGGACGACATCTTTGAAACAAAACACAACAAGAGTTATGAAAAAGCTGGTTTCAGAAACATTGCAAGCTAAATTTTTGTTTACATGGACTGCTTCAGATTGCAAACAACAAAAGGGAAAAAATGACATTGATAATTCAACACAATTTATATACAAAAAACATCTGAAAAAAGTGTGGAGAATGTATTCTCAATATGATGCTACTGACACTATTCTAGTGGATTGTTCAATGGAGACAAAGAAAGAAAATCCCAAAGAAAATGTGATTATCGCCCCTTCGATTGATGGAAAGAATGAGGATAAATGGTTGATCGCTGATCTGTGGAGCTTATTGAATAAATTCTACAAGGCACCCGATGATCGAGATATTTTGAAGAATCTTCAATGACTTTTAATAGTACATTAAGATGACTGTTATTCATTTCCTCTATAAACAAAATCTTGAAGTTTATAATATAAATTCTTGGTCATTGTACATTTGATGACTTAATTCTACATGTGATGTGTTTTTCCTTGGTCTACATGTGATGTGTTATTACTGTGTTTTATTTTATTATCAATTTAATGTCAATATTATTTCATAATACTCATATAAGGATTGTTGTTGTGTCATTATTATAAATTAACATATTATTATTTTGTTTATTTATATTGAGATATTGAGTTATAAAAAGTTAGTGATTTGAATAATAGTCTTATGTGTTTGCATAAAAATGTAGTATTCCATATTAATTAAATAATTGTATTAGGTTGTATATATAAATTAACGTACAATTACTATGTTTGAGCAATTGCAGTTTATTTATCAATTGCGTCTTAATTGATCATTATAACTCTTACAAATCAGTGGTTTGAATGTTAGTTCAATGTTATCATATGAAATTTTCTTATTTCTTAGAAATTAAAAAAATGGAAAATCATATCAGGTTGTATGTAAAAATTACCTATAATTAGCTTGTTTAATTGAAATTTAAAAAATTGTAAATCTAGGTGGTGTGTATAAATTAACATATAATTAGTTTGAATTGGACCATTGTAACTATATTTTTAAATTGTGATTTGAATTTCATTGCAATGTGCTTATATGAATTTTTCTTATAATTTCTTGAAAAATAAAATATCGTATGAGGTTGTATGTAAAAATGAACATATAAATAGTTTGCTTGATTTAAACTTAAAAACTGTAAATTTAGGTAGTATGTAGATATTAACATATAATTAGTTCAAATGAAATCGACTATTGTAATTATATTTTTAAATTGTAGTTTATCTCATTTCAATTCTTAAAAAATAGTGATTTGAGTAGTAGTTGAATGTGTTTGTATAAAAAAACTATTCCACGAAAATTACTTTTATTTTTTTCATTAAGTTGTTTGTTTGGGAGTGGAAATAAATTGGATATGTTTTGATGCCATTAAGTAATGAAGTTTTGAAGTGAAAATATGTTAATGTTATATATGTGGCAGCAATGCAGATGGGAGTTAATATCAGTCGGAAGATCTTGTTTATCTTTGAAATGGAAGCAGTATTCTTCTCGTCGTATTCCAAAGATGAAACGAGTTGTCAAATTCAAAGAAAACCAGATTGGGAGCTTGGTGATAGATCCTACTTTTGTAGGCCTTTTCAATTAGAAGTATTAAAATACTGCCTAAAACATTATGATGTTGCGATATGGACATCAAATGTTACTAACAAGTACATTCGACAAGTACTTGAAAAATCAAATATTGATACAAGTGACTTTGAATTCATATGGGATAGGTCCCATTGTCACTTGCAAACAAAATCCAAATCATGTAGTATGATACAGTTTTATGAGAAAAGGCTAAGCGACGTGTGGTCCCAATATGGAAATAAGTACACAGAATCAAATGTATTTCTAATAGATATATCAAAGCCTACTTCTCAATTCCTCGGATATCAGTCAAACCGTATCTTAATAAAGGCTTATATAGGACATGAACACGATACTTGGCTTGTGCAAGTTCTATTCCCCTTTTTAAAGACACTTCATCTCATCAAACAGAAACGCAACTACATTCGAATGTTCAATAGAACATTGAGTTCTTTGTATTAAGTGAAGATATTATTTTATGAAAATTTGTTGACGATTACATTGCAATATTTCAATACAAGTTGGACACATTTTTTGGTGAATTAATTTGTATGATTTTATAACTTTTATAGATAGATGATAATTGACAATGATATATAAATACAATTATTAGTATTATTTATGATTGCTTTTAGATTGACAAGTTTTTGCATCATACAGCACTTGATTTCCCCATTCAAAATATTTTCTAAATTTGTGCTCTTAAATCAACTATTTGTAATTTAAATCATCTCATAAAAGCCAACAAGGCATGCAAGAAACTCTCTTTAGTTTTATTTATCTATATGTATTAATACAAGTGCATTACAACAATTGATTTCTCTATTCAAAATAATTTTTAAATTACATACTCTTAAATCAATTATTTGTAATTTAAATCATCTCACAAAAGCCAACAAGGAATGAATTTCTCTTTAGTTTTATTGATCTATATGCATTAATACAAGTGACACACAAATTTTGAATTAAACCTCCATCTATATAAAAGCACATTTCTTACAAAAATATTACTTCAATGATAATGAGTGCTAAGTGTACTAGAATTTAGATTAAAGCATGATGAGTCATAGATGAATGATTTTGAAAGGTATAGGCATTTGATTTCCCAATCTATAACTTATTGTAAATGTGTATTCTTAAGTTAATAGTTTATAATTGCAATAATCTCATATAAGCCAACAAGACATGAAATAAATTATTGACTGTTATTAGCCTATATTCATTAATATGAGGAGTTTATCAATGCAATATGTAATTTTTGAAATAAAACCCCATATAATTGAAGTTGCAATTGTTTTAAAACACAAAATTAATTGCTAATGAGTGTTAAGTGGTATTAAGGGTAGACTTACGAGATTGGTCATAAGTGAGTGACATTGAACTATAAGAAATTTGATTTCTCATTTCATTTTTTTGTAAGTTTGTATTATTAACTCAATTACGATTAATTGAAATAATCTCATAAAAGCCAACAAAGCATGAGATACGCTCTATCTTTTATCTTCTTGTATGCATTAAATGAATGTATAAATGTGATATGTATTTTTTGGAATAAAATACAATGTAAAAACATTCAACAAGTAGTTGAAAAATCAAATACCGATACAAGTGACTTTGAATTCATATGGGACAGGTCTCATTGTCACTTGCAAACAAAATTCAAATAATGTAGTGTGATACAATTTTATGAGAAAATGTTAAGTGATGTGTGGTCCAAATATGGAAATATGTACGAAGAATCAAATATATTGCTAATAGATACATCAAAGCTTACTTCTCAATTCCCCGGATACCGGTCAAATTGTATCTTAACAAAGGCTTATATAGGACATGAACCTGATACTTGGCTTGTCCAAATTCTATTCCCCCTTTTTAAAACAATTCATCGTATCAAAGAGAAACGCAACTACATTCGAATGTTCAATAGAACATTGAGTTCTTTATAGTAGGTGAATATATTAATTTTTAGAAATTTGTTAACGCGTACATTGCAATATTTCAATACAAGTTGGACACATTTTTTTATGAATTAATTTGTATGTTTTTAAAACTTTTATAGATAGATGAGAATTACCAATAATATTTAAATACAATTATTAATATTATTTATGATTGCCTTTAGTTTGACATTTTTTTGCATCATACACCACTTGATTTCCCCATTCAAAATATTTTTTTAATTTGCATTCTTAAATCAAATATTTGTAATTAAAATCATCTCATAAAAGCCAACAAGGCATGCACAAAGTTTTGTAAATGTGTATTCTTAAGTTAATAGTTTATAATTGCAATAATCTCATATAAGCCAACAAGGCATGAAATAAATTATTGACTTTTATTTGCGTATATTCATTAATAAGAGGAGTTTATCAATGCAGTATGTAATTTTTGAAATAAAGCCCCATATAATTAAAGTTGCAATTGTTTAAAAACACAAAATTTATTGCTAATGAGTGCTAAGTGGTATTAAGGGTAGTACGTGATTGGTCATAAGTGAGTGACATTGAACTATAAGAAATTTGATTTCTCAATTCATTTTTTTGCAAGTTTGTATTACTAACTCAATTATGATTAACTGAAATAATCTCTTACAGGCCAACAAAGCACGAGATATGTTCTATCTTTTATCTTCTTATATGCATTAAATGAATGTATAAATGTGGTATGTAATTTTTGGAATAAAATACAATGTAAAACCATATAATTAATTGATAATGAGTACTAAGTGGACTATTTAGACTCATTCGATATGTGCCATAAATAAATTCAAAAGAGCATGGGGTCATATATAAAGTTCAACTAAAAGATTTGAAAAATATGTTTCAACATCTATTTCTTCGACATTTAAAAATCTTATCATTTTCTTTGCCTTTTGGTGAAAGTGATTCTCGGCCATGATTTCTTAATTCGATTTCTTCACACTTTCATTGTGTATGTATAATGTTGTACCTAACAACTATCCCAATTTTGACGAATTTATAGTTATTATTTGGTTCGACATCAATACATTTCTTATAATTTATTTTATTTTAATTTAATATTGTGATTTCCTTCCAATCATGCTATATTATAATATGTTATTTAACAATAAAAATATTTAATATGATACTTTGTTCACTTCAAATATAGATAGAGATCTTCTTGTAATAAAACATGCAATTATGTGTGCAGCTTAACTTCATTAATCCTACATTTTATATCTTCATGAATATTTTTTCTCACGATTCAACAAATTACAGATTTTCATATACTCCTCCTAATTTATGGCATACCGAACTAGTTATAAACACTTGGAGTAAATAAATTTTGTGATCAATAAAAACATTCTTTCTAGGATTAGTTTTTCCAATTTTAATGGAATATTTCTTTAATGCATAATTTTTACAAATTAAATGAAATAAATAAAATGTTTACAAATAAATTCAATGTCATAGAAGTCCTTGTAATAGAATTTTTCTAGATTTCTTGAAATATGTGTTGTTGGTTATGATGCTCGTGATACTTTAACTCTCTAGTGCCACTGTTTCATCCTTAAGAGTGTCATAGAAACAATAGAGTTCAATCCAGTGCACAATTCAATGGTGTAGTACTCCAGTGCTAATTGTATGATTTTATAATGAAAAAATTGTCAAAGAGGTGTCGCAGACTATGTTGGTGTACCATGGCAAGTCGTAAGTGCAAAGAAGGTCGTGGGTAAAGTTTTGCACATATAAATGTTTGGAATAAAACTGAAGAAATGATAAATTAATACTAATACTTAAATCAATTGGTCAAATATATTTTTATACAAATGAAGTTATTTAACTAAAGTTTTATGTCCAATATTTCATGCAAAACATGCATAGAGGCTAAATAAGAGGAAAATATACTTTAACTAAAGTTTTAGGTCCAAGATTTCATGCAAAATAACCATAACCTTGGTATGAGGCTACATGAGAGGAAAATATATTTTATACGTATGAATAAAACAAAGAGATACATGATTCGTCAAGAGAAAGGTGTTCGTTCGATTGAAAGCTTATTGGGTATATTTCATTTTTTGCATGAATTTGAAATGTGTTCTTTTTTTCCAACGACCCTTTTTTTCTTTAAGCTCGATATGTGTCATCCCCAATTAGAAATGGAATGGCACGGACAAGTTTGTTTTCTTTGGCCGTTTTCATTTTTTAAGCAAAAAAACTGTTTCCTTAATAACGAACCGTTTCCTAAGTTGTTTCTTGCAAAACATGAAATCATTTAACTGATTCTAGCTCTCTATAGCTCTCTAAATGAAACATATATTGGTTATGCAGTCTCTTGATTTTTATCTGAATTCAGTTATGATGTAATCTCTTGATTTTAATGTGAATTCGGTTATGATATGAGCTTTTAATATTGGGTATAATTGCACCTGTTATTTATGGATCCATAGTTCAAATTAGATTGATTCGATCTCCAAATCGAAGTGTAACTAAGACTCAAGAACATCAAAATTTTCCAAATTTGATTCGTATTGTCTAGAATATATTTATGATTAGTGTTTATAGATCAGAAGGGTCCTATTTGTTTGTAGTTATGGGACATAGAGTAATTGAAGTTGTAGATATCATTGATCAAATATAGGACTCCATTTACTCCACAATCCATATCTACAAATGAATATTAGAGGAAGTGACCCATATCTATAAATGAATATCTCGACAAAGTGGCGGAAGTAATGCATTTATTGGATTCTTCTTCAAGGTATTTATTATTATCCACTGGTATCATTTTTTTGTTGAAATTATATTATATTAAATTTGATTATCATATAATTCTATATTTTCCTTTTCTTGAATTCAAAGAGCTCGATAGACCATAAACAATATGATCGTCCATATTTGTGTGCACACATGAATATGGGCACTCGAAAAGAAATTTAATTAAAATTTATAACAACTTATTTGAGCTTCTGTCTAACTGCACATAAACCCTCGATCGAAGAATTTAAAAACACATGTAAAATCTCGATCGAGGGTTTTACAGAGCTTGATCGAGCTATTAGCTCGATTGAGGGCTTTAAAAATAGACTTTTAGCCCCCATTTCTAGAAATTTAATTTTACTGACATCCAGGGATAATTTTAAGGACCAAGACTTATTTAAAAGTGTATAAACCTTGGCGAATCTTACCAATTCTGAAAATGTCAACTATTCAATATTTGGCGATATTTTTCTAAAATTATTTCAATTTCTAAGGATTGTATATAGTTTATATAATAATTTGGCAATTTTTAGAGTGAAAAAAGTTTACCCCATCAAAATTGGGCAAAATGGGGCTTCAAAAAATACAAATTGGCGAATCTTTTTTTGCAAAAAAAAAAGAAAAATAGCCAATGGACTAAATTTCGCCCCTAAAATTATCCTTGCTGACATCTTTGCTAAGCTTAAACCCTGTCCTGAGATTCACTTTAGGTGGTGGACTTCATACCAATGGATTCTTCAAGGAATCGTCTATCCATTGGCATATAACTTACAAAGTGGCGGAAGTAATGCATTTATTGGATTCTTCTTCAAGGTATTTATTATTATCCATAGGTATCATTTTTTTGTTGAAATTATATTATATTAAATTTGATTATCATATAATTCTATATTTTCCTTTCCTTGAATTCAAAGAGCTCGATAGACCATAAACAGTATGATCGTCCATATTTGTGTGCACACACGAATATGGGCACTCGAAAATAAATTTAATTAAAATTTATAACAACTCATTTGAGCTTCTGTCTAACTGCACATAAACCCTCGATCGAGGAATTTAAAAACACGTGTAAAAGCTCGACCGAAGGTTTTACAGAGCTCGATCGAGCTATTAGCTCTATTGAGAGCTTTAAAAACAGACTTTTAGCCCCCATTTCTAGAAATTTAATTTTACTGACATCCAGGGATAATTTTAAGGACCAAGACTTATTTAAAAGTGTATAAACCTTGGCGAATCTTACCAATTTTGAAAATGTCAACTATACAATATTTGGCGATATTTTTCTAAAATTATTTCAATTTCTAAGGATTTTATATAGTTTATATAATAATTTGGCGATTTTTAGAGTGAAAAAAGTTTACCCCATCAAAATTGGGCGAAATGGGGCTTCAAAAAATACAAATTGGCGAATCTTTTTTTGCAAAAAAATGGAAAAATAGCCAATGGGCTATATTTCGCCCTAAAATTATCCTTGCTGACATCTTTGCTAAGCTTTAACCCTGTCCTGAGATGCACTTTAGGTGGTGGACTTCATACCAATGGATTCTTCAATGAATCATCTATCCATTGGCATATAACTTACAAATTTTTAAATTCATATGACAATTCTTTTTCATTTTATTTCCAAACTTACACTTAAAAACCATGTCCAGAACTTTGAATCAATGCAAAGAAAAATCAACAACATAAAAAGTACACAACAAACAAATTTCAAAAAATATGTATGCCCCACATCAATGTGTCCTCTTCAAAAGGGTAATTTTTGTTTTTTGATTTTTGTAACCAATAAAAAAAAAATTACGTGCACACACATGTGTACAAAATGTGATTAAAATTTTCAATGGTCAGTTTAAAAAAATTAAAAAATAATATGTGCACCCCGGTGTTTATTGTGTAGATTATGTTTAGATATTTTAATTTTTCAAAAATTATGCATTTATTATTAAATTATTTTACGTGCACACAAGCCACTTGTTAACTTTTCCTAAAATTTACAAGAACACACACATCATTAAATGCAATTTTGGAAAATTAAATAATCTATATTTTTTTCAATATAGGTGGAAAGATAACATAATTCCCTACAATTTGTATTTTTGTTACATGTCAGAATTCACAAAGCATCTATGAGTTTTGAGGCCTTCGATTTAATAAATGAGTAAAAAATCAAATTTCCACCATGACTTTTGGCCAAAAAGTGTTACTCATATTCATGGATTCACCCCTTAATCATTGAGTGTTTCAACATGTTAATTGATAGTAAAAAAGTTGATGGTTGTTTGAAGGGGGTTAATGTTTATACTCTTGTTTGTATAACCCATCTACTATTTGTAAATGATGTCATGTTATTTGGCTATGGATAGTTATAGGAATGGTCGGTCTACAAGGATGTTTCTGACTTATTATGTAGGGCCTTTGGCATGCTCATTAGTGAGAGCAAGTTGACTTTTGTAGAGCACGATGTGGAGAGGGGTATTATTATGCAGATTGGTTAAGAGTTACCCTTCCGAGTTACTTCTCTTAGTTTGGGTACTAAATACCTTGGATATTTTATCAAGCTAAACACCTATTTTGTTGGTGATTGGCATTGGCTTATGAAAATTTTTGACAAAAGGATTAATCATTGGGGTTGGAGATGGCTCTCTCTTGGTGGTAGATTAACTCTAGTGAAGTGTGTTTTAGAGAACCTCCCAGTTTATTGGCTCTCTTTATGTAAGGTACCCAAGTCTATTTTAAATTGCATAAGGAGGAAAGTATACAATTTCTTGTGGTCTAGTAATAGGGCAAAGGATCAGTTTCACCTTGTAAATTGGGAAATTTTGGAGAGGCCTAAACAATTGGGAGGATGGGATTAGAAAAATATTTTCCTGTGTGCACAAACTTTATGAGTCAAAATCTTGTAAAGGGCACTATTTGTGGATAGTCTATGGACCAAGGTTATTATAGATAAGTACTTCAAGGATTTTTTTGTTCTGCACTGGATAAGATCATAAGTGTCAAACGTCTATAATTATCTCATAAGATCTTATCATATTATGGGTAAGTGGTTGGTTTGGATTCCTAATGATTATTGTCAAATTAGAGTGGGAGAGGATCCAATCATTGAAAGCTCAAGTTTGTACATGTTATCTATGAATGTAGTTTCCTTTCTCAAAGCTAAAGGCATTTACACTTTAGATCAAGTAGCCTCTCCTTGTGGAGGGACGACCATTGGAAATGGATAGATATTGGCTCAGCAATTGGGTCTCTCATGGGCTTTTAGTGAGGAATGGAGTAGTTATGTTATGGGACTACAAAAGGGGGTTATTCAACTTTCAGCTAGTGAAGATTAAATTCTGTTATGGCCATGGAGTGATAAATCAGATGTGATAAATTCCAAGTTAGCTTATGATGCCCTTTTAGAAGGTGTGGAAGTGGAGGAATGTTGGTGGTTTCGTGTGTTATGGAAGTGGAATGCCCCTTTAAAAATTAAACTTTTTAATTGGTTGGCTCTAGGCAATCACATTCTCACTTGGGATAATTTTCTGAAGAGGGGATGGATTGGTCCCAACATTTGTCCATTATGTTGTATTGCAGCGGAGTCTATGGATCACTTGATGATATTTTTCCCTTTTACTCTTTAGGTGTGGCAGTATGTGAAGGGGATCTACAATATTTCATAGGACTGGTATCAAGCTCCTTTATCCACTTGTTTTCATTCATGAACTTTAAATTTTCATGATTGGGTGGAGTTTCCATGCTTCATTTGTTGGGAGATTCGGAAGGCTACTAATCGCTTACTTCTTGAAGGTAGGGTTTGTATCGGTACATAAGTGGGGAGTAGAGTTATTGTAGCGTTTAGAGAATTACTGAAGGAGCAGTACGATTGTTACGTCAATCCTTTCAGGTGATAAGTTGCTCCCATTTTTATATCAGATTGGGCAAGCTGATATTTCGATGGGGCTTCTCAAGATCATTTTTGAAGTTGTGGAGCTAGGGCTGTTCTTTGGATCGATAGTTCTAGATGCTTCAAATTAAAAATGAACTACAGGACTAGGACTAATACTAGAAATGAACTGATGGCTCTTTGGATACTGGCTTTTTTGCTAGATCTAAAAATATTGCTTACATTCAGGTGGAAGGTGAATCAAAAGTTATCATTGACTGGGCACAAAACAATTGTATGCTACAGGTCTCAGTTATGTAGTTTTGGATGGAAAAAATCAGGAATAAGCTGTTTGAGATCTTCAACAATGCTTTTCAGCATATCTTCTGTGAACATAATCTGGAGGTAGATCAACTATCTAAACTAGCTTTACAGGTGACAAAGGGATGCAGATACAATGAATTATAAGAGGAGATACAATGAATTATAAGAGGAGAGATCCTTTGTATCTGAGGAATGCATCCCATTCTTCCATGTTTGATTTTTTTGTTTGGCATCAACTGAGTAGATGGTTATAGGTGCTAGTGGCCGATCTATCTACACATTGACTCTCTCACAATGGGTTGACAGATTTGTTGTATCTTTTCTTTTTCGAACTGGTTCACATTTTGGGACCTTGTGATGTGCTCCTTAGTTTATTGTTGTATTTTTCTTATGCAAATGATCTTATTGTTATGTTTCATATACTTATAACTTTTTCTCGGAAAAAAATGACGTTGTGTAGACGACGGAGTGCACACTTCACTTGAAAATATTGAAGCTACTATAGCTACGTCTTGCGTTTCTAAAAAAATGGAGTGAGGTTTTAATATTTGATTCTATCGCTGCCTTTGTTAATCCGTAGATCAAACCTATGGTCCATCTAAAATCTCTCTCTTCAATTATTGTATGAGACTTGAGTTTTGGTAATTTCAAAATTACATTTATTTACGATATCTTGTAAGTGCAAGTAATATATAAATTTGAATATCTTGTAAATGCAAGTATAATATATACATTTTAGATATATAATAATTCAATAGAATATGCCACTTCCAAATATAATATTATATAAGAAAATTAATCAAAGTGAGGAGTGAGGTTAACAAAATGATTTTGCAACTCAATTTTCGGAAACTCTTATCAAAAGTGTATACTATTAGACATATCTTTTGTATTAATTATTTATCTTTTTACATTTATGGGTCAATATTCAATTTTAATTTTCAAAGTTTAGCTAACCTATATTGAATTTTTTCTGTGTTTTGAATTTTTAAAATAAAAAAATAAATTAATAATTTGAAATTTTTAATAAAAATAATTAATAATTATTTATATTAAAACATATATTATTTAAGTGTAGATGAACTTAATAATTAAGAAGATATATTTCCTCTCACAAATTCAAATCATATATATATATAATTATTTGATTAAACATGATTTTAAAATTAGAATATTATATAATAAATTGTAAAAAGAATTATAAAATTTATTTTTTAATTTTATTCTTTTATATTTATGTTTTATCATTTAATCTTATTCTCCAAATTTTAGATAGTTTACATTAAATATTTTGTGTTTTAAAGTTAAAAAAAATATTTAAAATAAAAAATAAAAAATAATTTAATAATTTGATTTTTCTAATAAAATAATTAATAATTATTATATATGTCAAAAGCATATAGTTAAGAATATGTGTTTTTCCTAAAATATTATAAGTTCAAAGTCAAAAAGAATAACATGAATAGAGTGAAATAGAGAGGAGTCATTGTAACACATAGAAAATAAAATCTATTACAAATACAATATTCATTGGATTGCTTATATTTATAGAAGAAGTAAATCTCAATTAACCAAATTCTAGATACAACAAACCATGATCTCAACCAATAGAGATCTAAATTTTGGATATACTTAACCACTTATCCTATCATTGCGACATTACATCCAACACTCCGCCTTAATGGAGAAATGGATTTTCTACTACACCTAATTTCTTCCTAAGGACTTCAAAGTGAATCTCTGATAGAGGACGAAGGACCTCTCCTTCAACACAACAATCTTAGGTGGACAACAAACAATCTCACATAGAATATAACAAGAAGAATTGATTCCTCTGCTTGTTGTCATGCAGAAGTTGTTTCTTCACACTTCCAGTAACGGATCTCTCCAGGCTGCTTAAAATTCAATTAAATCTCTGTATACACTCTTTCAACAAATACACAGGCCTCTAACCATACAGTCATACCAATTTAGAAATGCAGAGAGGAGTCATTGTAACACATAGAAAAGCAAATCTATTACAAATACAACATTTACAATACATGATGCCTCTAATAAATAGAGTTGAGAGAGCTATTAGGATGGGAGAGGTTGAGTGAATATCTCAATGACACACCAAACTAGGGAGATAATCTCTCATATATCCAACACATAATGAGATAAACATTATCTCTAACAAGTATATACATAATTTAAAATTAATGGAAAATGTTCATATTGAATCACAAATTAAATGGTTATGTTAGTTAATGTTATATTCTCCATAACTTTGTAAGAGAAATAAAGTATATAAATAATTTAAAATTAATGGAAAATGTTCCTATTAGCATTCAACAATCACAAATTAAGTGGTTAAGTTAGTTAATGTTACCTTATCTATAACTTTGTAAAAGCAATAGAGTATAAACATAATTTAAAATTAATGGAAAATGTTCTTATTAATTTTCACCCATCACAAATTAAGTGGATGTGCTAGTTAATGTTATCTTATCCATAACTTTGTAGGAGGAATAGAGTATATACATAATTTATTAGAAGTAGTGTTGGAAATCTCTAAAAAATCTTAGAATCAACTATATTAACTATGAAAATTGCATAATCGGAGTGCCATGTGGATATTTGAGGGTGTTGAATCTATTTATAGATTCAAAAATATAATTTGAACACTTCCAAAATTGAATTTTACCCTACTAAACCCAACAAAAAATATAGAATAAATAATCTACCTTAAATTAAAGAAAAATATTCCTATTAATATTCAATAATCACAAATTTAATAAGTGTGTTAATTAATATTATCTTATAGACATAGAGTATGTACATAATTTACACCGATCACAAATTAAGTATTCCTATTATTATTGTCCGATCACAAATTAAGTAGAATTAATGTTATCTTATCTATAAATTTGTAAGTCTTATTTATAACTTTGTGACTCTTTGAGCTGGACGCTTATTCGCTTGCAGAGTCCCTTCAATAAAGAAAACGCGTCCCTGCTATGTCAAGGGCGGCTGCTAATAAAAGACCTCTACACCGACAGGCAGCCAGTTGCAAATGAGATAGCGAGTGGGGCCAGACAGAGACTTTTGGGTTACGATTACAAAGACTCGGACTCACAGAAAATCGAATAAAGGAAGCAGCAACTTGGAGTTATCCTTTTTAACGGAATCGGATGCCGTCACTATTTACGAACTTTCAGTGACGGCATCCCTATGTATAAAACTACTCAAATATTATATATTGATATTTTTATGTATAAAACAATCTAATAAAAAATTTATTATTGTTTTTATTTACATCAAATACTATCACAATCAGTAGTAAATCATTTATCAAATTGTGTTTCACTTATCAAAATTATTATTATTATTTTTTAATTTAATATGACAATATATTAATTAGAGGGAAAAAATATATTATTTGGTGTAGGGAAATTAGATCAGTCACAAAACTTGAGTTGAACCATTGTTTTCTAATTAGAGTCTGAAATAAGAAACGTGGAGCTAATGCTTTATATAAGAGAACATTTAAGATTGTGTCTATACCTAGCAGTAGTATAGACTAATTGCCTATAGTGTTTACCATATCAAAACATGTAGGTTCTATGAAATTAACAAAACAAAATAAGGCATAAATCTAAGGTTGTGAATCATTGGATATGTTCACTATAGGAACCTCAAGTTTCTCCTTAACTATGTTGGTTTGGCCATGAGAGACGCGTTCCTTGAAGACCATGCAAGCGGTGGCTTTGGCCAACACATTTATATTTGCTCCCAACTCTACATGAGCTTTAGCCAATAGTTTGAGGGTTTCTTCCATGCTCCTAAGCCACACCTAGGTTTCCTACTACTGGAGATGAGTAGCAGTGTTTTACTATATGATATCCATCATATCTTTTCCTAGGAGGGTTTTAGCATGCCAGAACAGAGTAATGCTTTTCATATGCTTCATTTCACGATTTTAGTAGGTACTAGCATCCAGGTCAGCTTGAATGTCTTCAAGAGTTTGCATCTCCTGTTGTTACATCACTCAATCTTTCATGCCTTCAATTCTCTATTGGGTTGAGGAAGAAACCATGCTCCCATTAGATTCTTTGGCGATTTTTGCCTCCGTAATTACCATGGACATGTGCGTGTGTGGGATTTTGCGACTAGAACCTCCCCTTGTTTGCTTTCCTTTCACATTGTGTAGTTCCTAAACCACCAAATCCCCCAACACTAAGGAGCTTGTGACCAGATAAAGAACCTAGAGAGATCCCCTAATCATGCCAAGTGTCTGGTGTGCATAGGGGAGTTGTCGTGGCATCGACGGGGTCCCCTCATAGCCATTATGCACCCATTGCCGCCCGTCACAGGGATGTTTTAATTACGTACAATTGAAAACTATGACTAGACCATTTAGGAAATTATTCATGTTAAAGTGTGATTGCCAAACAATGTCCCTATCAAATTAGAGAATGATTCACGTTAAGGTGTGGTGGTAAAATCCTACTTTAAATTACATTGGATATTAATCTATGCTCTTATTGAGAAATCACAAACAACAATGTATTTTTGTGTAATTTGAAAGGTTATAGGTTTTTATTTTTTATTTTTTAATTAATGGAGTTAATTTTGAGTTATTGATTGTTATGGCGCATTTTATTGGAACATGTTAAAATAGTAAAAAGGGGAACAATGAATCTAAACGTGAGTGTTGGTGTCCAAAGAAAGCCATACAATCACCCATATATATATATATTTAGGTATATAGCTACAACCCCAAAGGTATGGGGCCACACACCATAACTTTCCACATAGTAAGGATCTTAGTGATACAAATGGAAAACACAACTCCTAAGTGCCTAGGTAGCTAGTGGATTTCCTCCATTGGTCAACTACACATGTGCAATAAGGCATGTTTTAAAATAACCATAGCTTTGAATACATTTATATCATTTAATTTTCATTTCTTGTTCCTTACTAACTCTGGGCTAACAAGAGAAACTGACAACTACTATATTTTAGGTCTAACTCTAAGACATAAATGTCATGCCACACTATAAAATCTTTGTTTACTAAGAAGACATGAATGAGGGGTTAGACCTCACACAATGTTGATGGGTGAAAAAGTGGCAACAAGGAATTTGGTAATGTCTTCTGGTAGGAACACACATTCCTTTTAAAATAACATCCATGCCTTCCAAACTACTATAGAAGCCACGAGGAAGTTTAGTGTTGAGGTGTATTTACTATCTTAAAGAACCACCTAATATTTAATTATCGACCAAGGTTGGTATTCTTAGAGTTGTGGCAAATTTTATGCTGAGGTAGAATGGTACCTAAGATTTCGTCTTGTTAGACCTTAGAAATGTTTAATAAAGAAAATATCGAAAGATCTTTCAAAATGAAAAACCGAGTCAAAATTCAGAAAAAAAAAAAATGAAGAAACTAATTAAACATAGTTAAACCAATAAATCAGAGTAGTATCGAGCTATTCTACTCTACTCTATGATTAAACAATGAAAACAAAAGAACAAATACTGATTAAAAAGCAAACTACCTGTTATGGAAATGGAAACTACTTGTCTTAAGACAAAAACTACAAACTGCTTAATGAATTCAAATAACTACTTATGCATTCAGTTAATACTTCAAAACTACATTAAAGCATCTAATTCCATTCTCCATGATGTTGTATGTAAAATGTAATAGGAACTGGAGTGAATGAATCGTAATGACTTTCAAATATAACAACAAAACAAAATGGAAGTAAATCTAATCCAATTTCGACAAAGAGATGTAAACTACAAAGAGACCAATTACAATTAACCTTAAACATTATGATCTATCTTCTATCCATAAGCAAAATAATATAAAACTAATGAAATCTAGAAACAAGTAGAAAACTTAATAAAGATATTTATTTCTGATCCAAACTCTATCTCATGGACATCTTCATTATCTGTACGAATGGAAAACTGATCCTATATTTAATAAAGAAACTATTAAAACTAGAATACTTGGAGAATGAAATTATTAACTCTAATCTGAAATAAATCTTAAGAACATGAAATAAACTACACTAAGAATAAGACTGATAAATTCTAAAACAGTAACATATTGGTAAATCAAATATGAAAGACATAACTCGAAAAACAGTTAAAAAAAAGTGAAGGAGAATGAAATGAAAATTAAGAATAATGACAAACTTAATTAAAATTTTTATGGAATATAAAGCAAGGTCCTAATTATAGTTAAAAATACTGATTAGAAACAAGAAAGATTGCAATTCAAAAACCTAAGAAACTGAATTCAAAATAAACATGAAAACAATGCAGAAAGAATGAAGGTCTGAATGACGATCCGGATAACTGTCCAAATGACGGTTCAGATGGAAGAAAACGAATTAAACTAAGGAAAGATGCAGTTTTGATGATCTTAATCATCAGTTGGCGAATGCAGATGAACCTACAGTGCAAAGAATTCAGTGAGAAGACTGTTGAGAAGCTAAGATAGTAGAAAATAACTTATTGTAACTATTATTGAAAAGATGAACTAATTCTATAGTTAAACAAAACTGAGAATAAAACTTAACCTACAGCTACAAAAAAAGAAACTAATGGAACTAATTATGATTATAACTAAACTGGAAACAACAACTATCTAAGCTCTATCTAATTGCAGAAAACTGAAAACTGACTATCTAATTGAAAAAGACTGAAAACAACTATAAACACTATGATTGGTAAACCATTATCAATTTTGGAAACATAAACTAAGTTAGCAATGGAATACAAATTACAAGAAATAAGAAAATGACATGTACTGGAAAACAAAGTTAATTATGTAAACTGGAAAATAAACTAGTTATTTGCAGAAAAGAAAATACAGAAAACATAAATAAAACCTCCAGTTGATGAGGGGCCCTTCCCAGTGTTAATTTTTTAGCAGTAATTCAATATACTCTAGGATCTTTACTGAGAGAATAACATGTACAACATATCAAGTATAACAATGCATATCAATCACACCAAGCAATCACATGAGACAATAGACACACAGAGTTTCACTGGGGAAAACCATAAAGGCGAAAAACCCCACAACTTCCTCAGAGATAGAAAGAGCAATGATACAACCAAAGTACAAGAGATAGTCTTCTCCTAGCAGCTGATCCTCCTCCTGACATGTGCGCCACTTTCCGAGTGATGGAAGAGTGAGTAATGAGATATCAAATAGAGATCTCCCGATCTCTATTTATACTTGTCATGTCATGCCCAATAAACTAATAGGGCCGACTTGTCTAACTCCGTCTAATAAGCCATGGTTACATTAATCCGGGCCGACCCCACACTCGGTGGTCTAATAACCCATCACTGCAAGTGAGGACACTTGTGACACTTGTCAATACAAATGATGACACTTCCATATAGAGGAATAATAACATCTCTATAGGAGTGCAATATACATAGGTGAAATACATTCTGAAGTTACATATACATCAACACTCCCTCTTAACTAGGAAGGTATTTTTCGACACAGATCTGGTAGCACAAGTCTTTTTCTCTGGGTCATCGTCATCAAGTCATCGTCATCGTCACTGTTGTTGCTATCTCAATCAATCTCTAATCTAATCGTCATAGGAAGTTCTATAGAGCCAGTCCTTTTTCATACTGGATGTAGGCCCACCACCTACAGGTCTTCATCATCACTGGCCATACTATGGAATCCTCAAGACTTATTACGTGTGTCACAAACCCTCACAAGAGCATCCCAGGACTGATTACGGGCACACGACCCAACCTATCGGATCTCCTAGGTCTTATATGTGACCCTCATCACAAACCCTCGAAAGAGCATCCCAGGACTTATTACGGGCACACAGCCCAACCTATCGGATCTCCCAGGACTTACATGTGATCTCCACTACAAACCCTCTAAAGAGCATCCCAAGACTTATTACGAACACACAGCCCAACCTATCGGATCTCCCAGGACTTACATGTAGTCACCACTACAAACCCTCGAAAGAGCATCCTAGGACTTATTACGGGCACACAGCCCAACCTATCGGATCTCTCAGGACTTACATGTAGTCACCACCACAAACCCTCGAAAGAGCATCCCAGGACTTATTACAAGCACACATCCCAACCTATCGAATCTCCCAGGACTTACATGTGGTCACAGGACAAACCCTCGAAAGAGCATCCGAGGACTTATTACGGGCACACAACCCAACCTATCAGATCTCCCAGGACTTACATGTCCTCTCAAGCACAACCTGTCCACGACCACAGAGTATCAACTTGATACTCACCATATATCATCCTGATGTACATGATCATCCTGATCATCATCACTGCATCATCCTGATACATGTCATCATACATGATCTACCTGATCATAACAAGCATCCAACATGATGCATATACATATACATGATCCAACTGATCATAACAAGCATCCAACATGATGCATATACATACACATGATCCAACTGATCATAACAAGCATACAACATGATGCATATACATATACATGATCCAACTGATCATAACAAGCATCCAACATGATGCATATAGAGTAGTAACTGGAGCATCATCCTGATCCTCATCATCTAGCGCTTACATCCATAGCCATGGGAAGGATCCTCCTCTCACCATTCTTGGAATGGCTCCAACAAATGTGTCCATCACTTCTTCCTTGAAGTGTCATCAATCTGAAGAACACCAAGCCTCTCTCTTAAGTACTCGAACTTCACTCTGGCTAGTGGTTTCGTCAGCACATCTACAATCTGCTCATCCGTCATAACATACAGGAGTTTCACTGCTCATCTCTGCACCATATCCCTGATATAGTGATATTTGATCTCTATGTGCTTCGACCTGTCAAGGAACACCGGGTTCTCAGACAGCTTCACACAACTCTAGTTGTCACAAAAGATACCAGTAGCATCCAACGGGAGATCAAATAACTCAGACAGTAGCTTCCTCAGCCATACTGCCTCACAACTAGCCGAACAAGCTACAACATACTCTGCTTCGGCTGTACTCAATAATCCCATATTGAAGCAGCACCCAAATGTGCTCTTCCTATCTGTAGCACTTCCTTCCCAGTCCAAATCAACATAACCTTGCAGGTTAAACTTTTGATTCGCATCATACTTGAGCCCATAATCAATTATACCCTTCAGGTACCTCAGAATATGCTTTACATCAACCAGGTGAACACTCCTCGGATCTATCAGGAACTGGTTCAATGTGTTCACTACAAAGCAAATATCTGGTCTAGTGTTCGTTAGGTACATCAAGGACCCAATCATTTGACAATACACCGTGACATCAACCGGATCAGATGAAGCATCACACAGAAGCTTCAGGTTCGATGCCATAGGTGTGGCCATGGCCTTGCAGTCCATCATCCCGAACCTCTTTAGGATCTCTACTGCATACTTCCCTTGTCCAAGGAAGATTCCATCTGCACTCTGCCACACCTCCATGCTTAGAAAATAGTGCATCATCCCCAAGCCCTTCAACTCAAACTTGGCAGCAAGCTTCCTCTTGGTATCGGCAATCAAACCATCCTCACCTATTACAAGCAGGTCATCCACATACAATAGTAGTATCACTGGATTGTCTTCCTCAACCTTGTAGTAAAGATTGGAATTCAGTTTACTCTTGGTAAACCATAGACTGGATAGAAAGTTGTCTATCCTACCATACCAAGTCCTAGGAGCTTGCTTTAAGCCATACAAGGCTTTCTTCAATCTGCACATATATGACTCTCTGTCATGTGTCTCAAAACCAAGTGGCTGCTCCACATACACTTCCTCCTTGACTACACCATTCAAGAAGGTTGTCTTGACATCCATCTGGTGTATCTTCCATTTCATCACTACAACAAGAGCAAGTACTGATCTGATTGAAGTGTATCTGGCTATAGGAGAAAAAGTATCTTCATAATCAATCCCTTCTTTCTGGGAGAAGCCATGAGCTACAAATATTGCTTTTTATTTCTCTATACTTCCATCTGCAGCATGCTTGATCTTGTAGATCCACTTGGAAGTCACCACATACTTCCCTTCAGGTCTTGGGACTACATCCCAAACATCATTCTTCATGATCGACTGGTATTCCTCTACCATGGCATCCTTCCATTCTTTCTTTTCCGTTGCTTCTTCATAACTGGAAGGTTCTTTGTTCATAATATCATAGAGTAGGGCAACATAACTGGTATGTGATCTAGTCCTTTTCCTTTCTCTGTGTTCTTCTTCTGGAATGCCATATCTTTCTGCATCTTGAATGAGCTCTCTAGCCCATGCAGGTTTCCTCTTGTGAGAGTTATTCTCACGGGGTGGATCTATAGGTCTTTGGGGATCTTCAACTTCACGATCTGCTTCTAGAATTGCTTCATTCATGGTGGTGTCTTGAAATTTGGTTTCCTTTGGTTCTTCATGATATTCAACGGGTGTCTTCCTTGATTTGATGAAGGATGGGTTTTCATCAAATGTTACATCCCTGTTGACATCAATCTTCTTGAACCCTAGAAAGTATATTTTGTAAGCTTTCGAGCTTTCACTGTATCCCACAAAGATGCCCTTCTTTCCTGAAGGATCTAGCTTTGTCCTCTTTTCCTTTGGAACATGTGTATATACTGGACAACCAAATATTCTGAGATGATTGACTTCAGGTTTCTTACCAGAGAAGACCTCTTCTAGTGTCTTGTTGTCCAATATCTTGTGAGGTGTTCTATTCTGTACATATACAGTTGTCCTAGCTGCTTCTGCCCATAGATGCAATAGGCAGATCCTGGTCATGCAGCATTGCTCATGCTGCTTCCATGACTGTTCTATTCTTCCTTTCTACAACTCCATTCTGTTGTGGATTGTAGGGAGTAGTCAACTCCCTCTTAATCCCTGAATCACTGCATAGCTTCTTCAAATCACTTGAAGTGAATTCTCCGCCATTGTCAGATCTAAATGTCTTGATCTTCTTATCAATTTGATTTTCCATCAAGGATTTGAATTCCTTGAACTTATCAAACACTTCATCTTTGTTCTTCAAGAAGTAGACCCAAGTCTTCCTAGAGAAATCATCAATGAAAGAGACATAGTATACATACCTGTTGATGTATATGTAACTTCGGAATGTATTTCACATATATGTATATTGTATTCCTATAGAGATGGTATTATTCCTCTATAAGGAAGTGTCGTCATTTATATTGTAAGTGTCGTAACTTATACTTGATGGGTTATTAGACCACCTTGTTTGGGGTCGGCGCTGTATAAGTCATGTGGGTCAAAGGGTTATTAGACCACCCTATTGGGGGTCAGTCCACTCAGCATTATGTTATGTGGTTAAGTTCGAGCCTACATGAGTTAGGTAAAAAGGCAAGTCAAGTCAAGTATAAATAGAGTGCGGGAGGCACTCTATTTGCTCACTCACTTCTCACACATGCACTCAAGGAGGAGTGGCGCACTTATGGAGGAGGAGGATCTGCTGCTAGGTTATGTCTATCTCTTATGGTTGGTTGTATCATTGCTCTATCTATCTCTGAGGAAGTTATTGGGATTTTTCACCTTTATGGTTTTCCCCAAATAAATCTTTGTGTCTCTTGTGTGCTTGCATTATTGTCTCCATGATTGATATGCTGTAGATATGCTGTACATGTTATTCTCTCAGTTAAGATCCTAGATCAGATTGAAGTAAATTCAGAAAATTTAACATGGTATCAGAGCTAGCCTGAAAGAAGGCATGATATGGCATGTATGACACTTGTTGCACTTACGATGCTAGGGCTTGATATAGAAAAAACCAGTCATCGTAGCACTTTCGCTATAAATCCGTTTTGGCGAAGTTTTCGGATCTAAAATTGTTACAGGATGAATATTAAATCTCCAGGTATCTTGTGTCTAAAGCACAACCTCTAATTCGTTGTACTTTTGTGATTTATGATCTGTGCAATATAGGGTTTCTGCCTCTTCCAGATCTGAGTCAAAATCAGGTGACCTTGGGAAAAAGGTCATAACTTGGGCTAGGAAGCTCCAAATGAAATTTCGTAAAAAGTGACAGGTAGTACACAGACTGTACTATCTCAAAAAATGTTTTCAGAGGCCAAAGTTGAACCAGTGACATGTGGCACGCCGTACAAGTTCACTCTCCTGTATTCTCCCATAAACAGGTCACGTTGCGACACTTGGCATAACTATCTCTCAGAGAATCCAATTGAGGTCAGACCTGTCAGGATGGAAAGATAACAGGTCAGGATATCGCAAGAAACTTTTTCAGACCCTGGGGATCAAAAAGTTCATAGTTACACCAGAAACAATCAGGTACATATTTCTATCAAAACAGAATTATTTTTGAGTACCTTCATTCATGGCTTCCGGAATTTAGGGCTTTGGAGAAAGTTGGAATTTTTGTAATAGGAGACCACGGCTGGATGCTACTCATCAAAATAGAAATTTAGAGACCAAGATCAGAATTTTTGGTTGGGAAGAAGGCCGGGTTTGATCAAACCCTAGTTTGGGACTTTGATCAGAAAAGTGGAAAATTAGGGCTTCTGTAAAAATGGGAATTTTTGAAATCTGTGACCACGGCTGGAAGCTCCTCAGAAAATTAGAATCTTAGAGCTTTGGTTCAAACCTTTTGATTGGGCAGAAGAGTGGGCTTCATCAAACCCCAGTTTAGGGTCACGTCCAGTGAATCCGAAAGTTTCAAAGGAAAAATTGAGGAGTGAAACTTTGCAGTTTTCAAATTCTAAATATACCAGCTTGATCAGCTCATCAAGGCACATATTTCTATCCTTTCGGAAGTTTGAAATTCAAAGTTTGAATTTTTGGGGTTTCTCTGACAAACCCATATCCAGCTCCAGGTCCAGTTCTTGCAAATCAAGTGGATTGGGTTAATCCTAGAAGAAGATGGATTGATCATCTGCATGAGTGAAGAAGTTCCTGTTTCAGAGGGAGATGAGGCTAAGGCTTTACATAAGGAGATTACAAGCGATCTCGACAGGTATGACTCATCGAGGTATGTTTTGAGATTTGTTCATGATTAAGTTTATGGTATGTTTGTCTTCATGTTATTACGGTTAGTACAATCTTGATTTTAGATTTGTCGTATCACCTTAACAAAATTATGAATGCATGATAGAAGATATTCATTGGTTAGGGTGTTAACACTTATGATTGTACTAATGCATTATGGTGTTGTATGAGGTTTATATTGTCTACTAACACAAAAGGTACACCAAGAAAGACAAATCATGTTCTACTTCAAGAACGTATGATCATGGTGACATGAAGACAAGGATTCATCCATTGTCATGAAGATCTACTCTCGAGGTATGTATAACTTGTTTATACAATGGTTAACTTATGAGACATGCAGGTTACTAGCACAAGTCACTGAAGATAAACAAAAGACATTATACGGGTATGCTAGACATAAATAGCTAGCATGCTAATCCAGGTATGTTTTTCCTATATCAAGCTAGAATCCCACCTTGTGTTAGGATCTTATACTGTTGTTGATAATGATTATTCCAGAAGAGTCATAGGTTTGAATAATCATGGTTGTATGCATATTATGTTTTTTACCATAAATGATGATATGACTAACCAGAAGAATCATGAAGGTATAGGTTTGAATAATCACAGGTTTTATGCATATTATATCTCTTATCTTGATTGATGATTCAACTAAAGAGTCATAGGTTTGAGTAATTATAGGTTTAGACACGTTATGCTTCTTATGATTTGACTAACCATAAGAATCCTACATAAACCTTGAATGATAATGCTTATTATTTCTGTTTGAAATAATCATGACTATACATGCTTGAGATTATTGTGTTTTAATAGTATACTAATGAATGTATGATTTTATATGAGATCACAAGTATAACTCAATCATGATACTAATAAGCATGCATAGGGACCAAGGAATCCAGGAAGCAAAGATCAAGAGGCAGTACACTCCAGTGGTTTATGAAAGGATGCAGATATTCAGAGGGAGTTGACCATCCCTCTACATTCCACAACAGAAAGTTGTAGAAGAAGCTAATGCAGATTAGGACTCTAGCAGC
Source organism: Larix kaempferi (assembly GCA_027924585.1). NCBI lineage: Eukaryota > Viridiplantae > Streptophyta > Pinopsida > Pinales > Pinaceae > Larix > Larix kaempferi. Next base: position 2,221,646 of record BSBM01000402.1, on the reverse strand, counting down.
TCCTGCAAGAAAGCGAAGACTCAGAGGGAGTCCACCCAACGAACAAACAAAGATAAGTATTTTAATTATCATTTCTTGAATATATGTTTGTTTAAATAAAATTGTTCAATGATGTATATGCTCATGTTCCTAGACTTAGGATATGTATTGTGCATATTAGAATAGTTGCATTGATGAACAATATACTACTAATATACATGGGTAAGTGGCCTATGGCACTGTACAACGTTCCATTGCTACTTATCTAGAATGAAACCTCTTTGCGGACATGTTGGGAGTTGTGCACACTCTTAACAATGTTCTGTTAGAGATTGGAAGGCATCTAGAAAGTTCCGGGATATGGATAAATGTTGTATTGAAGCATTGGCTAAGATAATTGCATGACTGTATGACATATTTCTTTATGTGTAAGAATTTGTTCTGAAAATTATGAGATGTTTCTAATCATGCAATTTAACCTGTTTTGTAGGAAAGACCGTATATCTTCACCTACAAAAGGACTACAACATTTGTTCCAGCAACAAAGATATCTATTGAAGATATTGAAGTTCCCAGGATCTGGGATGAAGAAATGGAATGCCATGATCAGTCGATCATGAAGAATGATGTTTGGGATGCGATCCCAAGAGATAAAGGGAAGTCTGTTGTGACTTCCAAATAGAACTATCAGATCAAGCATGTTGCAGATGGCAGCATTGAGAAATACAAAAGTGATGAAATAGAAGATGCACCAAATGGATTTCAAGATAGTATGGTGTAGTCATATATGTGTGCAGAACTTGATATGGTAGGATAGACAACTTTCTATCTAGCTTGGGCATTACCAAGAATAAAGCGGATTCCAACCTTTTCTACAAGGTTGAGGAAGGCAATCCAGCGATACTACTATTTCGATGACCTGTTTGTATCAGGTGAGGATAGATTGATTGCCGACACGCAGCAGAAGCTTGCTGCCGAGTTCGAGTTGAGGAACTTGGGGATGATGCACTATTTGTTTTTGGCATGGAGGTGTGGTAGAGTGATGGAATCTTCCTTGGACAAGGGAAGTCTGCAGTAGAGATCCTAAAGAGGTTCGGGATGATGGATTGCAAGGCCATGGCCACACCTATAGCATCAAATATGAAGCTTCTATGTGATGCTTCATCTGAGCTGGTTGATGTCTCTTTGTATCGTCAGATGATTGGGTCCTTGATGTACCTGACGAACATGAGATCAGACATTTGCTTTGCTGTGAACACTTTGAGCCAGTTCCTGATGGATCCGAGGAGTGTTCACCTGGTTGCTGTAAAGCATGTTCTGAGGTACCTGAAGGGTACAGTGGATTATGGACTCAGGTATGAGGAAGATCAAAAGTTTAACCTACAGGGTTATGTTGATTCAGATTGGGCTGGCAGTGCTACAGATAGTAAGAGCACATCTAGGTGTTGCTTCAGTATGGGATCAGGTGTGATCTCTTGGTTTAGCAGGAAGCAGTCCTGTGTAGCACTGAGTACAGCTGAGGCAGAGTATGTTGCAGCCTGTTCATCTAGTTGTGAGGCAGTATGGCTATGGAAGCTACTGTCTGAGTTATTTGATCTCCCGTTGGATGCTACTGGTTTCTTCTGTGATAACCAGAGTTGTGTGAACCCAGTGTTTCACGACAGGTCGAAACACATAGAGATCAAATATCACTATATCAGGGATATGGTGCAGAGAGGAGCTGTGAAGCTTCTGTATGTTGCAACAGATGAGAAGATTGTAGATGTGCTGACGAAGCCACTAGCTAGGGTGAAGTTCGAGTACTTCAGAGAGAGGCTTGGCGTTCTTCAGATCGAGGACACTTCGAGGAAGAAGTGATGGACACATTTGCTGAAGCCATTCCAAGCATGTTGGAAGGAGGATCCTTCACATGGCTGTGGATGTAAGCGCTGGATGATGAGCATCAGGTTGATGTTCTGGCTTCTGTTGGATCATTTTTATGTATGTATGTATGCATCATGTTGATGCTGGATATGATCAGTTGGATCACTTATATGTACGCATCATGTTGATGTTGGATATGATCAGTTGGATCATGTGTATGTATTTTGTATATGCATCATGTTGGATGCTTGGACCATGTATCTGTATATGTATCAGGTGGATACATTGTATGATCAGGTGGATCATGTATGGTGATATGTATCATGTATTTGTATTTGTATCAGGTGGATACATTGTATGATCAGGAGGATCATGTATGATGATATGTATCAGCTAGATACTTGGTATGCATCAGGTAGATGCATTGATGATCAGGTGGATCATGCAACAGGATGTTGCAGTGATGATCAGGATGATCATGGATGATGAGCTTCAGGATGTTGCTCCAGATGACATGCAGCAGGACGTTGCAGTGATGATGATCAGGATGATCATGTGTACATCAGGTTGATGTATGGTGAGTATCAGGATGATACTTTGTGGCCGTGGATCAGGTTGTGCAGAGGAGCATGTCTGGGAGATCCTATAGGTCAAAGTTGTGTACCCGTAACAGCCTGGGATGCTCTTTCAAGACATTACTCTGGGAGGACATGTAATTTGTGCCATGGGAGATCTTTCAGGTCGGAGTTGTGTACCCGTAACATCCTGGGATGCTCTTGCGAGGTTTTGTCCTATGGCATGTAATTTGGGCCCTGGGAGATTTCAGGTCGGAGTTGTGTACCCGTAACATCCTGAGATGCTCTTTCGAGGTTTTGCCATGACCACATGTAATTTGTGCCCTGGGAGATTTCAGGTCGGAGTTGTGTACCCGTAACATCCTGAGATGCTCTTGCTAGTTTTTGTGGTGACCACATGTAATTTGTGCCCTGGGAGATCCTTCAGGTTGGAGTTGTGTACCCGTAACATCCTGGGATGCTCTTTCGAGGTTTTGTGGTGGGGTCACATGTAATAGCGCCCTGGGAGATCCTACAGGTCGGAGTTGTGTACCCATAACATCCTGGGATGCTCTTTCAAGGTTTTGTGACACACGTAATAAGTCCTGAGGATTCCACAGTATGGCCAGTGATGATGAAGACCTGCAGGTGGTGGGCCTACATCCAGTATGAAAAAGGACTGGCTCTGTAGAACTTCCTATGATGAGTAGATTCAGAGATTGATTGAGATAGCAGCAGCAGTGATGATGATGATGACTCGATGACGATTATCCAGTGACGATGATCCAGAGAAGATGACTTGTGCTAGAAGAACTGTGCTGAGAAATACTTTCCTAGTTAAGAGGGAGTGTTGATGTATATGTAACTTCGGAATGTATTTCACATATATGTATATTGTATTCCTATAGAGATGGTATTATTCCTCTATAAGGAAGTGTCATCATTTATATTGTAAGTGTCGTAACTTATACTTGATGGGTTATTAGACCACCTTGTTTGGGGTCGGCCCTGTATAAGTCATGTGGGTCAAAGGTTTATTAGACCACCCTATTGGGGGTCGTCCCACTCAGCATTATGTTATGTGGTTAAGTTCGAGCCTACATGAGTTAGGTAAAAAGGCAAGTCAAGTCAAGTATAAATAGAGTGCGGGAGGCACTCTATTTGCTCACTCACTTCTCACACATGCACTCAAGGAGGAGTGGCGCACTTATGGAGGAGGAGGATCTGCTGCTAGGTTATGTCTATCTCTTATGGTTGGTTGTATCATTGCTCTATCTATCTCTGAGGAAGTTATTGGGGTTTTTCACCTTTATGGTTTTCCCTAAGTAAATCTTTGTGTCTCTTGTTTGCTTGCATTATTGTCTCCATGATTGATATGCTGTAGATATGCTGTACATGTTATTCTCTCAGTTAAGATCCTAGATCAGATTGAAGTAAATTCAGAAAATTTAACAATACCCACTCAGAGAATTGGATGACATCGGTATGCATACCTCGGAGTGGATAATTTCCAAGATTCCTTTAGCTTTGCTTTCACTGCTTGGAAATTCCTTCTTAATGTTCTTTCCTTGTACACATCCTTTGCAAACACCTTCATGCTTTGTCTTGATTTTAGGAAGACCTTCTACAGCTTTGCTTGCAATTGGTAGTGCTCTATGGTGTACATGTGCAAGCCTTCTATGCAAAATTTCACTTGGCTCCATGGATTAATGCACCATGGCATGTTCAGGTTGTCCCTTCAATTTGTGCAATCCTCCCTCTTGCTCTCCAATCACTACTACATCATCTATAGTTTTACCCTTTGGCCACATTAGGACTTGGCCATCTACAAATGCAACCCTCATGCCTTTTTCATCCAATGCAGATATGGAGAGTAGGTTCTTCTTGAGCCTAGGTACATATAGAACATCTTTAATCTTCAAAGACTTCCCAGAGTCTAGGTTGTAGGAGGCTTTACCACTTCCTTTGATAGGGTATTGATAGTCATCTCTAAGTTTCACCTTATGGGGTGACTCATGTTCAGATATATTTGCAAAAGATTCTTTAAACCAAGTCATGTGTTTGGAAGCCCCACTATCAATAAGCCAATCATTACATCCATGAGAGATAGTACCCATGAGAGCAAATATTAGAACATATTCATCTTCACTTGATGAATCATCAACTTCTGCTCTAGGCTTCTTCTTGGGAGGTTAATCATCCTCAGCAGCATGAGCATGATATCTCTTCTTGTTGTTCGTCTTCTTGTTGTTGAAGTTGTTGTGTTTCTTCTTCTTGGGACAATCTGCAGCAAATTGTCCCTTCTCATTGCATGTGAAGCATCTGCGATTTTTCTTATCCTTATGATAATGGTGGGATGACTCCCTCTTGAACTTTCCTTTCTTGGTGTGTGCTGTGAGAGCTTGATCTTCATTTCCCATATTTTATTCTCGGGCTACAAGCCTAGCCTCTTCTTGTGAAAATTCTTTCCACAGTATACTAAAGGAGATCAATTTCCTTCTTGCACAAATCCCTTGAATAAAGGAATCCCATGACCTAGGTAGGCCATTTAGTGTGGTCATAACAACTTCACCATTATCCACAATTTCATCCACAACTTTGAGTTGTTCCTTAATCTGAGAGACCTTAGAGAAATAGGATTGAATGGTCTCTCCATTCTGAAGCTTTACCCCTTTTAATTGGTTCTTTAGGGTCATCTTCCAATTTATGTTCTTCCCTTCAAATAGCTTGGTCAGGGAATCAAACATCTCCTTAGGTGTCTTCAGAGATGACACATGTGGGATGAGATGGTCCTTGATAGAATCAGCAATGATCCTTTTTTCCTTGACCAAGTTCTTCTTGTGAAGAGTCTTAGCCTCTTCTCCCTCTGGGACAGGGACCTCTTCACTTATATAAGTATCCAACTCATTTTCTTCAAGGATTAACCCAATCCTATACTTCCATGCTCGGAAGTTATCATCCCCTTCAAGCTTATCCTCAAGCTTTGTGTGGTGAGACATATTAAAGAGTACTTCAAATGGAAATAGAAAAGATTTAGATCTTACCACTTGATTTGCTGAAAACTGGATATGGACCCGGATTACGGTTTGTCGGAGAAACCCTAAAAATTCAAAATGTGAATTTCAACTTTATGAAAGGATAGAAAGATGCACCTTGATGAGCTGATCAACCTAGTATATTCAGAATTTGAAATATGCAAAGTTTCACCCTTCAGAAATTCCTTTTAGTATTCCTGGACTCACTAGGGAGGACCCTGAATTAGGGTTTGAGTTTACTGGAGCTTTACCCAACCAAAAATCTCAATCGAAAGCTCTAAACTTTGATTTTTCCAAGGATCTTCTAGCTATGTCTTTAGATTTCAGAAATTCTTATTTTTGTGGAAACCCTAATTTTTAGGGCCAAAACGAAAACTACTCAGAATTGAATTTTGTTTGGACAGAAAGATTTGCCTTGATGAGTAGAGTCAATATACTTTACTGCTTTTCCAAAATCTATGGAGAGAAACCCAATAAACAAGAAACCCTAGTTTCCACCACTTCACAATGTCTTCTTCTAAGGGAAGCTCTGATACCATGTTAATTTTTTAGCATTAATTCAATATACTCTAGGATCTTTTCTGAGAGAATAACATGTACAACATATCAAGTATAACAATGCATATCAATCACACTAAGCAACCACATGAGACAACAAACACACAGAGTTTCACTGGGGAAAACCATAAAGGTGAAAAACTCCACAACTTCCTCAGAGATAGAAAGAGCAATGATACAACGAAAGTACAAGAGATAGTCTTCTCCTAGCATTTGATCCTCCTCCTCACATGTGCGCCACTTTCCGAGTGATGGAAGAGTGAGTAATGCGATATCAAATAGAGATCTCCCGATCTCTATTTATACTTGTCCTCTCCTGCCCAATAAACTAATAGGGCTGACTTGTCTAACTCAGTCTAATAACCCATGGTTACATTAATCCGGGACGACCCCACACTCGGTGGTCTAATAACCCATCACTGCAAGTTACGACACTTGCAACACTTGTCAATACAAATGATGACACTTCCATCAGGGAAGATTTAGGGGCAAATTATAGCCCATGGGCAAAATTATAGGGGTCACCAAGAAACCCTGGGCAAATTTTTAATATGAAACAAGTTTTTTTAAATTTAACATATTAGCCCCATATTTATTTAACCCATAGTCAAAGGAAATCGAATAGCCAAGTAAAATAATCGCGAAATGGTGAATTCACCCAGAATTTTGGGTAATGGAGGCCTTGAAGAGTTGGTTCGCCCACCATTTAGGGTAATGGAGGCCACAAACAGTTGGTTTGCCCATCCAAAAATTTATTATTTGGGTAATGGAGGGCCGAGGCCGCGATCAGTTGGTAACTACTTTGAATCAAGCTTGGATCTCCCATTCACCCAAAAATCATGGAATGGGAATTTATTTTGGACCATATCACCCAGATCTTCTAGAATAGGAGTTACAGGGATGATCTAGCCATATATACGGTGCTAGAACCTAAGATTCTTACCGATTTTGCATATGCTTGGTTATATTATTATCAAATGCGGGAGAACTACCAAAATTGTGCATGTTCTTGTTCATGAAGTGGTCAAATTCGAATTGCAGCCCCAGGCAACCTGCTCTCCTTGTCTATGCGTTTGCACTTTAGAAGTTGTCTCAGCATTCCATTTCTCAAGGTATTATTCTTCATTTTACAGCCATATCAACCATTTCCAATATTACATGGGGATATCTCAATATTTGGTTTAATTCATTATTATGTGATAATTTGTCGGCAACAAATAAAGCCTCTAATTTTGTTGGCAATCTGTAGCAAAGAAAACCTCCAATTGGTTAGCTCTTTCCCTAAACTCCTCCATCCACTCATTGTTTCTCTTTTATTGTGTGGCTTTAACTTTTAAGAGAAAATGTTAATGGGCTCATGTCGACTAGATTTGCTTTTTGTTTTTTAAGAAACATAAAAAGCTTTTAATTCTTTTTTGACAGGAAAATAAAATATTTGTAATTTTTTAAGAAAATCTATGTATTACTTCTTTTTTATTCACTCTTGCATTATTCATTTGCATAAATACTAGCATCACCGTGGAAGAGCTAAGAATCCTCTCGTTGTTATATTCTTCAAATCATGGTGGAGTTTACTCTTGGACAACAACACATATTTTCTAGATTTTTATTGGAATTCCAATGCTTCTTCCAAGAGATTTCACTGTACTAAACCTAAAGTTGATTTTGACTCGTAAGCATTCCTCAAATGGAGGGGTGATGGGTTATGTCTGGGTATAATTTATCTTGGGACTACATATGTTTCCCAGAATATCAACAATCAATTTTCTTATTTGCAAAGATTTTAAATTACTTCAAACACTATGGATACACAACAAGAAAGAGCTAAGCAAATGGAGGCAGAGCACTTAATAAAAAACCACAAGTTGTTCAAATTCTAACTAATCACTGGTCTGATCACATAGATATTCACTTCCATTTATTTGGAGAATTTTTGTTCATTTTTCAAGTATCTGAGAGCAATAGCCACTGGTCTGATTCTTAAAACGCATTATCACTTGTAGAAATAACCATCTTTCATAAATTATTCGATTGCCACCTATTTCCAAAAGAGTTATGTTTTCCAATTCCTCCATGGGGGACCTGCTTAATTACTTGAACTCTGTCATATCCACAAGAAGTGAAACCACAAGAATTCATGTCATAGTCGCAGATGCATGTCTGCTCAACATTTTTGCACAATGCACCCTCATAGGAAAATATCGAGCAATAGGCACCAATCGAGCATCTCCATTAATGGTTTGAACTAATGGATATGCCAATGGTTGCAAATCATCTGTCCCTTTGTGAGTACAAAGAAGTTTAACCCAAACATCTAGACAATTCATGAACTTCCAGCTGTAAACATCCTTGAAGGCTTCCTTGGTCCTCTCTGAGAGGGCCTTTCATAGAATCATCACTATTTTTCGTATGAAGACAAAAGAATATGCTGCAATCTTTGAAAAATCCATACTCTGTTTTTAGAACAACACAGACATTTCAATGGAGTTTTTGGTGAAGTGATCTTGAAGACTCTTATCTTAGATTACCTTGCAACATCTCCAGATTGACAGTATTCCACTCAAGTCAATTTCGTACAAGAACTAAAACTGCAAGTGTTTGAAAATAATCTACCTTGGCCAGGCCTCAGTCCATTTGCATTTTGCAACTGAACAACCTCTTCATCCACCTGCTAATGCACTTAGCATTTGAACAATTTAAAACCCTGAACATGAATTTTACACATATACTCAGCATTTGACAGTTAATTGATTTCATTTTACTAGTTTCTTCAATACCTGGGCGCTGATGTGAGTACTACCATACTCGGGCACTTAGATAATCTGTAGTTCATTGGTCGTGTGAGCACTTGCTTGATGTCTTTCGTTGTTATTTGGAAGATTAGACAATAATAACCTGGGAAGAACCTGGGTAGTTGAAGTGAAATTAGGCTTTTTTTATGATTTCATATGTTTTACAGAAAAACAAATCCAGTGGAAGAGCTGCCAACCTTGTTAGGAAAGAGCTTTATGTACAAACCAACACAGTATAGTGGTGATTCTGTAGATATGAAACAGATTGTTCCCTATGGATCAAGTCAGAAGGTTGTAAGGGATCATACCATTTGACATTCTTGAAGATGGAATTGAAAGTGTTGTGTTTACACTTTAATGTTGTATTCATGGAAGCTTATCTTTGTTATTGAGATCTATTCTGGTCTTTGCACTATTCATGATGTGGATTGGAATTAGGATTTACAAACAAAAAAAATGAGTGGAAGAGATGCCAATGTTGTAAAGCAAGCCCAATGTTTACAAGCAGGACATTATGGTGATGATATTACAAATATGAAACAGATTGTTCCCTTTGGATCAAGTCAGAATGTTGTAAGTAATTATACCATTTGACAGTCTTAAAGATGGAATTGAACAAGTTGTGGTTGGACTTTAATGTTGTATTAGTCGCAGCTTATATTTTTTATTGACATCTATTCCTATCTATACAATGTTCAAGATGTGACAAATTGAGTGTCATGATTTTATGCCAATAATTTTTGTTTAAAGCGTTGTGTTTAAAACTGCAGGTGCATGACAATAAAGAAATTAAAGAGTAGGCATTAGTTTCAGTTCCACCGGATATGAATTATGTTTTGGAGCCCTCAAATTCTGACTCAGTGGATGATATCTCATATGATTATCTCAAAACAATTTGAACAGAAAAAGCAGGGATTCGTAGGAAACATCACCGCTCTTGGACACTTCATGAAGTGGTTCAACTGGTGGATGGTGTCTCTCATTTTAGTGTTGGAAGGAAGTTTGACATTAAGAATCTTGCATTTTCATCATCTGGGTATCGTACTTCGGTTGACGTTAAGGTGAATTATAAAGAACTTGGTAATTTGATAGTTATCTTTCCATTATATGTTTTCTTATGCATTTTATTCAGCAAAACAGCTGATGGTCATATGATTACTTGATAGTATATACCTTGCTTACAGTACTATCTATATTTTTCAGGATAAGTGGTGAAATCTCCTAAGGGCTAGCTATGCACAATTGCAGACAAACAAACAGGTATGATCACAGTGCTGTTTACCATTTAATTTTTAATGTTTTGTCATATTTGTCTCCTTTCTCTTCAAAATTAAGTTGTTATTTTATATTTGAAAGACCATTTTGAAGGGAGTGCCAGATGCATTTCTCAACCTTCAATTCCTTCCCTATGGTTGAATGAGTTTGGAGGAGAGCATTTTCAAGAACATTGGCTTCTGTCTTTAGGTAGGCAAAATGGTCTTTATTATAATGATCCTCAATAAGGCTTGTAATTGATAAGGAATGATAAAATCAATAATTACTAAATTTGTAAAGGCAGTTTGCTGTTAAAAATCCATGAGTGAGTGCTTCCAAGGGATTTTTGGCACCTTTTTGCAACTAAGAATTCAACTTTCCCTACTTAAGCTTTCTTGGATCTGTTTCTCGATGAACTTTTTTGGATGTGATTTATGAATTACAGTGGCCGGACCAGACATCCGACTACACATTCTCATAGTGACAGGTGGATCAACTCCAGGCGGATCCAAAGCAGGGCGCCTCCTTCCCATTGGATTGCCTCCTAGTCCGAGCTGAGCATCCAAAGATCTATCTGGAGTCTCTTTCCTTTGACCTTGGATGGTAGGAGGACAGGGCTCCCTCGCTCTTATGACCCCGTAGGATTGTACAACAGGATCCAACTATGGTGTCCGATGTCTGCGATAGTGAGCCAGTGCCCCAGTCGCTCCTCTCTCCCTTTGTCATAAGGCCCAGGAGACCTTGACATCATCACTTTTATCCTCAGATCTCTCTCTCTCTCTCTCTCTCTCTCTCTCTCTCTCTCTATTTACTTGCATTGAGATGCCTAGTTCCAGTTTCGAACATTCTTACGTTGTATAACCACACCCATATATACATATTTTTGTGTTGGCTGGACCTAGTGATTAGCTTAGTCAGACACTTATTTAGGCTGTACTTTCCTTTAGTTATTTTTACCCTACTTTCAGTATTATCTAGGAGCTGCGTTTGCACTCCCACATTGTATTCACATTGGATATATATTTTAGTTCTATTGACCTACTTTTGTGATCATTTGCTGGACATTAATAAAATTATCTTATCTTATCTTATCTCCATGATGGCATGAACCAATCAACTAGCAGTCAAGGAAACAAACACCAAATCATATACAAACTTGGGGGATGATTCCCATCCCTTAAGGGCACAACCCCAAGTACAAACCAGATATGATTTAATCTTATTAAAACATATTTGTCCCAGCTACCAACCTGCCCTGTTAGCTTCTCTTTACTTGTCAATTCACCCAACTAAATCTGCCTGCTGTTATATCAATCAGCATGATAAAGCCCTTAAACTTTTAAACACAAAGAAAAGATTGGATACATGATAAATCTGGACTTATGTAAAATGATTTTTTTATTACAATGAAGTCATTTGACACAATGGATTTTGTCTCGTTTGATGTCACTGGCTTGGTAGCTGTGCTACCGTTATAATGTACCTACTTTATTTAAAGTTATTTAGGCTGTACTTTCCTTTAGTTATTTTTACCCTACTTTCAGTATTATCTAGGAGCTGCTTTTTCACTCCCACATTGTATTCACATTAGATATATATTTTAGTTCTATTGACCTACTTTTGTGGTCATTTGCTGGACATTAATAAATTATCTTATCTTATCTTATCTCCATGATGGCATGAACCAATCAACTAGCAGTCAAGGAAACAAACACCAAATCATATACAAACTTGGGAGATGATTCCTAGCCCTTAAGGGAACAACCCCAAGTACAAACCAGATATGATTTAATCTTATTACAACATATTTGTCCCAGCTACCAACCTGCCATGTTAGCTTCTCTTTACTTGTCAATTCACCCAACGAAATCTGCCTACTGTTATATCAATCAACATGATAAAGCCCTTGGGTTAAAATGACATTTCTCCATCTGTGACAGCAATAAGAATGCTTGTTGGGCACATAAACAAATATAAATCTGAGTGCTGGGCTATTCTTGTGGATCTAGGTCATAGTTCTGTGTGTATTTTAGCAACAAAATTGAGGCATCGTTGTCAAATCTGGGTTAGAACTTAGCAGTATATTGTACCAAGCAGTGAATATTTGGTGAATACAGTGAGTAGCTCACAAGAAGGAACTATCAGATCTATGGGTCAACCAATAGAAACAAAGCATTTCTGAGCATTCTTCAGTTATTAACATCTGGTTTGAAAACCTGTGTTATTCAAGAACCTGGGGTTAGTGCATCTGAGCTCTACAATCTTATGGAAGCTCTGGGAAAGGTGGCACAATGGCCAGGCTCTCAAGAATCCGTGCAACAATTAATTGAAGATGTAAGGAATGTTTCATCTAACTCAGCCAGTCAGATGCATCGTCAGTTGGGCAAGAGGAGAAGATTTGTCCAATGATGGGATATGTCTAAATAACCATGTTAACAATATCTATATGCAGTCTTCTTGTAGGAGATTGTCTCTTGTAGTCATTTCCTTGCATTCTTGTGTGGTTTTTCCTGTAGTAGAAGAGACCATCAGATAGGGCATTAAAATCATGAGCAGTTCCAAGTGACTAGTATGAGGTTAAATTGCCATCACAAAGAGGATTTTATGGAAGAGGTCATACTCAGCAAATTTTAGCTTCTCCTGGAGTGAAAATATTTGTCTTATATCATGAATATAGCATGAAGGATACACATGATCCTTATCTTCAATTCACCGAAGAGACCTGTAGGGAGTAAATTCGGGTCATATATGTGAAATGAGTGATGGATGAGTTTTCTAATATATTGAAAATTAGAGTGGCATTTCACAGGTCTGTTGGATGGAGATCTTTTCACCTAACAAACAGTAAAAATATCTATGATATGTTCAGCCCAGATTTGTAGATCTATGGCATGTATCCAACATTCAAGTATTGGCTGAAATTTATGAAAGGGATGAGCAATGGATGGAAAACTAAGCATCCAAATCGAGTTGATTAGGATATTTGTCTGGCATCAAGTGTATAATACAACTACAGTAGAGGTTCAGATTGGCTTCACTAAGAGAGTTAGAACTCTACAGCTCAGGATGCTTTGCTTGTACTGTTGGAGATGCCTGATGGGAGAAAATTAATACTGTGGATTCTGTAATCCACCAAATTCAATGATGGATTGGGCCTCGAAGCAAATCTATGTGCAACGATTTCTCGCAGCTTTTTCGGCTATGGTTGGTGATCGTGGCCACTCCTTGGCATAGCATCATATCTAGTGGCGGGTCCCTCAAAACCTTGCCTATTCTAAGTCGAAGTGTGAGGCTAGGGCCATTGGTTATGACCAAGATCTGCAAATATGACATAACACTACTACATATGGTCTAATTTGCCACAAAATATCATTGTAATAGCCATGAATTTTCGTCCCTATTACCACAATTAGGGTTTCTTTTTTTTCGTGGAAAGTGATTAGTGGATATAGGGACGAAAATTCCATGTCATGGCAATAGCAACGCTTCGTTGTTGCCACATGTCAACAACACAACAGTTCTCATATCTATGGAAAATGATTCCTGCCACGTAATTTCGTATCTATAGCGATGAATAACTCCTATAAATTTCCATGCAAATGCTGAACCTTCCACGAATCATTGTCGCAGTAGCCACGCATGGATTCCCAAACTTTCATGGCAGGTTAAACACCTGCATGGAAGATCTTTTATAGTTTGACGAATCATCGTCGCAGTAGCCATGCATGGATTCCCAAACTTTCGTGGTAGGTTCAGCACCTACGTGGAAGATCTTTTAGAGTTCCACGAATCATCGTCACAGTAGCCATGCATGGATTCCCAAACTTTCATGGCAGGTTCAGCACCTGCATGGAAGATATTTTGTAGTTCCACGAATCATCGTCACAGTATCCACGTAAGCATTCACAAACTTTCGTGGCAGGTTCAACAACTGCGTGGAAACATTTTCTATACCCTACATCCATGTTCGTCTATATAGAGATGATACCTAGAAGTGTTAAAAAAAAACATTTGAATGCGGCGATATAGTAATAGATTTTCTTCAGATACACTAAAAGCACTTCTCATGAACTAGCTCTTACATCTACAATCAAATCCTTATCAATGATTCCTTTCAGATCTGCAAACAAGTCCGCTTAATGATGGTTTCCAATTCTATCAAACTTCATCAAACAAATAATCTTGCATTGTATTCCTTAAAGTAGTTACCAAGTATTTATGATAAGTAGTAACACAAATAAAATTTGTTCAAGTAGTTTTCATACTTATACCTTTTCAACAATCAATTCTTCAACTTCAACTTTTTTGTTTTAATGGCACAAATATTCAAACTCAAACTCAATTTGGTCACAAAGAATAGGCTCGGTATTCAAGTTATAACTAATGTTCTCCCATAACACTATTCAAACTCAACTTCTATTTGGTCACAAAGAATATGCTCAGTCTTCAAGTTATAACACAAGTCCTTCAAATATGCTATTAATATGTTTCAATGCTTTGCAAATTGTTCTTCTTCAAGCTCAGATTTCACATCCTTGTGTCCTTTGAATAATCACAAGGCTTAAACAACATTTTGCAATGTATGAGCTCGGTCTTACAAAGAATTATACCTTATCTCTATTCACTTCTTAAGAATGTTTATATGCTTCTGTAATGGTATATATTTAGATGCTTAATATAACTTTCTCAGAGTCATTTATCATCAAACTTTTCATGAGCTTGTAAACAACAAACGCAGTCCTAGATAGATATCTCAAAAACTTGAACTAAATGTATAAACATGAAGAATTGTAAGCCCTAGTCTTAAGCACATGTGGATAGAAGTTGAATTGTAAGACCCAGTATCTTGCATTAAAGCAATGACATGATAAAGTTTTACTTTAAACCCCTACAAGGAAATAAGATCACAATTCTACTTGTCATGAATACCCTATAGGAAACAATTGTTCCACAAATTCTATCATTTGAAGTTTGCAATGCTACGATTTTCTATTCTCAACACTCACTGCATTTTTGAACAAGCAACTCTTTGTAGGCTTATTGAATAGAAAATAAATAGAGTGGAACCAATGGTTGAAAATATTTCTAAATAAACTTTCAAGTCAATTGATATAATCAATGTTACCTCTACCAAATCCCTTGTTTACCAAGACTCCTAGAAGCACACTAAGCATGTAGCAACAAACAATTATTTAAGTTACAACAAAGGAATCCAACCAAAATAAATTCTAACTTGTGCAGATATGAAAAAGGTGGGAAGCAATGCACCAAAAAGAATGCACAGAGAAGGCATGTGTAGGTTGAATGCAGAACCACAAAACTACATCACACCACAAGATAACAAACTTGCAAAATACTTGAGCTAGGGCACAATAGAAGAGCCCAACTTAGCTTCCATGTTAGAGGCCACCTGATCCAATGAATGCACTCACCCAACAAAAACCAAAACAAATAAAGATCCCAATTGCAAATTTTGATGAGCTACATAAATTTTCACTGTCAAGTGCACTTTATGTAAGAGGATTTTCCAAAAATACCATAGAACTATATAGGCACCACATGCAAACAATGCAATTACCATGCACTCAAATGGGAAGATGTATTCACTTAAGACCAAACAACTTCAAACAAAGACAAATTACACAATTTTACATGTGGCACAACCATATTTACATCTCCCATGCAAATATTTCTGACTCCATACAACACTTCATGGAGATGGGATTTTCTCCATAATCTATTGCCGTCTTCTCATGTGACACATGAAACTTCTCTGCATATGCTGTTACCTAGAATTTCATTTGATTTCATGCCACCTTCTATATATTTTCTAGTTGCATGTGCAATCACACACAAATCAACATCATCACGTGTTTTCCCACAGTGTCTATATCTCATTCTATGATCAGTTCTGGATGAAATCTCTCCACTAAAATGGTTTAGTCTCTATCAAGGACTCCCAATTTCATTGAATTTCCCGTTTGAAGGCAAAGGCATGATACAATTAGAGGAAGCCTTCCATCTTCAAATGGACCATCTTCCCTCAATTGGAAGCAAATATCTGGTTCATTACCAATGGGCACATCACTTGCATCCCCCCTTAGGGGACTCACTGCTAGAAGATTCCCTAAATGGAGATGATCCTAATTTCTTGTCAATGGAAAAGACCAGGTAATCAATTGGGTGTCAAGCAAGGAAGAATGAAGATCACTGTCACAAGTGAGACGTTATCATATTCTTTAGTTTTCCCAAGTTTTCTATGTTTTTCAACTCACCAATTTGTTTGAAATTTTAAGGTCTGAATTTATACTTGATGAGTTTTGCTGATTTTCTCTCAATTTTTTTTATTTTCCAAGTTGATGACTCATGCCAACTTTTTGCCAATTTTTTGTTTTGCAACTAGGGTTTCGTGTGGTGATTTTTGGTGTGTGAAGGCTTCTATAATATCTTACGAGGCTTGTCTAAAGGAAGCTGCCAAAGTTGGAGTGTGCCACATTCCAACTTTGGGTTTCCCAATCGCCATCGAAACTCCAACTTTCGGTAACCACCAGAATTTCTGTAGCTTGCAATTTGTAAAAGACCACAATGCCCAGATTGTTCATAAAAGACCACAATTTGATATTAATGAATTAGTGAATACTCAAGTGTGTAGAATAAGTCCTGTAGGTGACTGCTAATGTATCCTTCAAACTCCAAATGTACAGCTAGTAAGTTCTTAACACAAGCTCTTTGATAAATTCAAAACTGCCATGTCAACAGATTATAATGAGTTACAGTGACAAGCAAACTAAAATGATAAACCAATATTTAGTAACATGTAATAAAATAAACATATATATCATATAACAAAAAGAGAGATTTAGTTGAAGATACCAACCTCGGTGTGAAACCATTCTTGAAAATATACTCAGAAGTGTTACATTCAGAAAAGACTATGTGTGCCTCGGAGAGGCCAGTCTTCTCTAGGGACCAGCTGACCCTTCAAGAGGGTTTGTACAAACCAAAGAGAGAGAAATGACTGGAGTTTATTAGGTCAATGTAGTCAACATAAACAAAGTTACAAAAATTATAAACTTCAACCAAGTCTTAGCAGAAGAGAAGTGATTATTAGCACACCACAACTAATCGCAGGTGATCAAAGTCAACTTCTCTATAAGACCAAAAATTCAACAAGGTGGTATATAAAAAATGAAGGAGGGTAAATGACCTCATTAACCACAAGTCAAAGACAAGGTACCACAAGTCCAATAATAACTCAATCAAGGTGGGGAAGGTACATTAAACCAAAAATGAGATCTGAAGTGTGGGTACAAATATAAACAATGGTCATAAAATAAGAAAATATAAAAGATGGTCATAACATAGGTGTGGGTAGTAGAAGACCCATGACCCTTAGAACCAAGGGTATGCTCCAAATGTGGCCAAACAACCATAGTACTCTATAAGATCAAAACTTCAACAAGGTGGTTTTAAAAAAGTTACTCAAGGAGGTTAAATGACCCCATTAAACACCAGTGAAAGATAAGGTACCACAAGACCAATCATAAATCAATCAAGGTGGGGAAGGTACAGCTAGTCATATCTCTCTCAAATGTACAACCATTCTATATAACCTAAAATTTCATCATCACAGTATGAGGAAGGGTCGTGGGATGCCAAATAAAAATATCCCTCATTTCTCTCTATGCAATCTTGAAAGCATCACATAACAGATAAGTACCTTGTACTATAGAAAATAAAAGCCACATGTGTTAACATAATTTTGATCTCTATCAACTTCAACACTCCTCTGTGGTCCCTATGTTGAAGTTGGTCCTCGAGATGTAATGGGCAGTAATCTTATAACATAATTTTCATCTCTTTCAGTAACAGTTGATAAAATAAACATATTGATCATATAACAATAAGAGAGGTATAGTTGAAGATCTCCACGTTAACATTTAACCAAAAATCAGATCTGAAGTGTGGTACTATTTCTTAATAGTGTTAAAGCAACAGTAAAATATTTTACAAAATAATTTTGATCTCTATCAACTTCAGCACTCCTCTATGGTCCCTGTGTTCTAGTTGGTCCTCGAGATGTAATGGGCAATAATTTTATAGCATAATTTTCATCTCTTTCAGTAACAGATGATAAAATAAACATATTGATCATATATCAATAACAAAGGTATAGTTGAAGATCTCCATGTCAACATTTAACAAAAAATAAGATCTGAAGTGTGGTACTATTTCTGAATAGTGTTAAAGAAACAGTAAAATATTTTACAACATAAATTTGATCTCTATCAACTTCAGCACTCCTCTGTGGTCCCTGTGCTAAAGTTGGTCCTCGAGATGTATTGGGCAGTAATCAAATTATAAAGAGTGATGATCATCGAAGTCATGATGAACATATCGAATATATCTAGTATAAAGAGAATCAATTTTTCAGACTAATATATCAACATGCAGCACATACAGGAGTGATGATGTGTTAGAAAACACAGAATTTGAGTATTAAAATACAAAATAATTATAAACAAGCATACAATGACTTGTGATGACATTTAAATTTAAAATTCAAATTCTACGAAAATAAAAGATATAAATGGGAAAATTGCTAAGAGAATCACATAAAAGATAAGTACCTCGTAACTAAACCAAAAAAAAGTTATATATGTTACATACTAACAATGTTTCATACTAACAACATCGATATCCATCAAAATACAAGTCATGAAGTACTTTTTGGTTGATTTCTATTTTTTTGCATTGAAAAAACTTGCGAGTACGGTATCACAATCATCAATTGGCGCAGTATTTACTGCGATATCTCCTATTATTGTTTGTGTTTCCATGCCCTCATTTATGCCACTTCTTGTACGTAGTTGAGCAGGGCGTGGAAGCAGTTATGTAGGGGTGTGAACTAAACCAACAAAAATGAGGTGCATATATATATGATGTTGAATTATTATCGAAATAAATATTTCATTATTTTGACTAAAATTACAATATTTCTCTTTACCAGTCTTTGTAGATGTGACAATTAGGGAGCTAATTGAAGGTATAGTTTCTTCCCCTTGTAGTTCATGCTCCTGAGATGCATGTTCTTCCATTGAAAGAAGAAAATTTATAAGTTTAGGTCAGGAAATATATATATCTAACACCAGTATACTTTTCTATTTCCAAATCAAACATACCAGAATGGACACTATGCTCCACACTATCATGGGACATGTTCACCCCAACATCAACTTGTACTTGCTGAGTACCGCTAGATTCATTGCTTCGGTTGCATTGTTGCTTAAAAACAAACATAAATTTTTAGTTATGGGTGATATAATCAGAGGTACTGAATAGACTTTAATAATATAGTACAATTGGTGATATACCTTCATTTGAGTCATTGGGGAGATTGGAGTCTGCCCCAAGCTTTTCCGATGTTCAACCACACTTTTAAAACCAAACTTGAAACCAAGCTTTAGGTCTTCGTCAATGGCAGCAGCTTGGAACGTATTTCCCTGGAATGCATGATAACACATTTTAAAATTTCCAGTATCAAAATCAGATATTTGTTCGGTACTGTTAAATAAATATTCCGAACAATTAATCATTCAGTACTTACAAATCTTGCTTTTAGTTTTCTATAGCCACCCTGACCCAGTCTATGTTGCCAGTGATTTTCCATTCTATCCTTGGTTGCTTTGGAGGTGTCAGGTAGCCTATATATGAAAATTTTCAAAAACCTTAGATATCAAAAATATTACTTAAAACAAGAAAGAAAAAAACAATTGAGCTTATTTCAGTAAAAGGATGATATATGTCGTACCTTGCTTTACCAGGCCGTGGTTGTTTTCCTTGTCTTTTTTGCAAGTTCTCCTTTGCATCATCTATCAACGCCTTCCACTCTTTCTCAGGAACCATGGGAGGGCGCTCATGCCTGAGGTCAGCTTGCAATCTTTCCCTATATTGGGCCCTGGTATATTTCAAATTCTCACCGGCTAACCTTGCAACAACTTTCTTGTTGAAAGTATTGCCGAACAAGTTGACCATGTGGTCAATCAATTCATCTCTCTTATTGTTATCTTGGCTATTCCACCATGTGCGAATGGTGGTGCCAAACAGCTCCAAGGATTTGTCATTCAAATTCCTGTAGAAGACATTGTTTCCTACAGAAACATGTAATCCATTAATTTATAATAATTTCAACGTATGTCTATTTCAATTTCATGATTAAAATAAAAAAATTAATGGATAAAT
The DNA here is from genome assembly GCA_027924585.1 of Larix kaempferi. NCBI lineage: Eukaryota > Viridiplantae > Streptophyta > Pinopsida > Pinales > Pinaceae > Larix > Larix kaempferi. The sequence goes on along the minus strand of BSBM01000402.1, from coordinate 2,201,369 downwards.
ACCAGCAATTTTCTGGATCTTGATAGGAACACAAGAGTCATCCACTAGAAAGGTGAGATCTATTTTTCTGGTGCTTTTAACTCGTGCTACACCAGGAAAAGTTTCCTGGTTGTCTATAGTACATTCATCTCCAGATTCATGTGGAGTCCTAGGCTCTGTCTCATCATGCTCCAACATGGCATCATGAATCGGCATGGCATCATGCTCTCTCTCACCAGTGCCATCATCAATGGAATTTTGGCCAACTGTATGAGTGCCAAAAAGCCTCATTGGTACATTGCTTCTTTTTTGTTGTATTGGACCATCACTGCTACCTATACCTGTCGCGGTAGGTTCTGTAGTCACGGGTTTTAAAAAATACTACAAACAATAAAATTTACTTTATCAGATCACTTGGAATGATAAAAAACATAATATCAGATATGAAATCACAACATAGCTTAAAAACAATTGTGAAGATGCCACTTACCCCATAAGACTTGATAAGCTCTTGCAGCTCTAGAATCTTTGCCTTGTTCTCCTATGACAAGGGCCTTTGGTGAGCCAAGCCAAGCATTTCACAATTTTCCTTTTTCAAGGGTGTTGTAAAAGTGTGCATTGGGTCAGTGGAATAGAAAATCTCTTCCTCAAACCGGTCATCACCCAGAGCATGTGCACGTGACTAAATTCATCAAACAATAAATTAAATTAAGCAATATAATTTTAACATCATTCAAATTTTGATATTGTAATGAAGATTAAGTTACTATTATGCACTAACACTTAACTGACGTGGTGTTATGACCGGTGAGTGTCCATGATGAACCGTCATCGTGGAGGCAGCAGGTGCCTTTCCACGGTCCTGAATGAACCAGTAATCCATCATAATGTCAGAAAAATGAACCAGTAATCCATCGTAAGCTCAAAAAAATGTGAAGGTACTAAATCGAAACATTTAGTTATTTTACTAAACAATTACCTGACGGGCCATAGAGTGTGACCTTCCACGGTCACCCTAAACCATGGAAGCAGCAGGTGCCTTTCCAATGACGCCACACCGACACAATAAATCAATAAATAAACGTTTACCTCAGACTAAATAATTGTAACATAAAGAAAAATGAGATATTGCATTAATATTAATTTTTACCTCAGAAGTAGAAGATACATGTTCTACTCCATGGCCATGAGCAGACTCCTAGCACAATTTAATAAGCATGCTTTCATATGGAAATATTAACAATAAGCACGGAAAAAGTGAATGCTAACAGTGAAAATCAGAACATCTTGTTATTGTAGTCATATTTATTTACTATATTTAACATTTACCTGACGAGGCGTAGATTCTGACCTTCCATGGTCACCCTGGACCATGGAAGAGGCATGTGCTTTTCCACTGCCACCACCCTAAAAAAACTTCAATAGTCAATAATTGCATCAAAAACAAAAATGAGATATTCATAGCAGTGTAATCACCATGTAATCACATGGAAATATTCATAATAAGCATGAATAAAGCGAATGGCAACTGTGGAAATCGAATGTTAATAGAAAAAAAACGAAACATTTAGTTATTGTAGTCATGTTTAGTTACTAATTTTACCATTTACCTTATGAGGCATATTTTCTGACGGTCCACGGTTCCCCTAGACCGTAGAAGCCACATCTATTCTATTTAAGTTGTAATCGATCAACAACTCTTCATCTGCAAGTATTGTTTTTATTGCACATAAAAATATACGATGATGTTTGCGTGCTTCAAATTCACAATTTGGTTGCTTATTTGTTGTCATTGGTCATGTACTATTTATAAAGCCAGCAACGTTTCCGAACATTTTTGGTCTCCCTTCAATATACATAGTCACCCCCCTTTTTTTTTCTACTATTTGAATATAATTCGCGGCAACTCCGTATCTCTGGATACTTCGAGTATATTCGACCAAGATCAACCAGTTATTGTATATGTATAGTGGTCCTACATACTCCATCAATTCGGTTATAGTGCCATAGCGGACTGTTATTCCATCCATGGAAAATAGCCCCAATCCATGTAAGGATGAAGGAGCGATGCGACACATCCTCCCTTTGATGAGGAAATCTGTGTCCACTTGAGGTAACATATTAGGTACCCATCATTGCACTAGATGTTTATACCTCAATGGGAAATCCATGTCTCCTATGCTCGCAGCATCATAATTACATGACCCACCATTGGCAATAAAATATTTCATGCGTCTATGAAATCTTTTCCTTATCTTTTCAGATCTAGTTGATATAAAACCAGTAGATCTAGTACAACTCATCTCACTTTCAACCTCTCCAAGTATATCTTCATCATCACTTGAGGAAGATAGATCTGACAGATACCTATTTTGTGGTACCTACACTCCATAAAACAAGAATAAACAAGACGGTCCTTTCTCTCTTCTTTGAAAGTACACATTTACTTCCCTCAAATCTGAGGCTTAGGAGGGACATGCCTAACCATGGTGAATGTAGGAAGTTAACTAGTATATCACCCAGTTTTGGTCCTTCCAACACTGCTGGGCATATTATTGGCAGCCTACGGCTTGGTTTTGCAACCAAGCTTAGTGCTATGGGCACCTGCTAACTAGTAGCAGCAGTTTCAATAGAAATAAATAACAATAAACTAAATCTAAACTAAACTAAACTAGCATGTGCATTTTGAATTAAAAAACAAGAACAAGAAACATAAGAAATAATTTTTGTATTGAAAATGGGGGCAAGCAAGTGCTTGCAATAAAAATACCTCCAAGTGATGAAGGTTGTTGAGTAGCTCCAATGGTGAGCAGCTCCAATCTCCAATGGGTCCTTTCTCCAAGGTTGCTACAATGGCCAAAACTCAAGGGAGATTTTGGTAGCATGAGGATAGGAATATGGATGGATGTGAAATGAGGAGCCCCTACCACCTTTTTATAGGTTTTGGTGTGTTGATGTATATGTAACTTCGGAATGTATTTTATCTGTGTATTATATATATATTTATTGTACCCTTTTAAGAGATGTGTTATTCCTCTATAAGGAAGTGTCGTCATGTGGATTGACAAGTGTCACAAGTGTGTGTACTTGCCGATGGGTTATTAGACCACCTTATGGGGTCGGCCCTAATTAATATATAATATAATGTGGATGTATCCAAGTAGACAAGTCGGCCCCAGTAGGTCACTGGGAAAAAAGGTGAGTATAAATAGAGATAGGAGATCTCTATTTTACTCACTCGGAAAAGTAACTATCTCTCTCTCTGAAAAGTGGCGCACTAGTGAGGAGGAGGAGGATCATCTGCTAGGAGACTATCTCAGTATTATTTGGTTGTATTTTGGTTGAGCCATTGCTCTCTCTATCTCTGAGGAAGTTGTGGGGTTTTTCACCTTAGGGTTTTCCCCACAGAAACTCTGTGTCTCTTGTCTCTATGCTTTTGATTCTGGTGATGCTTGTGATGCTTGTCATATTATGATTGTCATGCATTGATATACTGTAGATGTTATTCTCTCAGCAAAGATCCTATAGTATTGTGATTTAATACTGAAAATTTAACATGGTATCAGAGCTTAACTGAGAAGAAGACATTTTGCAGTGACGGAAGCTTGTATTCCTTGTTTATTGGGTTTCTCTCCACATATTTTTGAAATTCAGTATAGTAGATTGGATCTACTCATCAAGGCGCATCTATCTGCCCAATCAGAATCCAGTTCCGAGCATTTTCGGATTTGGCCCTAAAAATTAGGGTTTCCACAAAAATAGGAATTTCTGGAAACTGAAGGCACAGCTGGAAGCTCCTTGCAAAAATCGAAGGTTAGAGCTTTGGATCGAGATTTTTGGCTGAGTAGATCTCCGGGAAACTCAAACCCTAATTCAGGGCTCTCCCCAGTGAACCCGGGAGGACAAAAAAGCAATTTTGAAGGGCAAGACTTTGCTGATCTCAATTTCTGAATGTACTAGGCTAATCAGCTCTCCAAGGCGCATCTTTCTATCCTTTCGGAATTTTGAAATTCACATTTTGAATTTTTAGGGTTTCTCTGACAAACCCTAATCCGGGACCAGATCCAGTTTTCAGCACTTCAAGTGGTAAGTCCTAAATCTTTTCTATTTCCATTTGAAGTACTCTTAAAGATGTCTCTCCACACCAAGCTTGAGGATAAGCTTGAAGGGGCTGATAACTTGCGAGCCTGGAAGTATAGGATTGGGCTAATCCTGGAAGAGAATGAGTTGGACTCATATGTGAAAGAAGACATCCCTATCCCAGAGGATGAAGAGGCCAAGGCATTGCACAAGAAGAAATTGGTCAAGGAAAAGAGAATCATTGTTGATTCTATTAAAGACCATCTCATACCCCATGTGTCTTCTCTCAAGACACCCAAGGAGATGTTTGAATCCTTGACCAAGCTATTTGAAGGAAAGAACATAAATCGGAAGATGACCCTGCGGAACCAATTAAAAGCAGTAAAGTTTCAGAATGGAGAAACCATTCAATCTTACTTTTCAAGGGTCTCTCAGATCAAGGAACAATTAGAAGCAGTAGATGAAATGGTGGAGAATGGTGAGGTGGTGGTGACTACTCTAAATGGTCTTCCCAGGTCATGGGATTCCTTTATTCAAGGAATTTGTGCAAGGAAGAAGTTGATCTCCTTCAGTAGACTTCAGGAAGAATGTTCTCAAGAAGAAGCTAGACTTATAGCTCGTGAGGAAAAGATGGGAGGAGAAGATAAAGCCCTTGCAGCTCACACCAAAAGAAGCAAAACCAAGAAGGATCACTCTCACCACAAAAGAACTCATCAAAGGAATAAGAAGGACCTAAGATGCTTTACATGCAATGAGAAGGGTCACTATGCTTCAGATTGTCCCAAGAACAAAAGAGATAATAACAACAACTTCAGTAAGAAGAAGAAGGGCAGCAAAAGAAGATTTCATGCTCATGCTGCCGAAGATGATCAACCCCCAAAGAAGAAGGCTAGGGCAGAAAGTGATAGTGATGATGTCTCATCAAGTGAAGAAGAGTATGTTCTGATCTCTGCTCTTACAGGTACCATCTCCCATGGATGTAATGATTGGTTGATTGATAGTGGGGATTCCAAACACATGACTGGGTTTAAAGAATCCTTTGTGAACCTATCTGAACATGAGTCACCCCATAAGGTGAAACTTGGGGATGATTATCAATACCCAATCAAAAGAAGTGGTGAAGCCTCTTACAACCTAGATTCTGGAAAATCTCTGAAGATGAAGGAAGTCCTCTATGTACCTGGGCTCAAGAAGAACTTACTCTCCATCTCTGCTTTAGATGCAAAAGGTATGAGGGTTGCATTTGTTGATGGCCAAGTACTAATGTGGCCAAAGGGAAAGACCATAGATGATGCAGTAGTGATTGGAGAGCAAGAGGGAGGACTGTATAAATTAAAGGGTCAACCTGAACATGCCATGGTACATGAATCCATGGAGCCAAGTGAACTTTGGCATAGAAGACTTGCTCACTTGCACTATAGAGCACTTCCAATTGCAAGCAAGGCTGTAGAGGGTCTTCCTGAAATCAAGACCAAACATGAAGGTGTTTGCAAAGGATGTGCAAAAGGTAAGAACATTAAGAAGGCTTTCCCAAGCAGTGAAAGCAAGGCAAAAGACATCCTGGAAATCATCCACTCAGATGTATGTGGCCCTATGTCATCCAGCTCCCTGAGTGGGTATGTTTACTATGTATCATTTATTGATGACTTCTCTAGGAAGACTTGGGTATACTTCTTGAAGGGAAAAGATGAGGTGCTTGATAAATTCAAGGAATTCAAAACCTTGATGGAGAATCAAACTGACAAGAAAATCAAGACATTCAGATCTGACAATGGTGGAGAATTCACCTCAAATGACTTCAAGAAGCTTTGCAGTGATTCAGGGATTAAGAGGGAGTTGACTGCTCCTTATAATCCTCAACAGAATGGAGTTGCAGAAAGGAAGAACAGAACTATCATGGAAGCAGCAAGGGCAATGTTGCATGACCAGGATCTTCCTATGCATCTATGGGCAGAAGCAGCTAGAACAGCTGTATATGTGTAGAACAGAACACCCCACAAGATATTGGACAACAAGACACCAGAAGAGGTCTTTTCTGGTAAGAAACCTGAAGTCAGCCATCTCAGAATATTCTGTTGTCCAGTATATACTCATGTCCCAAAAGAGAAGAGGACTAAACTAGATCCTTCAGGAAAGAAGGGCATCTTTGTGGGTTATAGTGAAAACTCGAAGGCTTACATAATATACTTTCCGGGGTTCAAGAAAATTGATGTCAGCAGGGATGTAACATTTGATGAAAACTCAGCATTCATCAAATCAAGGAAGGCACCTACCGAAGTTTATGAAGAACCTAAGGAAACAAGATTTCAGGACACTACCATGACTGAAGCAGTTCCAGAAGTTGTTCGTGGGTTTGAAGATCCACAAGAACCTGTAGATCCACCCCGTGAGGATAACTCTCACAAGAGGAAACCTGTATGGGCTAGAGAGCTCATTCATGATGCAGAAAGATTTGGCATTCCAGAAGAACACAGAGCAAAGAAGAGAACCAGATCACACACCAGTTATGTTGCTTTACTCTGTGACATCATGAACAAAGAGCCTTCCAGTTATGAAGAGGCAGCGGAAAAGAAAGAATGAAAGGATGCTATGATCGAGGAATACCAATCAATAATGAAGAATGATGTTTGGAATGTTGTCCCAAGACCTAAAGAGAAGTCTGTGGTGACTTCAAAATGGATCTACAAAATCAAGCATGCTGCAGATGGCAGCGTGGAGAAGTACAAAGTAAGATTCGTAGCTGGAGGATTCTCTCAGAAAGAGGGAATAGATTATGAAGAAACCTTTGCACCTGTAGCCAGATATACTTCCATCAGAACAGTACTTGCCCTGGCTGCAGCAATGAAATGGAAAATACACCAGATGGATGTCAAGACTGCCTTCCTGAATGGTGTAGTAGAAGAGGAAGTATATGTGGAACAACCACTCGACTTTGAAATACATGACAGGGAGTCATATGTGTGCAGATTGAAGAAAGCCTTGTATGGCTTGAAGCAAGCTCCCAGAACTTGGTATGGTAGGATGGAAAGCTTTCTATCTAGCTTGGGCTTTACCAAGAGTAAAGCAGATTCCAACCTTTACCATAAGGTTGAGGAAGGGAATCCAGTGATTTTACTTCTGTATGTCGATGACCTATTTGTGACAGGAGATGACAGACTGATTGCAGATACTAAGAGGAAGCTTGCAGCTGAATTCGATATGAAAGATTTGGGAATAATGCACTATTTCCTAGGTATGGAGGCGTGGCAGAATGCATGTGGGATCTTCCTTGGTCAAGGGAAGTACACAGTAGATATCCTGAAGAGATTCGGGATGATGGATTGCAAGGCCATGGCCACACCGATGGCATCGAATCTGAAGCTTCTATGTGATGCTTCATCTGAGCTAGTTGATGTCTCTATGTATCGTCAGATGATTGGGTCCTTGATGTACCTAACGAATACGAGACCAGACATTTGCTTTGCTGTGAACACACTGAGCCAGTTCCTGACGGATCCAAGAAGTGTTCACCTGGTTGCTGTAAAGCATGTTCTGAGGTACCTAAAGGGTACAGTGGATTATGGGCTCAGGTATGAGGTGAATCAAAAGTTTAACCTGCAGGGTTATGTTGATTCAGATTGGGCTGGCAGTGCTGCAGACAGGAAGAGCACATCTGGGTGTTGCTTCAGTATGGGATCAGGTGTGATCTCTTGGTTTAGCAGGAAGCAGTCCTGCGTAGCACTGAGTACAGCTGAGGTAGAGTATGTTGCAGCCTATTCATCTAGTTGTGAGGCAGTATGGCTACGGAAGCTACTGTCTGAGTTATTTGATCTCCTGTTGGAGGCTACTGGCATCTTCTGTGATAACCAGAGTTGTGTGAAGCTGTCCGAGAACCCAGTGTTTCATGACAGGTCGAAACACATAGAGATAAAATATCACTATATCAGGGATATGGTGTAGAGAGGAGCTGTGAAGCTCCTGTATGTTGTGACGGACGAGCAGATTGCAGATGTGCTGACGAAGCCACTAGCCAGGGTGAAGTTCGAGTACTTCAGAGAGAGGCTTGGCGTTCTTCAGATCGAGGACACTTCGAGGAAGAAGTGATGGACACATTTGCTGAAGCCATTCCAAGCATGTTGGAAGGAGGATCCTTCACATGGCTGTGGATGTAAGCGCTGGATGATGAGCATCAGGATGATGTTCTAGTTTCTGCCTGGATATGATCAGTTGGATCATTTTTATGTATGTATGTACGGATCATGTTGGATGCTGGATATGATCAAGTGGATCATTTTTATGTATGTATGTACGCATCATGTGGATGCTGGATATGATCAGTTGGATCAGTTATGTATGTATGTACACATCATGTTGGATGCTGGATATGATCAGTTGGATCATTTATGTATGTATGTACGCATCATGTTGGATGCTGGATATGATCAGTTGGATCATGTGTATGTATTTTGTATGTGCATCTTGTTGGATGCTTGGACCTTGTATCTGTATATGTATCAGGTGGATACAATGTATGATCAGGTGGATCATGTATGGTGATATGTATCATGTATTTGTATTTGTATCAGATGGATACATTGTATGATCAGGAGGATCATGTATGATGATATGTATCAGGTAGATACTTGGTATGCAGCAGGATGTTGCAGTGATGAGCAGGATGATCATGGACGACGAGCTTCAGGATGTTGCTCCAGATGACATGCAGCAGGACGTTGCAGTGATGATGATCAGGATGATCATGGATACATCAGGATGATGTATGGTGAGTATCAGGTTGATACTCTATGGCCGTGGATCAGGTTGTGCAGATGAGCATGTAATAGCGCCCTGGGAGATTTGCAGATGGTCTTTCGAGGTTTTTCCTATGGCATGTAATATCGGTGCCCTGGGACATCTGGCAAATGCTCTTTCGAGGTTTTGCTCTGGGAGGACATGTAATAGCGCCCTGGGAGATCTACAGATAGTCTTTCGAGGTTTTGCCTATGGCATGTAATAGCGCCCTGGGATATCTGGCAGATGCTCTTGCGAGGTTTTGTCCTATGGCATGTAATAGCGCCCTGGGAGATTCGATAGGTTGGGATGTGTGCCCGTAATCAGTCCTGGGATGCTCTTGCGAGGTTTTGCCATGACCACATGTAATAGCGCCCTGGGAGATTTTAGGTCGGAGTTGTGTACCCATAACATCCTGAGATGCTCTTGCGAGGTTTTGTGGTGGACCGCATATAATAGCGCCCTGGGAGATTTCAGGTCGGAGTTGTGTACCCGTAACATCCTGAGATGCTCTTGCGAGGTTTTGTGGTGGGGTCACATGTAATAGCGCCCTGGGAGATCCTATAGGTAGAGCTGTGTGCTCGTAACAGCCTGGGATGCTCTTTCGAGGTTTTGTGATGCACGTAATAAGTCCTGAGGATTCCACAGTATGGCCAGTGATGACGAAGACCTGCAGGTGGTGGGCCTACATCCAGTATGAAAAAGGACTGGCTCTGTAGAACTTCCTATGACGAGTAGAGACAGAGATTGGTTGAGATAGCAGCAGCAGTGACGATGATGATGACGATGCATCGATGATGATGATCCAGAGAAGAAGACTTGTCTAGCAGATCTTTGTCGAGAAATACCTTCCTAGTTAAGAGGGAGTGTTGATGTATATGTAACTTCGGAATGTATTTCATCTGTGTATTATATATATATTTATTGTACCCTTATAAGAGATGTGTTATTCCTCTATAAGGAAGTGTCGTCATGTGGATTGACAAGTGTCGCAAGTGTGTGTACTTGCCGATGGGTTATTAGACCACCTTATGGGGTCGGCCCTAATTAATATATAATATAATGTGGATGTATCCAAGTAGACAAGTCGGCCCCAGTAGGTCACTGGGCAAAAAGGTGAGTATAAATAGAGATAGGAGATCTCTATTTTACTCACTCGAAAAAGTAACTATCTCTCTCTCTGAAAAGTGGCGCACTAGTGAGGAGGAGGAGGATCATCTGCTAGGAGGCTATCTCAGTATTATTTGGTTGTATTTTGGTTGAGCCATTGCTCTCTCTATCTCTGAGGAAGTTGTGGGGTTTTTCACCTTAGGGTTTTCCCCACAGAAACTCTGTGTCTCTTGTCTCTATGCTTTTGATTCTTGTGATGCTTGTGATGCTTGTCATATTATGATTGTCATGCATTGATATACTGTAGATGTTATTCTCTCAGCAAAGATCCTATAGTATTGTGATTTAATACTGAAAATTTAACATGGTGGTGGGGAAATACCATTTGTGGTTTTGTGGAAACCAATGGTATTGACCAACATGGTTTAGGTACTTTTCCCTCCTTTTTCCTTTTTTGAATAAAATTAATATTTTTATTCCATTTTTAACATTTTTGGGAATTTGGACCCTTTTTGAGGGGTTTTTATGTTTTTTTAGGAAAAATAATCTTTTTGAGTGGGAAAAAGGGGTGTACTAAGGTCTTTTGGTGACCTTTTGTTGGCTTCAGAAGCTCAGATGGTGGAAAAGTGGACAAATGGGTCATGTGAATAAGGGAATGAGCTAGTGAGCACTTTTTGGGTGTTAACAATATTATTGGCAGCCTACCCTCTTTCTTTGAATGGCATATTTTTGGCATCCTACCCTTCATTTTTAAAATTTACATGCTGGTATTTTATGCTAATGCATATGAAAACTGTTTGTTAGTGAACTGTTTGGCAAAATCACTCAACTAAGAAACATTAATTGACTATATTAGCCCAACAAATAATAACTACAATGAAAGGGTCCACTCAGGAGTACATTGCAGCAGTGTTCGTAATTGTTTCATGTCAATACATCTTAACCAAATAATCTGTAAAATACTACAGCAGAGAACACAAAATACAACAACTAACTTAGGTGAAATATTACACCTTAAACATGTTGCAAATTTCAAATCCATGCAAATTGGCACTCAAAAGGCCATGAGAAATTTGATTTTCAAAGACTATTTTCAGACATTATGTGTATATTGATTTTCTGACTATATTGTTTTTTTTTTTTTAAATAATAAATTTCAATCAAGAATGAGCGTATCCATCAACCAAGCAGGAGGACCAAACCAGAAAAATGTCAATCTAAGAGCAGTCCCTAGTCGGTCACTATGTTGAAGAAAATTCAACACTACCAGTTAGGTCAATGTTCTAATACAATTTTCAGTGACATGTAATGTAAGATAAACACATTAATCACAAAAAGGGGGTAACACACAACATCAAGAGAACTAGGCCAAATCTAGACAAGGCTAAAATATTGGTTTCAGGAAGCTTTTGAACATTGGTTTTTTACTCTGTAAGCCTTGGAGTACTCACTATATTGAGCAAAAACACACTTCGAAATGGATGATTTCAATTCAGTCCTTTTCTCCTCGATAATATGAATATATACAAAGCAACCAAAAAAACAGTACTATGACACCTACGGTTTATCACTAATGAAATCTTCTTATAGTGTTTTGTTCTTCAATACCCTATGAAGATACCTATTCATATATGCTCCCATGGTCAATTTCCACAAATTTCTCTCTTAATTATTTATGGTAAATTCACTTGCTCCTAAAGCTGTAAAACAAGTTGTCGGTGGGTTTTCTAATGAAAAATAGTTTTCTGTAATAGCTACCAGAATGTACTTTTAGATTCAATTCATGAGTCTAAAGTGTGATTTTTTCTTTTTATTAGTTTTAAAATGAATTTTGGGCATCCCATGCCAACTGTGGACAATGGAAGGCAATGAACATGATTTATACCTCACATCTGGGCAGTTTTGGGCCCTATAATGACAAGCTACAACAGTAATTAAACATATATGGGTAATGTTTTGAACATTAGTAGACACGTTTCACCTTCTACCTCATCATTTAGTTCTGGGCCAATTTTATGGATGTGAGGTAGTTTTGAGTGCAAATTAAGACTATCCATGTCTTCTTACAACATGAGACACTTGCAAAATTTGAGGTATGGAAAGGCTAAGAGAAGAAAAAATGGGTGTTTTGAGTGGAGTTTGGACCTCATAGCAACAGTAAACCTCCAATGTTTCATGCTATAGAATTGGATAACATCAGCTATTGAGGACTTTGAATTGATTGTACCAAGGATGATTTCCTCCCGAATGTTGTTATTTATTTATTTATCCTAATGGTATCAATGACCTTTTTAATAGACTGTTATTAAGGTTTCTATGCCTCCAGATAACTACAAGATATGCCAAATAAGGGGAGCACTCTATCCTCCCAGGAAAGCAAACAACCGAAGGATGCCACCTTAGCACCTGATAGTCAAAATCATAGAGGTCATTGATATTACCATTAGGATAAATAATTAAATAACAACATTTGGAACCAATGCGTTAGTTGCAATTAAATGTGTGGGGAATGTTATGTAAGACCCTCAAACAACCCTTACACACCACACATTCAAATCCTTCACAATTTAAGCCTTAACTTAAGTGAAATCAACAAGAGATATAAGTGTTGGAAACAACCAAACCATGACTAACCATTATGGAAAACATCTTAAAGTTATTATGACCTTCAATAGTAAGATCTAAAAGTTTTTATGACTTTCTTTACAATCTTCATGACAATCTGAATGGATAGGCCCCACTCATAGCCAAATACTTTTGAGATATTTACAAATCATTGGAGTATGGTGGATCAAAAATTTCTCGATAGGAATTGTCTTCATTGCACCATGCCTTTGAGTAAATAGACCTCCAAACCACACGTATATGATGATGCATGTGGATGTCTATGCGGGTTTTGACAAGCCATTGTTGATTGTATTTAATGTAGTACCCAAGGATTTTATCCTCAATAATCTTTGTCTGCAAAATATCTTTGACCTGTTCGAGAGACTCTCCAACTCCCCGTTTCAAATTATAAATAGCAGTTGGTGTAATGTTGTCAGGTTGATGCCGAATGACTGCCACTAGTGTCTCGTCCAATCAGGGATGTAGAATGCAGGATCCTCATAGATTTGTGGAATTTGAAGTCCAAACTTTAGCATGGTATAATATGTTCTATCTATATTTTCTTTTCTCAAGAATTTCCACCATAATTTTGCATATTTTTTATAAGTGTGTGTAGTACTTGGAAACCAGAGACTAGCATCTTTATGTGGCCATGCTTCCAAAGAACGTATCTGGTTAATACAGTAGTACTATTGGTCTAATCGTAGCCCAGGGTGACGTGTAGAGCCCTCTGTCGAGATTAAGGTAAGATCATGGTATAGGTTTGTTAACGAATTGCTTGCATCAGCTGCTTTTCTCAGGGAGTTGTTGTAAATCATCTCTAGTACAATACTAGATCCCATAGGCATTCTTCTGAGTTCTGGCACTAGTCTAATAAAAGCGTTAGATCCTTGTAAGTTAGCATCTAACACTTCAGTATGTCTCAACTCCCATCTAGGTTTCCAGTCTTCCATATAATCCAACCACATCATATTATCATCAATAGTATAGATATGATGTTTTCCATTGGTCCAAGCAGAGATTTCCATGTTTACTTGTGGGTTATGGGCCTTGGGCTCGCTTGCACCAGGCTAGCTTGTTTCAAGCCCGCTTGTTAAAAATTAACAGCATTCTTCTGTGTCAAATATTCTCTTATTAGTAACCATTGTGAATCAAATATTCTCTTATTAGTCATTGACACATTAAAACACCTTAGATATAAGCCTGAGGTGAATCAAGATTCAGAGTCAAATCATTGTGGATAGTACCTTGTAGTTGCAATCAAATGTGTGGGGAATACTATACATTTTTTTTTAACAGAAACTTTATATATATATATATATATAAAAGGCTGTGCACAGCCATTCATTACAAAAATTGAGCCAAGATTCTGCTTCAGAAAGAGAGAAAATGCAGATTTTACAAGGAATTTGGCTCTTTGAGTCTTTACTCCTAATTTTCCTAGAATTTCTAGTCATTTTACTGGGGTATACCCTTACAAACTGTTTACATAGCAATAGAAAAAAAAACATTCAGAAAGAGAAGTTCATAAGAAACCTGTGGAGAGAGAAATTTCCAAAAATTCTAAGAAGAGAAACTATCTGTAGTTTTGCTGTAGAAAAGAAGCAGCTTCCAACATTCCTTGATTGATAGATGGTGCTTCCTGGACCTGACTGAACTGGGTTTTGCTGATGAAGGCAGAGAGGTCTTCTCTGATGCTGTCAACCTTCCCCAGAAGGTCAATGGTGTTCCTATCAATGTCATCCAGATGGGACTCAACACAGGAAAGGCGAGAGTGTATGTATTTAAATTCCATGTTCTGCTCTTTATTCTGGTCCGCAATGATGCAAACCGCCGAATACGTCCTGCTCAAATAAACCTTAACTTCCGAAGTAATCTGGCTGAGTGTGGCAATGGCTTGCCGAATCCCGTCCATAATGCTGAGATGTATGCTGCTGTCGTGAGGGTGGTCTTCAAGCTGCCGAGGATCGAAAGATGAGATGGAGAGGCTTAGCTGCTGAAGCCCAAGGCCGAGAGATAGAAAATTTGACTGCTCCATGCCTCGAAGTGAAGCCCTAAAATCGCCCTGAAGCAATAAATGCTGGAGTGTGAGAGCATTGAATCCTGAGGTGAAGGCACATGGCTTATGTCGTGCCATCTGTTGAGGAGCGCGGGTAGATGAGGCCGGGTGCCCACAATGGGAGGAACTCCTCCAAGAATCCATAATATTTGAATTTAAATTCATTGGCTAACTCCTTAAGGGATGAATTTATGTCCCAAAACTTTATTTTGTAATAACTGACCTTTTCCCAATGTAGCTCCAATGTTAGCGAGCCTATCAGCTATCAAATTGAGACTTCTGAGAACATGGAAAAAAGAGTGTCGGTGGGGAGAGGAAGAAGTTCGATTCTTTTTCGAAGGTTTTGGCTCTTTGCTCCTCTCGAGGTGCTATTATTCATAGTCTGGATTACATGCCTAGAATCTCCAATTACTTGTAACTTTGCCATGTTTAAGGAGGAGGCTAACTCAAGTGAATGATGCATCGCCAACCATTCTGCTCCATTGTTAGTTCTTGTGCCTAATCCCCAGGAGAAGTCAGCAACTTTTCTTCCTCCGGGATCAATAATAATCCCCCCCGCACCTGCCTCCCTTGAATACTATACACTTGGGAGCATCGTCTAAATACTATGTGTAGATGGTTGTGAAAGACAAGCCATGATTGATGCCTAGGAGGCCTGTTATGTGCTATAAATATGTACATTGTATCAATTATTATTTCAACCAAGTAATATGAAGTGAGTCTCCCAGGAAAGCAAACAACCGAAGGGTAAAAGGAGATAATCTGAGCAGAGTTTGGCATTGTCAAGATGTTGCAACAGATGCTAGGGGGTCATTTGAAATAGGCGAATGAAGAGGTGAGAGTGAACAGGGAGCAGGGTAGGCAAGACTGGAAATTACCAAACCGTCACTATGGTGAATTAATGAGAGACCTAGAGTAGGTGATGCCCTGATGAGGTGGGCACCAAGGATGGGATTGCGGAAGAAGGTGACAAAGTAGTCTATGTGACAAAATAGTCTTAACGCCAAGAAATTTTTTTGAAGCATTAGACTACTCCATGAACAATCTAACATAGAGGTAATTTACAAGCAAGTGAAACTGATGTGAGTCTGTTTTTAATAACATTTCATGTCATAATCTCTAGAGGGAAATGAACACAAGTGCATATTTTCTATCAAAAGGAATACAATTTACATCTTACTCAAGTTTTCTTATGGAATCTATTGCTGGTGTTCAAAGCAGTGATATCTAGAGCACTTTCAGGGCTAAAAGTTGAAATTCAAGACCTCGTTTGAAGCAATCACATTAATATCGCCAATTAAAACATCTATCATATCGAAAATCTACATATAAATCCAGATGAGCTTAACAGACCAAATGGGAATTCACATCCTGAGCATTGATACCCAGAAACATAGTGTTTTATTTTAAAAAATTATTAAAATTTTCACATACAACTTGGAAAGCAATCTGGTTCAAATTCCAAAACAAAAATCTAAAAGCTAGGTAAAATATCATTGAGAGAATCATTCTTCTATGGCCATGAAGGTTAGACTATGCCTTTGAATCATGGGCAAACAACCCAAGAAATGCTTGCAGGATAACAAAAAAGCCTCAAACTCTCACAAGCTCAAATCAAGAGAATGTGGCAAATGGTGGAGATACAAAACTGCTTAAACCAAAATTAGGATTGCAGCAAAGCTCCAAACTCACATCATCTCAAACCAAGGAGATTGTTGCTACCGGTAGAGAGATTTAAAACTGCTTAAAATCAAAATTAAATTGCAGGCATAAACACCCTCAAAATGTGATAATGAGCACATATCTAATTCATATTCCTAGAATCCACTTGCACGAAAATATCCAAATAAAACTGGTTTGCAACTGTTTTCAAAAACCATATCAATGAAATTTGGATCACTATTTCTGTGTTAAATAGAACTACAACCTTTACATCAATCAACAACAAGCATTCCATGTCTGTTGGTTTCGTTATAAAATCAAAACCACCCAATTAACAAATGAAATCAACAACACCTAATTCCACGGGGGGTTCAGTTGGTAGACAATATCCTATCACGTCCATTCATATTGAGGAATAAACTATGATATGGAAATGAGAAAATATATTGCCTTGTATTAAGGGGCCAGGGGGGCTTCATTATGTTATATGTCATTAGAAATATTTAAAGGTATATTTTATTACATTTCATGTAGAATCGGTGGAGTGGAGGAAGAGGGAAAATCCTGTAAATATAATAGTTAGGATGATATCCTAAGTATTAATTTAATGTGTTAGATTGGATCACTACTGCACCAAGAGTTATTTTGAGACATTTTTTTAAAGAAAAAATCCATGTTACTCATTACATACAAGACTTTTTTTTTCGTTTTTAATTGGACTCTTTGACTTTTCATCTTGAAAGCGACGAAAGAAGGTTTCCAAATGGATATAGTAATGAAAAAGGGAAAATACGGTTGTTTAGTATCAATTTTGGATTCCTATGTTCGACAAAGTCTTCGGCGTTGCTATACCTTCACAAAGAATGAGAGTAGACAACAATGTTATGCTTGATGGCCAAGACTTCAATGCATGTTTGGGTGGATTCTCCCTTGGTAATATCATTGAACACAGAGAGAAATATTTGTCTGGAACCACCAAGATGGAAGGGATTCCTACCTACTGGTTGTACGATTGCGTTACACCAGAAAGGCCATTATAGAGTCCGATGTTTTCTATTTTAGGTTTGTTTTGTTGGAGGTGGCTAGTGGCAGTCAAGTTCTATAGTGAAATCCACAAGTAAAAGAGGAGAAATTCATAGCTTATATATGAGGTCCTTATGGGAAGGGAAGATTTTAGGGTTGGCTCTTAACTTTGACAAAGGTTCATGCACATGTAATTTTTTCACCCCATTCAAATAATTCCAAATATCTCCAAGCAATATAGGTATCCACTAATAAAAAATAAAATCCTAAGTTTACTAATGGTAACTAATTGCAACAACTGATGAAAAGAACACAACATTAATAGATCCTATATGTTTTGCATAGAGACCCAAGTTCTTGTTGTAGGATAGAGAATAAAAAAATTCCATCCCACAAGCTACAAATACTACCACAAAACTGAAATCTTGATCAAAACTGCAATCTAATTTTTATTAGAAACTAAAACACATCAAACTAAGAAACTAGAAACAAGCACACATATATGAAAAATCACATCACTATACTCTTGAGAACAAATCATGAATAGCTCCTATCTGTTATGCATAGAGACACAAGTTTTTGTTGTAGGATTGAGAATAAAATTTTTCTACCCCACTAGCTACAAAAAGTATCAAAGAAATGAAATGTTGATCAAAATTGCAATCTGATTTTTATTAGAAACTGAAACACATCAAGCTGAAGAAACTAGTAGAAGGATAGAAAATGAAAGATAAGGAGATTTGCATATTATTGCATTCTTCTTATTTTTCATTTTCTATCATTTTGTTTAAATTTTTAATTTTGTTTCCTTTTATTGATCATTCGCCCATGTAATCCCAGTAGGATCATTATTAGCATTATACTATTATTTGATTTAGCATCCTGTTTGCTTATACTAAGATGCGATAGGACTCTTGTTTGTTACAACTTGATAATATGATATAAAGCGGGTATTAAAAATGGGTTTATAAAAATTGATACCTACAATATTTGGTGAAACTAGGGGTTTTATTAATTGGAAATGTATATTGGGAGGGGGATTCAACAATACAATTTTAGTAGGCATTTTCGAATATTTAGTGAAATTAGGGATATTCTTTAATATCCTACGAACGATCATGCTATGTAACAAGTTCAGTGAGTGAACCCCCTGTGCCTAATTCGCACCCAAAAATGCAGAAATTTGACTCAATAGAGGAGGGTTTCAAAATCCCAAAGGAACACGCATAGTGAAGGAGGTCATGGACCAAGAGTCGGTTGCAGGGGGTGGAATTCTATGAGGGAATGCTTGCGCAAAACCCTCCCATCTCAACCCCAAAATTTACCTCCCTACTTGCAAACAAGTTTATCAAAAAGGGTTCCACATACTCACATTCCAATGCATAATTGTTATGGCACCTCCCTAATAACATAGCAGAAATCCTACCAAAGCATAACGAGTAAAAAAGGACCACACATAACCTGTAAAAATACTCATTGCCATATCGAATTTACCACAACATTCATAATCAATTCATGATTGGACATATCTCCAAAACAGATATCAATAGTTGGCAGAGGACGAAAAACCCTATCTCAGCAGTCAACACAAGCAACCATTTAGGGTCTACCAATACTAGCTCTATCTCCAACATTGTTTTTTAGAAAAATTTAAGTTCCATTACTACAAGTCTGGTGAATTAGAATCCACTTACGGTTTCCATTGAGGGTATGCGGGGATTTGCAGAAATGGTCGGAGCACACAAAACCAACTTCAACCTCCCTCGTAGCAATTGCACGGTGAGAGTTGCAAGAGGAAATGGAATTGTTACCGGTTTCAAGCACTAGCTGGTGCGGTTGAACGAGAGCAACAGAGTGTTTTCATTAAGCTCGACAGAGACAGTTAGCAAATGACCAAAAGTAATCACATCAAACCCGACATAACATATGTTTTTGTTTTTGTTTTTAACCCACCAAGGTCAACAATGTTAAAGGTTCTCATGACATTTTATATAACAATTTTTGTTTTATATAACAATTTTATATCACAATTTTTGTTTTATATAACAATTTTATCAATAACAATACTAATTAAAAATTAAAAATTAGCATACTAATTAGCATACCAATAGGAATTTCAATATATGGATAGAGAGCAAGGATGCACTCGATCATAACGATTGGAATGTTTAGACCATTGAGATGTAGATATTGAAGAATGATATAGTACTAGATGAACTAAAAGTGTACAATTTGATTCCGATGAAGTGGATCCAAGTGTTGACATATTTGCATGAAAAGACATCATCAGACGATGCAAGATCTAGTTCTCACGAAACAAAAGTGGTTGATTGATTAACGGGACTTACAAATAGTGATGAACGATCAACAAGATTAAAACTAGCTTAGAAAGACCAACAAGGATAGAACCCCTTTCAAAATAAGTTTTTTATGTTTTCAGTGAAAGACTCAAAATAAGTTTTTTATGTTTCCAATGAGTCTAGTAGAGTTCTAATATGAAATAACCCAAAAAATAACACATAAATCTTATAACACAATTTTGTATCTTGCTCAATCGACACATGTTCGATTCAAACCATTAACACTACAACCTCCAGGAACACCCAAGTTAGATTAGATTAAAAAACTAATTTTCAAATATAACCAAGTTAATCAACAAAATGAACATATGGTGAGTGCATTTAATTTAACCTAAAAACATTGCGTACCTCTACTTTTCAACAATTAAATATCATTCATCTTCTTCTTCATCCAACTCAACATCTGTATCAGGATCTGGTTCTGAATAGATATTGATGAAAGGATAATTCACATCGTCATCAACATCAAAGTCAACTTCACTAATATAGTCATCCATATCGTCAATGAGATCATCGTCTGATACATTTGCATGATCATCCTCTTCAACTTCTTCATCTAACACATTGACTACAGCCTGATCTGAATCATCATCATCCTCATCTTCTGTGATGCACCTGCAACAATTAATTACTAAGAATATGCGAAATAGAAGAAATAATAGAACAGAATCACTTTTATATTGATCACGGGCCACTTCGAGGGGGCAACCTCCTTTGAGCAAGCTGAATACAATTAACTTCACGGTGCCTTCAATGACCTTAACACACACTTATATACTAAGTCTATGCCCAATACTATGAGTCAAAACCATGGGACATATAATACTACGGGACGACTTACAAAACATATGCGTCCAATACTATGGGTCAATACTATGGGGTAATATAAACTACGGATCAACAAATACTACGGGACGACTTACAAAGCATATGCGTCCAACAACAATATACTAACATAGTAAAGAGAAGGGTTGACATAGGTTCCTAACATCTTCTTCATGATTATCTTCATCATCTAGTACATGATTATGCTTTACTGGTATTTCTCTTGGATCGTATCGAACAACGTATGACCAACCTGCTTTACCTAGTACCTCGGAGTAGTAGACTTGCTCACATTGACTTGGAAGAACATAAGGCTCTGTACCCAATTCAAATTCACTTGTATTAACCATGGTAAATCCATTAGCATGCTCAATAACAGTTCTTTCAGGATCATGTTCATGCATCCGTAGCCTATAACACTTCACCTCAAACAAAACTATTTTAAAGGAATTAAAATCACACTCAACAATGTCCTCCAAATGCCCATAGTACCTATTCTCGATTTCTTCTAGATGTCTATCACTTCTAGAGGAAACATTGGTGACCTTAAAGACTGCAGTTATCCCACAATCCGAGGTTTTCCTATTATCATCCAACTTTTTGATATGAAATTTACGACCATTACACAACATAGCCTTGTGATGTTCAAGTTGCAACATTGACAACAGGTTAAAAATACATTGTGAATGAATAAATGTCATATAGGAGTTAGTAAATATAATTGAAAACTTAAAAAAATGAAATGTAATAATTGGAAAAATGGATCGAAGTAACTAGAAAAAATGTGGGTAAAAAAATTACTTGCCTTTTTATCTTTTAAACCATAGGCTAAATCAGCTTCCCTTTGCTACGTAAGGTCAGGAATTTGATGTCGAAGATGATAAGCTGTTTTAATCATGTTATTGACCCCTTCCCATGATAACCTACCGAAGATTTCTTCACAATCTTTTATCCAATGCTCCATCCAATCAAGGTTGTTTGCAATCTATAAATGTAAAGCATCCCACACTCGACCAACTATATGATAAAAAAACAATTCAATTTCATAATTAATTAGATTATCATTAAAGGAACATAGTTTAATATAGTTGAAAATGCATAATTATTAAAAAGAGTTAAAAAATAGTATGATAATATAAAATTGGAAAAAATAAATGTGTAACATATTAATTCAACAACATATAATAATAATTACCTTTCACAGTCCTCAATGTACCTCTCCCCAGTAGGACCTCCCCTTCAAATTTGTTGATGGAGTCGAGATGCCAAATGCGAGGCACATTCATATCTTTTGCTAATTTAGGTAGATATTCATTAATGTACACCATGCATTGATATACCATATATCCTTTAACCATAGAACCCTTGGGACGCGCTCTTTGTCTAACAAAATGCTTCAATGACTTCAATTGCCTGTCCACCATCCACATCGACCTTGTGTGTATTGGTCCACATAATTCAATCTCCTCAACTTGGTGTATGAGGTAGTGTTCTTGTGCATTGAAAAATGCTAGAGGTAGATACTGTTTGATTTCACACATTAGTCGGGGAATTTCTCTCTTCCAATGCCTTATATCTTCTTTATGGATTTCTTTTGATGAAAGCCACCTACAAATGATGCAATAAAACAATGTGTCAAGGCATATATAATATTTGCGGGAAAAACATATTATATGTCAATAAGTTCCACTACAGACCACAGAACAAGTACATTTTCCAAGTAAAACATTACTTACCTCATGTATTTTCCAAGAACATAAATAATATGTTTTATGTTGTTGTCAAAGTCATCTGGGAGAGACAAAGGTAGAACATACTGTATCAAAAAAACAGATAATTATTAATATTTATTTCTAAATAAGAGAATAAAATTAATAAAATAGTGCATACCGATAATGAAATATATTATAGACTAATGATTACCTTAATGAATGTATGCCAATCATGTGTTTTAACCCGTGCAAAATCACCCTTTTTCGTCAAGATATTCTTTATGTTTGACAAAAAACCCATCGGAAACCTGATATTTTTGATGACCTCTCTTACAATATTGCTCTGTTGCTCCGTCAAGCACCAAGGAAGACTAATATTATGTTGACGGCCATCGCCATTAGAATTAATGATCACACTTTGCAATGCGTGATTATATTCTTGGATGTCACTACAAATCTTTCCAATTCTTTTTTTGTCAGTCCTTCCATCTAATATTCTCCATAACATTTCTGTTATGTTCTTCCCAATATGCATTGTGTCAAACAAATGAACTATTTGCAGGTGCTCGTAGTATGGCAACCTACTGAATTGAATTGGCTAAATTTTGATTCCTCGTGTGCCTTAACGACATTCATGAAACATCAACAAAATCAAATTAAAACCAATTAATCAATAATGGTATAACATATCGCATTGAACATAATTCAATACAAAAAAAAATTGGCATGCCTTGACGGTTTCTATTATATTCCACCTTCCATAGGTGAGGTGTCATTCTTCGTGGTTTTTTTCCATTCTCTTCTTTACCGTTAAATTTTTCTTTTTCTGTAGTTCGATAACTATGGTTCTTAGGCAGAAAGTGCCTATACTCATCGAACACTTCCTTTGCTAAACTCCTTGAACGACGAGATTTTATCCTAGGACCGCAAAATGGACATGCAAATTTACACTTGGTTTGAAGACCTACAAGATATATGAATTGGTGTAGCAAATTAGGATTACAATTTAAAATAATGCATGATATTATCAACAGATATATAAAATATTAAGGAACAAAAGAAAGTAACAACATACCACAAAAATGTGTTAACTCGGGAGCATCATGAATTGTAAATGCAAGTATGCCATGGAATTGAAATCGTCTTTTCCCGATTGGTCTAGAAATATCATACATAGTGACGCCAGCCCATAACTTCAACAACTCATCGATAAGAGGCTCAAGATATACGTTCATTTCTTTATTCTGGTACTTTACTAATTGGTCGAACATACATGATTAATTATATTTAGAGCCTATATGTCGTTATCTATAAAAGACATAATTATCATGCACGAAACAAATCAATGAAATATTTACTGATCAGACTTTCAATTAAAAAAATACCTATTAATTAAATACTTGGAACAATCATTGCCAACATTGTGTTCTCTCTCTTGATCGACATCCAAGGAGGAAGGTTATTGTTTATAACAAAAACAGGGCACACTGAGTAGGTAGAATGAAGCTCTCCAAATGGATTGACACCATCAGCTGCCAAAGAAAGTTTAACATTACGAGGATCTTCTTTAAAATTCAGCCACTTTTCTTCGATGTAACTCAATGCCGAACCATCTACAAGCATTCAAAGAACATCGTCGCGAATTTTGTTCTTTGCATAGAAATCCATAAACTGTGCTATACTTTGACACTTGAACAACCTCTAGAAACATGGGATTATCGGAATATAACGAATAACTTTTTGAGGCACCTTTTTTGTCACTTTATCGGTTCAATACCTACTTGTTTGACATTGTGGGCATTCATTTTCTAATGCATATTGTCGAGAGTATATGATATGATCATTAGGACATGCATCAATAGCTTGATACTCCATACCAAATGCTTTCATAATGACATTAATCCCTCGATATGTGCGTGGTAAAATATTTGAAGTTGGTAATAGAAATTCACCTAACAATCTACAAATTTCAAAACAATAAATCAATGAAAACAATATTAATCATCAATATCGCATCCAAACTCTACACATTAGATAACAATAGCAACAATATAGGAAAAAAGTCAACCCTTTTTATATATAGATATTGTGAACATGCAGAAAAAAATAAAAAAAATAAATTACATACCTTAGTATCTGTGTCATACAGGTGTTTGATAATCCATTCAAAACCTTCAAGTTCAATAACAACAATATAGCAAATAAAAGATTTTTTTTTTAGCCTTCATAAAGAGGTTGACGTGACTTCTCAAGTAGAGGATCAACATCATCACTATCATCTTGGTTGTCCTCATCCATTGGAGCAAATGTGTCTTGGATCAATCTATGTATCTCATCTTCCCGATTTGTGTCACTAATGTTATCTACATCCATTATATCATCAGAAATAACTACTTGATCATCTTCAATATTTTGATGTAGAAGTTCATCGGGCTGTGAATGAGTATTTCTGCTAGTACTTGGCAAATAACTCTCTGGAACGCGACATTTTGGGGGCATTGTCTATAAATTTACAAACAACATAGAAAAATTAGTTTGTATAGAACATATAGTAAACAAAAAGACATTTTACTAAAATTCATGCAGACATGATGAATATTACAATGAATATATTAAAAATTGAACCCCAAAAATAGTCTTACCAGGGGACGATATTCATAACCCCCTTCGGCGTGTCCCTTCTCCCTACAATGTCTTTCAGCTATTTCTATTAAAATTCTTCTTTTTTGCAAGCCCCTGCAATCAAAGCAAGGACAATAAAATTTTCCATCTCCTCTCGCCTCTAATGCAGCTCTAAATTGTGCAAGCTTCCTTGCATTTTCATTCATAGTGACAAATCCTTGTAGTGGTACAAGTAATTGTCTTACCTACACCATACAAAACAATAACTTGTGAATTACATTAGATATTATAAGTACATTTATGAATATAGTATATTATAATGCAATATTTTATATATTTATAAAGAAAAACATGAAGACTAAAGTTAATATGAATGGAAAGATGGTTATAAGTTGGTTGTGAGAAAGTGAATTGAGAATGGAAAGATGGTAAGTTAATATAATATAACGTTTAATGTGAACACTTGGAGGGAGATTGTACCCATGCAATGGTTGGAATTTTAAATAAATATTCTTTCCATATTTTTAGGAATGCATTGTATCAAGAGCACTAAAATTAGAAGTGGTTTTGGTTGGTTACTAAAAAAAATGGTAAATGTCAAATGTTAAGGAACCAAAAATATTGGAAAATTGATAACTACTTGTATAGTTTGACCACCAAAGAGGGTAGGCTCTTAACCAATATTGTAGATGTATTTCACCCACATGACATGGGATATCACCTTGGGAAGCTCAAATTTGGTTGGAAACATTAACTAGTTTATTGACAAATATTGTGAAGTATCCATTAGGTAGTGAAGGGTGTGAGTCCATAATCATACTTTATAGGTTTGAGGTAATAATGGTTCGAGGTACGATAGAGAAAATCAATGATGTTGAGAAGTGAACACAAGAGCTAAGAAATGAGTTGGTTAAAGGTCAACTATTGAAAATCCTCTATTTAGTCGATCCATTGCAATAGTTGAAGACTAGTAATTAGGTAAGTAGCAAATCTTGATGAGGTCAAGCCATAAAAAAATTGGATCCATATAGACATTGAATATGCAAAGCAAAAAGAAGAAAGGATTGTAATATATCCCAAGCATTATGTATGTCAAATGTTATATAGGACCGCAAACACACTAGAGATAGTACCAATTGCAAGAGAAAACATTTTCAAAGATGCAATTTTCAAAAAGCAAGTTAACATGACCTAAGCCAAAAAAACTAGCTCTTGAAAAAAATATGGCATGTTAAATGAAAATGATAGCAAGTTCTTGAAAAAAATATTAGAAAGGAAAAAAAGCAATTTAACATGACCTAAGCCAGCTCATTACTAAACAATATTAAAATCTAACCCTTATAAAAATATAGACAAAAAATTACACATTACTAACCTTGCAAGTTCAAAATCAGAGCTATGCAGAATATCTAAGCTCATACAATCACCCCGCAAGTCCAAAATCCATGCTCAATGTGCCGCAAGAAAAGAAAATGTGAAAATCATGGTGAGAGTGTGTAGTTTATATAGCTCAACATTCCTCCCTGTTGCCACGAAAACTGAAACCTATATTTTTCATCCCTATATCGACGAATGTTCGTGGAACTTTCAAAAATGTGGATATTGCCATGATTTTTCCGCCCTAACAAAAAAAAAGGCTAAAAAATCATTTTTTTAACCCACAAATGTTGAAAACGTGGAAAATTTTCGTGGAACAATCCACCCATATGTAGTAGTGTAAGTTCTGAATATTAAAACTGTCGCTGTGAGGAAATTTTGAAAGAGTTCGTCCAGATCAATCAACCCCAGCCTACAAAGACATTAAAACACTCTATATTGACCTTAAAGAACAGATCTCCATTTACCCCAGTTGGTTGATGTAGTCAACCCTCGTGTCATGGAAAGACTTTCAGAAGAGGATGACTACAATAACCTCATAGTCAGTGCTCTTAATTAAGGGTGCAAAATGTTTATTCACTAGTTCTATATTTAAGATGCAATATGGTTAATGTCCAATTATAGGCATCAAATAGGATGAATAGATTATTCAGTGGTCCTATTCTAGCTTTGTTTTTGGATATTCAATGGTTAATAGTCACATGCATTCATATTTTGCATGGATTATCTCTTATTTGTATGGGCACATCTAATGCCAATAGCTGAAAAGTTTTATATATGGTTCAATTCACCTCACCAATAGTATGATCTAATGGGTGTTGCAATGTGAAAGTGAAAAATGGGTGTCACAAGGTTTCTCTTGCTATAAAGATTTGGGTTCCAATCAAGCCCAACTGCCATCTGGATTTTCCAATTCAATGTACTAAGCCAAATACATAGATGAATTTTTCATCCATTAGCCAACTAATAATCAAGTGTTGACTATACCTACTTCATGAACCAAGGGATGTATATTGTTCACAATGTGTTAATTAAATGGTAAAACATTTGTGCATATAAACAAAATGATCTATGTTCCCTCAGCTAATGTGGGACACATATTCGCAATTATATAGATCTAAAGGATACATGGAGAGAAAACTAAAGTCAAACACATCTATGCCATCAATATGTTCAAATTCGTCATAATATGTGGAAGTATGTGATGTTATGACCCCAATGTGCCTTCCCTTCTCCTTCTCTTCTTAATGGGAAAAATTGATTTGATTTCATGCAAGTCCCTTAATGAGTTACAAAGTCGAGAATTCACCATTCACCATTAACAAATTGATTTGATTTCATGCAATTCCTTTCACGAGTTACAAAGTTGAGAACTCATCATTGACCATTACCAAATTGATTTGATTTCATGCAATTCCGTTAATGAGTTACAAAGTCAAGAACTCACCATTCACCATTAAAATCCATCTTTACTTAATGAGTTAGAAATTTGAAAACTCACCATTCAACATTAAAATCCATCTTTATTCATGCTTTGAAGTGAAAGCATTCAAAAAGGATAACCCATAATAAATCTCACAATTCATTCAATTTATTAGTTACTAATTGTTTATACTTCACAATTGTCCTGCATTTCACTTTTGTGGTCATTTGTCGGACATTCATATAATTATCTTATCTTATCTTATCTGCTTTGTTATGGATAGGGTTAATTCTAGTTCAGAGGGCAGGTGATGAGAATCTTTGTGGAGGAGAGGTGCTTTCGTTTTATCTGCCCAATGTTAATGCTAGATCTCATTCATTTTAAACAAATGGTTTCGACATATGTTTTCCTTTATTTTACATATTTAAGTTTTGAACTAGACATCTGAATGTACACATTGTAATAAAATGAAACGGGTTTGTTAATGCCATTTATGTTCTCTTTAGCATATTACAAGATATGGATTGGATAGTAGCATTATGTTTCTCCAGAGTTGCTTGGATCAGGTGAATTTGTGCGAAGGAGATGTGCAGAACATGTAGTTGAATTTGGAACTCCTTTCTATTGTAGTTAAATATTTGATGCATCAACCAAATTTCAATACAGTGTTTTGTGAAGTTGTGAAGAATACTCATATGGGTGAAATCTCCCATGCTCTATTAGAGCGTTGACCATGTTCCAATTAATTCATTGGTCTTCCCTCCTTTCAAA
Source organism: Larix kaempferi (assembly GCA_027924585.1). Lineage (NCBI taxonomy): Eukaryota > Viridiplantae > Streptophyta > Pinopsida > Pinales > Pinaceae > Larix > Larix kaempferi. Next base: position 2,172,989 of record BSBM01000402.1, on the reverse strand, counting down.
ATATGCCTACTATTTTCACATGCAATTTTCTTCATAACCTCGATTGAAGCTAGCATCGTTGAGCACTGATAGAATGTAAGGGAGGAGAAAATTGTTTTGATGAGAACAATTCTACCTACTAGATTGAGCTAGTGGGTGCCCCACTAATGGAATTTTTTTCATTATGCTTATAATATTTTTCCACATTGATGTTGTTGGTTTTCCAAGCGATAGGGGCATGCCAAGGTGTTTAAAAGAATTCTAATCCTCAATGCTTGGAAATTTTAGAAATTTGGCTATAGAGTGAAAGAGCTAAGGTTTTAATTTCCAAGCATATATTTGGCTCTTCTTGTTGTTGACTTTGCCTCTTGCCGCACATAAGTATTTTTTCAGGATTGATTGAAATCTCCCAACAATAATGGTGGAATCACCCCCAACTAGCATCATGGCATAAACTATGAATAGTTTATTCCTCTAACCCCCTTGGCTATGCTTATCCCTTGGATATTCTTCACAATTATCTCTTTATACAAGTTCCTATTAATGAATCTACCATACTAAGAAACACAGACAATAATTGATAAGATATATAATGAATATATTGGATAATTACAAACCAAGCTACTCTCATTCTGAATTATGTTGGGATAGAGTCAAGGACTTCTTTAAAATGATTTAGAGTTGGAAAGGGAAGTTCTACATGATTTTTTTGCTTGCAATAGAAATGGACAATAGAACACTTGTCATTGGTAAGTGCTTGCAACTGATGTATCGGGTCTATAGAATTCAGATCAAGATGCATAACATAAATTCCATTGAGAAGGCAAGACCTAAGGATAAATGTGTGAAAATGAATCTTGCAGGTCATTGCCAAGTATTCTTTATGTAAAATGAATGGAATTTTGCAAGCATATGACAAGATACACTTTAACCAAATAAATGAAGTGTTGTGAGGCAACATTAAGATTATGACTATTAAGATCAATATTTTTGCAATGCTAGATGCAAAAAGGGAGAACCCAAGTATCCTTGTTGCAAAAAAAAATTCGCACTCAACCATAGGTGTAGAACCAAAGAACTATATAATTGCAAGGGATATCAAATGGGGTATATTAGTTCCCCATTTTTACCATCGAAGACCAAATGGGGTATATTTTCCAATATGATTTGTGTTGATTCAAGATCTGGCTCTTCTTCTTCCATGTAAAGGGATTCAAAATGTGCATTGGCATCTTCTTTAATGGCTGCAAAATTGTTTAAAATTGAACCAATTTTTCAAGACTTTACAAGTTTTTATAGTTTAGTGTATGATTCGCCAATGTTTCACAAGATTTTCTAATTCCGTGAAAGATTCGCCAATTTTTTTACAACTTTTTATCATTTTGTGAAATATTCGCCCAAAATTTACAAGATTTTATAATTCCGTGAAAGATTTGCCAAAAAATTATATATACATATTATATTATTGATAAAATAGCCTTCACACTTTTTTGTGTATCATGGGGATTTGCCCATTTTTTATACATATAAATTTAGGGGGGGGGGGGTCTTAAAATCATCCTTGCTTAGGAGACTGAAAGGCTTGACACAACGAAACGAAACGGGCATGGAATCCACTAGGGGGAGAGGGTAAATGGCCAGGTAGCCATGATTTCGATGATAGGTGTCATCCTAGTGCCGTGAGAACTTGATGAAAAGTGAACTGTGATGTTCATTGGACAGACAATTAAGTTGATAAGTGTCATGAATGATTAGTCCTAGATAGGGATGCCGAAGAAACTATTAGTCGCCGCAAGGCACTAACAAACACCTATGACTTAACAATTAGCATGAGGCTAATTATTACTAAGTGATAATAAGTAAAATCAAGAATTTTGTCTAGATATCATTGATATCTTAGCCTCGGAAAAGGATTCCAGGAGGCGGGATCAAACTCCTACATTGAAAATAAGTTAAGTTCCCTATTAAATTACTAATAATTTCACTACTAATTATTTTACTAATAATTACGTTAAGTAATTATAAACACGTATGGACATTGGACTATGCAAGTTGTACATAGAGGACAAAGTAAATAAATTATTTACTTTAATATATATATATATAGATATATAGATATAGATATAGATATGAGAAAAACAAAGAATATAAAAATAACTAGTATATAATGCATGGAAAAAAATCCTAAATTGTTGCATGGATAGCTGGTAGTTGATGCATGGATAACTAATAGTTGATGAAAGGATAACCAGTAGTTCATAACTATTAATGGGTGAAGTTAAATATGTATTAAGATTAATTCGATAAATTTAGCTAAAGTTAATTAGTTAACTTAAAATTTAGAACAGGCAAGAAGTTATTTTAAGCTATTCTTAAATAAAAAGATGCTTTAATAAACTATTGTCAAAGCCAGGGGCGCTTTTATGAAATTGAAGAATAAGTGATTATTTTTAGGGTGGGGAATCGATTGAAGGTTTATAGAGAGCATTGGAAATCCACTCTCCTCTAGAGTATATTTTCTATGAATAGACAACTGGGCGCATACCTCAAGATATGGAGAGATGGGTGCATACATCCAAGGACGGACTGTCTTCTACAAACCATGAATAAGTATTACTTTAATCAATTATGGTATGTAATCGCTTGGTCTTTACTGCAATATATATATATATATATATATATATATATTTGAATATCTGCAACTCAAAAGGAAATTGGGCAGAAGACATTTGAATTTTATTAACTATTTAAAACCCTGTATTCTAAAAGAACTAGGTGCCTCTTGGGAGAGCAACCCCATACATGAAATTTTTTTGGTTGTGTGTTATTTGAATTCTTAAATGGTTGGGGCCTCTCCCTTGAGAGAGAAAACCCATTCCCAACAAAATCGTTTGACTGTGTATTTGTTTTAATTTGACCATGTAAAAACATGTAGCCTTTGGTTGGAGACTGTTGTGTATTCCACGAGTGTGCAAGCCCTTTAGCTTAATGAACAATAATTTTATATATAACATCCCAACCGTGAGCCTTGGAGCAAGGGTGCAAGCTCAGATTTATAAATATATCTATTCATTTTCCCAAGCTCAGTGTGAGCTATGTGAGGGCGGAGGCCCAAAAATTTGGTTTGCAAATAATTTGTATATAAATATTATTTTGTAATGTTGGTGGCTCAGGCCCAAATTACAATGTTTTATAATTCAATGAAAGATTCGCCAATATTTTACAAGATTTTATAATTTTATGAAATATTTGCCAATATTTTACAGGATTACATAAATTTATGAAAAAAATAGCCAAAAAATTATATATACATATTATATTCTTGATAAAATAACCCTCAACATTTCCTATATATCATGGGGATTCGCCCAATTATTATACATATAAATCTAGAGGGGGTTCTTAAAATCATCCCTGACTTCCGTATAGAGGAATAATAACATCTCTATAGGAGTACAATATACATAGGTGAAATACATTCCAAAGTTACATATACATCAACACCCAGCAATCAGAGATGGAAACTAGATCAACTTAGTCACCAACAGCAAAGCATCAACAATAAAATTTAGGAGCTTCCATTAATTGAGAAAATTACACAGTGCATGTAGCTTAAAAGACTGACAATTTCCTAAAACTCTAGAGACTAACTCTTCTCAGTCATGAAGATGTCTATTTATACAATTTTACAATGGGGAGAGCAAGTTGACCCTTTAGTGGTTGATTGCTCTAATAATAGGCAGTCTTAATGCCAGAAACGACTCTGCTTAACAACTCTCGATAGCTCATGGCCACTGAACGTCCCCATAACACTCTACGATAGTGCACATCCCGCCTACCTGTTTTAACGGCATTGATCCTACCTGACGCGAATAACTGCGTGTTTGTTTCCTTCAACCATGGGTAGAACCATATGCTGGTAGGCCGAGCGTGGAAGGATGGAGTTGTTGGAGCGTCGACGTGGGCATGATCGTGTGCTGGCGAGCTAGACAGACAGGAGAGATGGAGCTTCTGGAATGTTGACATGAGCAGGAGGTGTGTTTTCAAGCTCGACAGGCAAGGAGGCGAATCTTCTAGAACGGGGGCTCGCCAACCATAACCACCCCCTTGCTAACCGAACCCATGTTTCCGTTTCTGTCTTTAATGGCCATGAATATGCCAACCAACGATCTTGCGGGATAAATGAAGGGCTCGACGATGGCTTGAACTTTGCTAGCGTCTTTGGCATGAAAGTGAGTCCGAATGAAGGCTCGTTTGAAGACCGCAGCCTATAGAGAAAAAACTAATTTCCAAGCATGTCTAGAAATTTGAGATGATTGTTTAATAAACCATAAAAAATGTTGATAATTATTCACGATTTGTATGATGTTCAAATAAATGCATACCTGAGTCTGTTTGACAGTCTGAATGGCAAGAAGAGTGATTTATTATACAAAAATAGTGTAATTAACACCACTCAAAGTATATTTGATGATAAAAAATAGTGACAAAATGGACACAACATTCCCCCAAACCAGAGATATGCCAGGTCCCACTGAGCAAAATAGAGAAGTTCAGAAAGAAGGCTGAGCTAAGATAGCAGCTGCCTTTGACTTGGAAGAGGAAGTGGTTTTAGCTTTAAGCTTCTGGAGCTTCCTAAACTGGTCCTTCAAGGTGTCATACTTCATCTGGAGAGTAGTATGGGATGTTGTTCTGGCATTGACCAAGCATTCAATGCTTCTTACTTGTGTGCGTAGTGCCTTGTTTTCTTTCTAAAGCTCAGAGATTGTTTCAACATAATTTTGATTCTGATCTGTCAACCGTGATACACGGGGTCTTCACTATGTGAAAATATGCCATAGCGCCTTCGGTCATGGAATATTAAATAATACCCTTAATTCCACTATGCTAAATACCTACCAAAATCCGTTTTTTGTGCTCCCCTCCCAATACATATTTCAAATTAAAAAAAAACCTTTTTTACAAGATATTCCGCATTTTTACTAAATACCCCTTTTTATACCCCTCAATACATATAAACCCCCCATACCCTACTCCTCGCCTCCTCAATACCTATAATATATTGACACTATTTTTCACAATTTAAAAACTCCCCTTTATGAATGAACGTGATAAGATATTGGTCAAGAAGGTGAATCCCCCGTGCCATGATATCCCTCAGGTCAATCTATCCACTTCCTGTTGATTCCGAATGGGTTGTTCTATGTAATGTTCTAGGTCTTTTTGAGGACTCAACTTTCTTGAAGATGTTTCAAGCTCATTAGTATGTTCTTCAAGAACTCTGTCTTCATTGTGTGCAGAGGAACTCTCAACACTCGGGGCTTCAGACAATTGAGCAAATACATTGGCTAATGTGAGGAGAGGTGTTTCAAGGGTATGGTCGTCTGACCGGTTATCTGAACATGATGGATGAACAGCAATCTGGATGACAGACTGGTCGACGAAATGGTCACGATTTGTTCTCATGGATTTAGTGGGTACTGAAAAGATTGGAGGTTCCGAAGTAGGGTCACCAAGGGTAAGCTAAGAAGAAGGTGGTGGATGGACAAGGTGTTCATCTCCTGAGGGATTCTCATCAAACCGCACACGCTTGGTGTCTTGTTCTATTTGCGTAGAGGCTTGGGTAGGATCACTAATACTGGCTTGGAAACGAGGGTGTTTTCGAGAAGCAGAGGACTTAGCAATAGGCTTCTCAATCAAATGAGGGTTTAGTATTTCAAAGACAAAACGATCCTAGGTTTGCCCTATCTTTTCCAACTAGTGATTGATCAAGATTTTAATAAGACAATGATGGTACAAGATTCCAGAGGGATTAACAGTATTCTTCCTGACCTGGCTTGACATTTTCTCTAAACTTTTCGGGAAATAGAATGGGAAATTGACGGTCTGATTGTTAACAAAATGTGCTAGAAATCTGAAATGGCAGACTTTAAAAATAGTAAACTTACCCTCACAAGTGATCAGATGGATGATGACAGTCAAGGGATCTAGGTATTCCGGCTTGACCCACTCTCTGTGCAATCCTTTTGTTCTTGCAATATGTCGATATTCGGCTCTCAAAGCAAATTCGTGAGCCTTCCGTGGGAGGAAGAGATGTTTATGCCAACGGGCTTGTTGATGTATATGTACCTTCGGAATGTATTTCATCAGTATATTATATGTATATTTATTGTACCCTTATAAGAGATGTGTTATTCCTCTATAAGGAAGTGTCGTCATGTGGATTGACAAGTGTCGCAAGTGTGTGTACTTGCCGATGGGTTATTAGACCACCTTATGGGGTCGGCCCTAATTAATATATAATATAATGTGGATGTACTAAAGTAGACAAGTCGGCCCCAGTAGGTCACTGGGCAAAAAGGTGAGTATAAATAGAGATAGGAGATCTCTATTTTACTCACTCGGAAAAGTATCTATCTCTCTCTCTCGAAAGTGGCGCACTAGTGAGGAGGAGGAGGATCATCTGCTAGGAGACTATCTCTGTATTATTTGGTTGTATTTTGGTTGAGCCATTGCTCTCTCTATCTCTGAGAAAGTTTGTGGGGTTTTTCACCTTAGGGTTTTCCCCACGGAAACTCTGTGTCTCTTGTCTCTATGCTTTTGATTCTTGTGATGCTTGTGATGCTTGTCATACTATGATTGTCATGCATTGATATACTGTAGATGTTATTCTCTCAGCAAAGATCCTATAGTATTGTGATTTAATACTGAAAATTTAACATGGTATCAGAGCTTAACTGAGAAGAAGACATTTTGCAGTGACGGAAGCTTGTATTGCTTGTTTATTGGGTTTCTCTCCACAGATTTTTGAAATTCAGTATAGTAGATTGGATCTACTCATCAAGGCGCATCTTTCTGTCCAATCAGATTTCAGTTCCGAGCATTTTCAGTTTTGGCCCTAAAAATTAGGGTTTCCACAAAAATAGGAATTTCTGGAAACTGAAGGTACAGCTGGAAGCTCCTTGCAAAAATCGAAGGTTTGAGCTTTGGATCGAGATTTTTGGCTGGGTAGATCTCCGGGAAACTCAAACCCTAATTCAGGGCTCTCCCCAGTGAACCCGGGAGGACAAAAAGGCAATTTTGAAGGACAAGACTTTGCTGATCTCAAATTCTGAATGTACTAGGCTCTAGTAAGAAGAAGAAGGGAAGCAAAAGAAGGTTTCATGCTCATTCTACTGAAGATGATGAACCTCCAAAGAAGAAAGCTAAGGCAGAAAGCAGTAGTGATGATGATTCATCAAGTGAAGAAGAGTATGTTCTGATCTCTGCACTCACTGGTACCATCTCCCATGGTTGTAATGATTGGTTGATCGATAGTGGGGCTTCCAAACATATGACAGGTTTCAAGGAATCTTTTGTGAACCTTTCTGAACATGAATCACCCCATAAGGTGAAACTTGGGGATGATTATCAATACCCAATCAAAGGAAGTGGTGAAGCCTCGTACAACCTAGATTCTGGAAAATCTCTGAAGATGAAGGAAGTCCTCTATGTACCTGGACTCAAGAAGAACTTACTCTCCATCTCTGCTTTAGATGCAAAAGGTATGAGGGTTGCATTTGTTGATGGCCAAGTACTAATGTGGCCAAAGGGAAAGACTATTGATGATGCAGTAGTGATTGGAGAGCAAGAGGGAGGCTTGTACAAATTAAAGGGTCAACTCGAACATGCCATGGTACATGAATCCATGGAGCCAAGTGAACTTTGGCATAGAAGACTTTCTCACATGCACTATAGAGCACTTCCAATTGCAAGCAAGGCTGTAGAGGGTCTTCCTGAAATCAAGACCAAACATGAAGGTGTTTGCAAAGGATGTGCAAAAGGTAAGAACATTAAGAAGGCTTTCCCAAGCAGTGAAAGCAAGGCAAAAGAAATTCTAGAAATCATCCACTCAGATGTATGTGGCCCTATGTCATCCAGCTCCCTGAGTGGGTATGTTTACTATGTATCATTTATTGATGACTTCTCTAGGAAGACTTGGGTATACTTCTTGAAGGGCAAAGATGAGGTGTTTGATAAATTCAAGGAATTCAAAAACTTGATGGAGAATCAAACTGACAAGAAAATCAAAACATTCAGATCTGACAATGGTGGAGAATTCACCTCAAATGACTTCAAGAAGCTTTGCAGTGACTCAGGGATTTAGAGGGAGTTGACTGCTCCATATAATCCTCAATAGAATGGAGTTGCAGAAAGGAAGAACAGAACTATCATGGAAGCAGCAAGGGCAATGTTGCATGACCAGGATCTTCCTATGCATCTTTGGGCAGAAGCAGCTAGAACAGCTGTATATGTACAGAATAGAACACCCCACAAGATATTGGACAACAAGACACCAGAAGAAGTCTTTTCTGGTAAGAAACCTGAAGTCAGCCATCTCAGAATTTTTGGTTGTCCAGTATACACTCATGTCCCAAAGGAGAAGAGGACTAAACTAGATCCTTCAGGAAAGAAGGGCATCTTTGTGGGTTATAGTGAAAGCTCGAAGGCTTACAGAATATATTTTCTAGGGCTCAAGAAGATTGATGTCAGCAGGGATGTAACATTTGATGAGAATTCAGCATTCATCAAATCAAGAAAGGCACCTATCGAAGTGTATGAAGAACCTAAGGAAACAAGATTTCAGGACACTACGATGACTGATGCAGTTCCAGAAACTGCTCGTGAGTTTGAAGATCCACAAGAACCTGTAGATCCACCCCGTGAGGATAACTCTCACAAGAGGAAACCTGTATGGGCTAGAGAGCTCATTCATGATGCAGAAAGATTTGGCATTCCAGAAGAAGAACACAGAGCAAAGAAGAGAACCAGATCACACACCAGTTATGTTGCCTTACTCTGTGACATCATGAACAAAGAGCCTTCCAGTTATGAAGAGGCAGCAGAAAAGAAAGAATGGAAGGATGCTATGGTTGAGGAATACCAATCAATTATGAAGAATGATGTTTGGGATGTTGTCCCAAGACCTAAAGGGAAGTCTGTTGTGACTTCCAAGTGGATCTACAAAATCAAGCATGCTGCAGATGGCAGTGTGGAAAAATATAAAGCAAGATTCGTAGCTCGTGGTTTCTATCAGAAGGAAGGAATAGACTATGAAGAAACCTTTGCACCTGTAGCCAGATATACTTCCATCAGAACAGTACTTGCCCTGGCTGCAGCAATGAAATGGAAGATACACCGGATGGATGTCAAGACTACTTTCCTGAACGGTGTAGTAGAAGAGGAAGTATATGTGGAACAGCCACTCGGCTTTGAAATACATGACAGGGAATCTTATGTATGCAGATTAAAGAAAGCCTTGTATGGCTTGAAGCAAGCTCCCAGAACCTGGTATGGTAGGATGGACAGTTTCCTATCTAGTTTGGGATTTACCAAGAGTAAAGCAGATTCCAACCTTTACTACAAGGTTGAGGAAGGGAATCCTGTGATTCTACTTCTATATGTGGATGACCTATTTGTGACAGGAGATGACAGAATGATTGCAGATACCAAGAGGAAGCTTGCAGCTGAATTCGATATGAAAGATTTGGGAATGATGCACTATTTCCTAGGTATGGAGGTATGGCAGAATGCAGGTGGGATTTTCCTTGGTCAAGGGAAGTACACAGTAGATATCCTGAAGAGATTTGGGATGATGGATTGCAAGGCCATGGCCACACCTATGGCATCGAATATGAAGCTTCTTTGTGATGCTTCATCTGAGCCAGTTGATGTTTCTATGTATCGTCAGATGATTGGGTCCTTGATGTACCTGACGAACACGAGACCAGACATTTGCTTTGCTGTGAACACATTGAGCCAGTTCCTGACGGATCCGAGGAGTGTTCACCTTGTTGCTGTAAAGCATGTTCTGAGGTACCTGAAGGGTACAGTGGATTATGGGCTCAGATATGAGGCGAATCAAAAGTTTAACCTGCAGGGTTATGTTGATTCAGATTGGGCTGGCAGTGCTGCAGATAGGAAGAGCACATCTGGGTGTTGCTTCAGTATGGGATCAGGTGTGATCTCTTGGTTTAGCAGGAAGCAGTCCTGCGTAGCACTGAGTACAGCTGAGGCAGAGTATGTTGCAGCCTGTTCAGCTAGTTGTGAGGTAGTATGGCTACGGAAGCTACTGTCTGAGTTATTTGATCTTCCGTTGGAGGCTACTGGTATCTTCTGTGATAACCAGAGTTGTGTGAAGCTGTCCGAGAACCCAGTGTTTCATGACAGGTCAAAACACATAGAGATCAAATACCACTATATCAGGGATATGGTGCAGAGAGGAGCTGTGAAGCTACTGTATGTTGCAACGGACGAGCAGATTGCAGATGTGCTGACGAAGCCACTAGCCAGGGTGAAGTTCGAGTACTTCAGAGAAAGGCTTGGCGTTCTTCAGATCGAGGACACTTCGAGGAAGAAGTGATGGACACATTTGCTGAAGCCATTCCAAGCATGTTGGAAGGAAGATTCTTCACATGGCTGTGGATGTAAGCGCTGGATGATGAGCATCAGGATGATGTTCTAGTTTCTGCTGGATATGATCAGTTGGATCATTTTATGTATGTATGTACGCATCATGTTGGATGCTGGATATGATCAGTTGGATCATTTTTCTGTATGTATGTACGCATCATGTTGGATGCTGGATATGATCAGTTGGATCATTTTATGTATGTATGTACGCATCATGTTGGATGCTGGATATGATCAGTTGGATCATGTGTATGTATTTTATATATGCATCATGTTGGATGCTTGGACCATGTATCTGTCTATGTATCAGGTGGATACATTGTATGATCAGGTGGATCATGTATGGTGATATATATATCATGTGTTTTGTATCAGGTGGATACATTGATGATCAGGAGGATCATATATGATGATATGTATCAGGTAGATACTTGGTATGCAGCAGGATGTTGCATTGATGATCAGGAGGATCATGTATGATGATATGTATCAGGTAGATACTTGGTATGCAGCAGGATGTTGCATTGATGATCAGGAGGATCATGTATGATGATATGTATCAGGTAGATACTTGGCATGCAGCAGGATGTTGCAGTGATGATCAGGATGATCATAGATGACGAGCTTCAGTATGTTGCTCCAGATGACATGCAGCAGGATGTTGCAGTGATGATCAGGATGATCATAGATGACGAGCTTCAGGATGTTGCTCCAGATGACATGCAGCAGGACGTTGCAGTGATGATGATCAGGATGATCATGGATACATCAGGATGATGTATGGTGAGTATCAGGTTGATACTCTGTGGCCGTGGATCAGGTTGTGCAAATGAGCATGTAATTCGTTGCCCTGGGAGATTTGCAGATGGTCTTGCGAGGTTTTGCCTATGGCATGTAATTCGTTGCCCTGGGACATCTGTCAAATGCTCTTTCGAGGTTTTGCTCTGGGAGGACATGTAATTCGTTGCCCTGGGAGATCTGCAGATAGTCTTGCGAGGTTTTGCCTATGGCATGTAATTCGTTGCCCTGGGATATCTGGCAGATGCTCTTGCGAGGTTTTGTCCTATGGCATGTAATCCGTTTCCCTGGGAGATCCTATAGGTAGAGCAGTATGCTCGTAACAGCCTGGGATGCTCTTGCGAGGTTTTGCCATGACCACATGTAATTCGTTGCCCTGGGATATCCTATAGGTAGAGCAGTATGCTCGTAACAGCCTGGGATGCTCTTGCGAGGTTTTGTGGTGAGTTCACATGTAATTCGTTGCCCTGGGAGATCCTATAGGTAGAGCAGTATGCTCGTAACAGCCTGGGATGCTCTTGCGAGGTTTTGTGACGCACGTAAAAGTCCTGAGGATTCCACAGTATGGCCAGTGATGATGAAGACCTGCAGGTGGTGGGCCTACATCCAGTATGAAAAAGGACTGGCTCTGTAGAACTTCCTATGACGAGTAGAGACAGAGATTGGACGAGATAGTAGCAGCAGTGACGATGACGATGACGATGCATCGATGACGATGATCCAGAGAAGAAGACTTGTCTAGCAAATCTGTGTCGAGAAATACCTTCCTTGTTAAGAGGGAGTGTTGATGTATATGTAACTTCGGAATGTATTTCATCAGTATATTATATGTATATTTATTGTACCCTTATAAGAGATGTGTTATTCCTCTATAAGGAAGTGTCGTCATGTGGATTGACAAGTGTCGCAAGTGTGTGTACTTGCCGATGGGTTATTAGACCACCTTATGGGGTCGGCCCTAATTAATATATAATATAATGTGGATGTACTAAAGTAGACAAGTCGGCCCCAGTAGGTCACTGGGCAAAAAGGTGAGTATAAATAGAGATAGGAGATCTCTATTTTACTCACTCGGAAAAGTATCTATCTCTCTCTCTGGAAAGTGGCGCACTAGTGAGGAGGAGGAGGATCATCTGCTAGGAGACTATCTCTGTATTATTTGGTTGTATTTTGGTTGAGCCATTGCTCTCTCTATCTCTGAGGAAGTTTGTGGGGTTTTTCACCTTAGGGTTTTCCCCACGGAAACTCTGTGTCTCTTGTCTCTATGCTTTTGATTCTTGTGATGCTTGTGATGCTTGTCATACTATGATTGTCATGCATTGATATACTGTAGATGTTATTCTCTCAGCAAAGATCCTATAGTATTGTGATTTAATACTGAAAATTTAACAGGGCTCCTTCCCTAGGAATCTTCGTGGCTAATGTGATAGATTCTTCCATCACAGAAAAAGTGAGATGGCCAAATTTGGCCATCTTTCCATCGAATCCTTTGGTGAACAGCAGTGAAATTTCGTGGTCGTGTCCTTGGAGAAGGTGGAGAAACAGATCCCATACGGCTTGAAGAAATACCTCACGACATTCTTTAAACTTGGGGATGTAAAGTAAATCCTGGTAACTTCCAGGTTCATGACGGATCGGCATAACTAAATAGAGATCAAGAGATGCAGATAGGTACAGGGGATGCAAAAGATGCAGGAGACACGACTTAGCAGAAAAGAAATGAAGCAAAATTCATGCAGTCGTTAGTTTAAATTGAAGTCCGTTTCAATGGTTGAACGATGGACAAGGTGCATCCTTGAGAGATCACACTTGTCATTCAAAGATCTTGAACCGAGCGCCAACATAGAAATGCGTGAGTCAGAGAATACGTGTGGCTATGATATATTCAACCGTGTCCAAATCCAAGCTTTGGACAGGTTGAACGTAATTCTTGAAATGAAATTATAGACATAAATTATACGTGGGAGATCATGATAACTCGATTAATATGATGACAGGTTGTACAATAGGATAATTAGACCATATGGCGATCATGTAATGATTCTGAAGATCGAAATGATGCATAATCCATTCGTTTAATGGAGGCGAGATAGATAAGGGAATGAGACCACGTGTGAAATTGATATTTGATTGATTCCTGACATAATTAGCCAATTAGATTTATCAATAATATTCAAATTTGGATACCTTGGAATGTTTAATAAAGCCATTATAAGCTATGGTTTCATTCAACACTTCATTCAGATCGTTATACATTTGCCTCATTCGTCACCTCATTCAGATTGGCATTCGACCTGTCAGTAAACCCTTCATATAGACTTTTGTCTATACAAATCTGCTTGCTAATGCTTGACTGAAGTTGATTTTGCAGGAAATTTCTGAGGTTGTTAGTGCACAAAAGATGCCGTAAACTTTTATTTTCTGGATCTTTCAGTTGCGTTCCTCTTTATTTGTCAATGATTAGGACAATCCTTCTTCTGTTATTTCGCATTATTCCTAAAAATACCTATCATTTTATTAGAGATAAATAAACTTTTTTCATAAATATTCAGAAAGTAGAAACATTTATGATCCTCCCCCAAACCAAAAATATGGCATGTCCTCAAGCCATAAAAAAAAATTGATTAATATTCAAATATTTTTAATACATGGTTCAGGCAATAATCTTCTAAAATTGCCATGGTAACTTTTCGTAAGAAAATGAAATATTAACTAATATATGTAGATGATTCAGATATGTACATTTGTCAAAAAGAATACAACAGTGATTAAGAAGACAATATGAAGAATGATAGTATAATTGATGTGAAATGCCATAGGCAAACTAGTCATCCATGATTCATTATAACGATCTCTTGTCATCCAAAGAATATAGATAAGGTTCACTGTAGAGCTTGTGAGATTTACTATAGTTATGGGTCCCATTTCTAGGATAATCATATCCTAAGTGTTTTTTGAATTAGATGACAGGGTCCAAGTCCAACTTAGAGCCATTCTCTAGTGATAGTATAAACAATAGGCCTAAACATGTGTTTGTATACTCAGGTTTGTTTTTATGAGCCATGTGAATAGCAATGCGTTAACCAAACCTCTTTTACTTGATATTTGCACGCTGCTAGCAGGCCTGTTCAGTACCTCGGCGGGTTTATCTTAGTACCATGCAAGCATAGCCCCACTGTCAGTGAGCCTATTCAGTACCCTGACGGGTTTACTTGCATTTACCGAGCTTCCTTGTTTAAGATTTTACTTAGCATGGACCCGCTGCTAGCGAGCCTATTCAGTACCCTGGAAGGTTTGCTTCATATAATGATATTTTTAGTAAGGAAGCCGGTTGGCACTAGAGTGTGCTAAGCCTGTTAAACACATAATTCAAATTTTTAGCGCAAACCTTATGAGTAAATATTGGCCTAAATTATAGATCATGTCAAAAGATAATAACCTAAAGTTGTTCTTTGACCTCTTAGTCTATCTTCTTCATAAAAGATCAATAATGTTCCCCACAAAATAGAAAATATCACTCACTTTTGGGCTACCTTTTAAAAGTGCTTAAGAGACAGGTTTTGATAATGAGTCTAGGATGAGCTAGTAGTCCATAGGTGTAAGATAGAGTTTCTGAAGATCGTAGTAATTAAAGTGGGTCTTAAGCAACCGTTCTAATGATAAATAAAAAATGTACATGTCTAAATCAAAAATCATATACATAATCATAAAAGAAAGTGGTTAAAAATGATGTAAAGAATGTTTTAACTTTTCACTATAAATTTTCAATTTCAACAATAATCGAAAGAGAAGGAAAACTATAAATATTTCTTTTTAGAGCACTTCCCTTTTCGGATAATATTGCATGAGATGATTATAAGGTTCTTGTAATCAAACTACAAAACCACTTGTTAAATGATTCAAATTTATTCAAGATAAAAACATATATACAAAGAAAATTATGAAAAAATTTCAAAATTAAGGAAAATATTCTTCCTGTTTTATTTTACAGAATTCATAAGCCGATCATAAAAATGAATTTCCTGTAGAGATGCAATCAATGGTTAGGGATGACTCTTATTATTAAAAAAAAAGAAAAGATATATTTACATATATACAAATGAAGATAACCCAACATAATTTCAAGAACTAGGAGAAGGAGGAATGATTTCCTCTTCTACTAGTTCCATTTCCTCTTGTTGTAAGGCATTCTGCACAAAATTTTGTTTAAATATTGGTTGATGATAAATTCTAAGTCTATGCCCATTTACAACAAAAGAAATTTGAGAATCATCAATTGTTTTAATTTTAACGGATCCATTATCAAAACCTGTGACAATTTCATATGGACCCATCCAGCGAGTAGTCAATTTACCTTTAAAGTTTTTGTACCTTGAATCAAAAAGTAATGCCCAGTCTCCAGTTTTGAATTTTTTTTGTTTAATGTATCTATCATACCACTTTTTAAGTTGATTTTGAATTAAAATTGTGCGTTGAATGGCATCTTGCCTAATCTCGTCTAATTGATTTATTTGCAAGATTCGTTGTGTCTGTGCTTCTTCTAGATTCATCTCTAATTGTGCAACCATACGAATGGTTTTGACTTGAAAAATTCAATAGGTAGAAGAACTTGTTTACCATAAATGAGTTCATAAGGTGTGTGGCCAGTGGTGTTCCTCCAAGTTATTCTATAATCCCACAAGGCTTATGGGAGCCTATCTGCCCAGTCTTTGTGGTGTAATTGAATAGTCTTAGTCAGGATGGATTCTAATACTTTGTTGGTGGATTCCACCTGACCATTGGTTTGCGGGTGATATGGGGAAGATTTACAATGTCTAATACCATATTTGTCAGTAAGCTCTTTCATTAATTTGGAGGTAAACTGAGATCCTTGATCGGTTACAATTTCCCTAGGTACACCGAATCAAGTAAAGATTTCTTCATATATGAATTCCACCACAGATTTCTCTGTGGATCGGAATAAGGCTCTGGCTTCTACCCACTTGGTGACATAATCTGTACAAACTAGGATGTACTTCTTCTTGCGAGACATAGGGGAAATTGGCCCAACAAAATCTAGAGCCCATTTTTCAAAAGGTTCAATCATGACTTGTGGTTGTAAAGGAATCTCATCGGATGGTGTAGGTCTACCCATTCTTTGGCAACTGTCACACCCCTTGACATACTTGGAAACATCTTTGAAAATGCTTGGCCAATAATACCCAAAGTGCAACACTTTGTATGCTGTTCTCTTATCAGAAAAATGCCCACCGCAAAGTCCACCATGACATGCATGTAGGATCTCTACCATCTCATCCTCTCATACACATCGTCTAATAATGAGACCAGGACCAGTACGAAAGAGATCATTATCCACCCAAGAATAATTGGAACTTTGAACTATGATCCTACATTTCTCAAGTGGAGAGAGATGGTTTGGCAGCTTTCCAGTTGCTAAATAATTGGCTATGTCTGCAAACCATGGGGTTCGAACAGACATAGCGAAAAAATGTTCATCTAGGAAGCTATCATCGACAGGACTAGCATTATCGTCAGTTTGAATTCGAGAGAGAAAATCAGCTACCACATTCTCTCGACTGGGATGATCAACAATGGTGATGTTAAATTCTTGTAACAAAAGAAGCCACCGAGTCACTCTTCCATTGGTGATAGGTTTATTCCTTAAAAATCTGATGGCAGAGTGGTCAGTGTGTATAAAGATTTCATATCCTATGATATAATGACGAAACTTGTTGATGTCATAGACTATACTAGAAACTCTTTTTCAGTAATAGTGTATTTTTATTCTACAGGAGTCAGATTTTTACTAGCAAAGTAAATGGCATGTGATGTTTGTCCCTCTTTTTGACCTAATACTGCCCCTCTAGCTATGTCGGAAGCATCAATGGATATATAGAAGGGGAGGGACCAATTTGGGCCCCTAAGTATTGGTGCCACTGATAGCTTTGCGTTCAAGGTTTCGAAGGCATGTTGGAAAGGTTCAGTCCATTGGAATTCTGTGTCTTTCATGAGTAGCTTGAACATAGGTGCATCTATCTTAGTGAAATTTTCAATAAAACGTCTATAATAGCCTGCATGGCCAAGAAAACTTCTTACTTCCTTTGGAGTTTTTGGAGGAGGAAGATTAAAAATTATATCTATCTTGGAAGGATCTACCTTGATACCTTGAATAGAGACATGATGTCCCAGAACTATGCCCTCGGTTAGTAACATCTTACATTTTTCATGACTAAGGGCTAAGTTCGTTTCTTAGCACCGCATAAGAACTGTTTCAAGGTTGTGAAGGGCTTCTTGGAAGGTATTACCATAAACTATAAAATCATCCATATAAACTTCTACACAATCATGTATAAGGTCAGCGAAGATTCCTAGAACTGCCCGCTGAAAGGTAGCAGGTGCATTACATAGGCCAAATGGTAACACTTGATAGGCATATTTCCCCTAAGAACAAGTAAAGGTTGTCTTGTCTTGATCCTCAGGTGCTATTAGTATTTGATTGTATCCACTATACCCATCAAGGAATGAAAAATATTGTTTCCTTGACAAGGTGTTTAACACCTGATCAATGAAAGGAAATGGGAAGTAGTCCTTAAGATTGGCCTTGTTCAGTTCTCGAAAGTCAAAACAGATATGCCATTTCCCTGTGACTTTTTTTGGAACTACCACCAGAGGAGACACCCATTTATTGTTGGAAATTGGGTAAATGAAACCGGCGTTAAGGAGTTTTTGTAGTTCATCTTTTACTATATCCTTTAGAGCTAGATTCATTCTTCTCTGGGGCTATCGAACAGAAGGTATGTTCGAGTCTGTGTAAATGTGGTGGATACATGTATCTAGGTATATACCTTTCATATTAGTATATTCCCACGTAAATTCTCCAGATTGACTCTTGAGAACTTTTAGTAATTGTTTTTTCTGACTCTCATCTAAACCTGCATTTATATGTAGAAATTTGTCGGAACTAACTTCACAAGGTATGATATAGGATCCTAGATGTTCTTCGATTGTGAAGAAGCAGGGTGTACTCATAAATGTTGAGAGACTCATGTTTTCTTGGAATTCATCTCCAAAGATCTGGTCAAGTTGGGAAAAAGACTGAGGATAGTGTCACGTGCCCCATTTTGACCCTTGTAATATTTGGGCTGTAATGTAAATATTGTATGCATATTATGTATGATTCCTAGCGTGGAGCTCAAGGCCAAGGCCCCGCTAGTGAATGCTCGATCTTGAAGAGGCAAGTATTGGATATTATGCTACCCATGTGCTAGAGAACCATGGGAATTGTAAATATGCATCTTAATATAAATGCCCACAACTAGCTATGCAATGCAACAAGAGATGGGGTCATGATATTGCAAGGAATTGGGAGGGAAATATTCAAACCCTTGAGCCAATCAAGTCAAGCCAAGTGTCAATGAAAGAACCCATGAACCAGCAACTACCCATGTTGATTTTGATGCCCAATCATTCATTTCTCCCAAGAGTTGGGTGAAGTAGCTAATGCCTTGGGGATTGGGGAGGTATGGCTGTCCAAATTCGAGTATGGGCAAGCCACCCTCATGGAAAATCGTGTTTTTCCTTCTTGGGAAAGAAAACACCCGTGAATTGCCTTCCCAAGCCATTATTCATGGTCAGACTTCACCCTTTCACGTTTTTAGAGCTTGCTAGGCGTTTTTAGAGCTTGCTGGGCATTTTTGGAGCTTGCTAGGTGTTTTTGGCTTGCTGGGAACTCGTTTTTGGTTAACACAGTGGCTGGGAGAAGAGAAACACAAATTGGGGGTTTAATGGAGGTCATTTTTGCTCCTGGGTTGTCCACAAACGTTTCTAAAAATGAATTCTGCCTTCCAGGGTTTATTCCCCATTCTTCCATTTCATTTTGGTTGCCTACGATTTTCTGGAATTGATAGAAACCCCATCTTTGGGCATCTCACTATATAAATGTTTCTTCAAGCCCAACACTTATATTTTTTCCTATTCTGTGCATCCCTGTGTTAGCCATTGAATGTTGAGTTGTTTGGGATGAAATCATTTTCCTTCCTGTGATTGTCTTTCCCATTGTTAAAAATGTTTATCCATGCCCAGTGATTGTGCTTGCTGTGTGAGAAAATAGTATGTTTGGGTGTGGGTTATGGGAATCCATTGCCTTGGATTGAGCTTGAATGCAAGTATCCAGTGATGAGGAGGGTTCAGTATTAGCCTGATAAACCCAGCTATGGACTGGCTTGGCTTAGCTGAAATGATGTTTTGGTTGTGTATGAGTTGGATGTCCTCTTTTTCCTTGTAGATATCATGCCCATCTCGGGGGTGGCCTTCGAACGGACTCAGTATATGCTGTCGAAGAGCCTACGGTTGGGTGGAACGTTGCAGCGACATAGATAGTTGTTGGGGACAACATTACAGTGAGATAAGTATACTCTCTCATGTGTAATTACTTATGCAAATGTATTAATTTGCTGACTGTGCTAAATTGAATGACAGTCATGTAATATGTGTGTGGATGAGTTTATTTCCGCTGTGCATGTTTGTTTGTTTTCCATCTGCACACATCTCTTGTATTGCTAAGAATCTAAATGAATGGGTTGAGTTTTATGTAAAAAGCCTCAGGATTTGCCATCATGTTTCTTCCACAAATTTGATAGATAGGTGAGGTTGTGACAGAATGGTATCAGACCTGTTGGTTGCAACATTGGGCCTTCTTGGGCTTCCTATCACAAAGGCAGAGGTAAGTATGCTTCTTGCTCAGCTGTAGTCATTAAGAAAATTTGAAATTTTTCTAAGTATTTTGAGCTTTCTGCTAAGTCTGTATCGACGGCGAGACTCGGTGAGTTCATCCACGACGGCGGAAGGAACTTGCGAGTGTTTGCCGAAACTGCAGAAAGGTTGGCGAGTTGCCCGCAACAGTAGTGAGACTTGGCGAGTTCGGCCGCAATGATGGAAGGACTCGACAAGCCGGTCCGCGATGGCGGAAGAAACTTGTGAGTTTTCACGGAAGATTTGGCGAGTTGCTCTGCAACGACTCAGCAGAAAAATCGATAAGTTTGCCAAAAAAAGGAAAGAAAAATTCCGGCGGAAAAGTCAAGAGTTTTGCTCCGCAATGGTGGAAGAGATGGGTGAGTTTGCGTCGTGACAATGGAAAAATTTGGTAAGTTTCTACCGCAGCGCTGGAAGGACTCAGCGAGTTGGTCCGAAAATGTTTCTGAGAGTCTTTCATTGGAAGGAATTGGCAAGTTGCGCCGTAGTATCGGAAGGAATTGGCAAGTTCTGCTTCAACGTCGGAAGAAGTTGGCGAGTTTTTCACCGAAGCGGCGGAAAGAACTGACGAGTTTATGCCGAAGTTGCCAAAATGGTCAACCAGAAGAGATGGATGAGTTCATCTGCGACACTAGAAGAAACTCGACAAGTTCGTCCACGACACCGGAAGAAACTTGGCAAGTTCGTCCGTGACACCGGAAGAACTCGGCGAGTTCGTCCACAATGGTTGGAAGAGAATTGCCAAGTTTGCTGAAACAAGAAATTCCAGTGGCTTTCCAAGGTGAAATTCAGGTGCTAAAAGCTGAAAATGGCCGTGAGCTTATGCGCCAGATTGCACGAAATTGAAGAATTACAACAACAAAAAAACAAGGGTGATGCCCTCGACCCGCTCTGCAGTGGCGCAGGGAAGCCACAAGGGGGCAAGCCCCCTTAACCCTCGTCATCCCTCGGAAACAGTCATAGAAAGTGTGAAATGCATTCTTGGGATGAGAAGCAGGAATTGCATAAAAGTAATTGGTTGTGATATGCATTGCGGAAGAGCAATAGGAACAACAAGGCAATGTTGATAAGAGGAAAGCTTCTCACCTTAACTATTTCTGTTATAGCATAGGAATTGCATGCTTGCAAAGTAGCAACTTAGAATGTTTTACATTTGTATAAAATTGCTACTTGGTGAGAAATGACAGCTAATGATACCTTGTATGCTTGGTAGGGAAGCCAAGAAAAAGGGATCAACTATGATATGGAGAAGGAACTCCATGTCATGATGGGAAATTGGAAATTGACAAAGGAAAATTCCTTAACTCCTCCCTTGCTATTGTATTTATATTCCCTAAGTTTTATATACTGAAAACTATGGCATAGGAATACTGGAAATGCAAGAGAGTAGCAGATTAAATATGAATTAGTGGGCATGATTAGAGAGTCATTGCATAGTGCATGTGAAATGCTTATGCATGAGCATGATGTTGCATATTGTAAAATAGTGAAGTTACACATGCAATAGCCCACTAATGGTAGTGCCTATGGTTGATGACAACTAATGTTGTAGGAACCAGATCATAGAAGCATGATTGAAAATGCAAGATATTGGGTAAATGAGATGAATATGTACTAGCTGGAATACTAATAGACATTGCACAGTACATGTGAAAATGTTTGTGCACATATATATATATATATATATGATATTGCATATTGGTAAAATAGTGAGGTTTTACATATGCAAAGAGCCACTTAAAAATAATGATTGTGGTTGCTAATAATTAGTTGTGTTCGCATTGGTTGTAGGACCAAAGAAAAACGAAGCATGGCTAAGAATATGGATGATGTTGTTGCATATGACCAAAAGGATGGTGCAACAAACCTATGATCATGAGGTTGGAAAAAGGACTGTCTAGCCTTGGTAAGAGGCCAACTAATCAGATAACATCAAATGATGTTAATGACAACCATGCAGGTAATGGTTATTTGTGCTTAAAGTGCATGCATGTTAAAAGAGGAGTTGGTAAGATCCCTTCAACTATGATTAAAGTATGTTGATTTGGTTTGCATGTGGTATTGAGTGCCTGAACGTGAATGTCAACCTACCAAGTATGGTGAGGTGTGGGTAAGTGAAGGCAGTGAGCCTTACACCCTATAGTTTCTTAGAAACCTCAATGCATTCATATGAAATTATAACATGCCATTTGTGTATGCTGGATTATAAGTTTAAATAACCAAAGAAAGTGAGGACTTATGGTCCTATCATGGTGGTGCATGCTATGTGGGAAGACATAGTTAGGCCATAATATGGCGGAATGCATAGTATTCATGGATTAATGCAAGGTTATATTGAGGGGTTATGCATTGAGTTAATGCACATTAAAAGATAATTTAAATGTTGTGAATGTGCATGCGTATGTGTGAGTGCACATGTTGAGATGCATTATGTGAATGCATGGGTGTGACATACGCATGTTTCAATGTAGTTATATAATAGATGAAATGGTGGGCTATTGTTAATCCTGAGACCATTTCATGAGCTGCTATGAATGCAGGAGAAAGACTGCATGAAGAAGGTAGACATGTGATGGGCTACCAAAGCACTCTGTTGGAAGGACAAAGTTGCATGGAATATGAAGTAATGAGTATTTACAGTTATTTAAATTGCATGGATAGTGTGACTGTGTCTTGCAATCTTATTGTGATGATGATGCATATATAGAAATGTATATATTTCATTGCATTTCAAATGTTAACAGCTGAAGGTGTTTGAATTATTGAGTGTTATAATTCTGAGATCACTTTAGTGATTGTTGTGACAATGAAAGGATTATATGCATAGATACTCACAACATGTTTGGCTGTCTGAAGTTCAGTTCTCAGGTAGAAAAGTCCTATGTATGGAAACAAGGATAAGTCCATAGTAAGGACCAAGACCTACCATGTGCAGAAGCCAAAGGTTATGAGAAGGTTCTCATGGTTGTAATTTATGCCTGAAACAAATCTGAAAATTGTCTGGTTTAAGTTTATGAGAATAGTCTCATGGTTGCAAATTTAATTTCTGTAGGAAAACAGATTTACAAATTTTAGATTTGAGAATTTTCTTATAATTGCTAATGACTGTTTGGCTTATATAGAATTGTGTCAAGAGGACATGTTTTAGGTGGATGTTCATGTATGGTACCAAGGGTGAAACCATAATGGGCAGAGTGATACCACTTACAAGAGCCAAAAAATATGAAGAGGGCCTCATTGCTAATCAAATCAATTTCTGTAGGAGGCAGAATTGTAAATTCATATTGAATTTAATTACTAATGCTATTGATTTGTTATAAAACAATCTTATTTGAAGCTTATTGTTAAATGTTGCTGACTGTTTGGCTATTTGATAAAGTGTTCCAGGATGACACATTGCAGGAAGACCATGTGTGATGACCTGCAGAATCCAAACTAGATGGGAAGGATCCCATGCTTTGCAAATGGGTTTTGGGTGAAGCGCCATTGTCTCAGCCAAACCGCATGTCGGTAAACCATGAAAGTGAGATGGTAAAACTATGCCCAGAAGGCATGTGAGACACACCTGCAAAATGAATGAGTATTCTGTGACCCTAGACAAGAACATGCATGTCTAAATTATTAGGGTGAATATGCAGAGCATGCTCTATCTTATTTATATCATTGCAGACTACTTGAGTATGATTAGGGCCTACATGGTGCACATTGGAAAGGGGGTGCACACCTTTTCTGGTGCTCGTTCATGATAAGGTTTTCAATATTGACTACACCCTAAGGGAATGGACGCATTCCTGGTGTTTCAATACTTGATAGTGAATGATATGGATTATGGTTACAAAAATTGAACAACAATACTGATGAGCTTGCTTATCCTTCTTATGTTGTCAGCCTACATAGATGCAGATTGATACTACACATTAAGAAGCAAAGTGAAGAAGGGTACGTAAAAGGACTGTACAGGAATTGGTAACCTTTTTATGCTTACACGAAATATTACCAAAAGGGATGGACAGGCCCGAAGAGATGTGTAATAAGAAGAGGTGTCATCCTTGTGTGAGTGGGGTCATGTTAACCTGCAGTTAAGAAAATCACCTATAAAGTTCCAAAAAGGAACCACCGATTTGCACAATAAAAGGAGTGGCGTCCTTGTATGAATGAAGAGTTGATGTCTGTGTGAAGGGTTATGGTGCAAGAAGGTGTGGTGACATTGGTGAAGGCATAAAATCTCTATTGGGTCAGGAGTGGGAGTGAAGGCACCAAAGATTGACTGAAAACTCTGAGATGCCTATGGCTCCATAGTAGAGCCTTAACCTATAATGGTCAGGTGGCGCAGTTTCCTTCCATTGGTCGATGACCTAGACGAATGTGTTGGCTCGGCAATGGAGAGGGCCAACCAGGTATGGGAATGGTTGGGCACCACCAAATGCTTGATAAATCCAGTCGGTGTGAAGGTGTACTGGTGAAGCATTAACTACATCCAAGTCCATAGGTGATCCCAAGGCTTGCAAAGTGAAGTAGGACCCTGTGGACCAGAGGGGAAATGCATAATACAGATAAGTATTCCTTTTCATTTATGTCTTGTTTGGAATAATGAAGATTTCAGGTATAAATATTTTAACAACTAAGCTGATACACTATTGTTTTCCTTGTTGGAAACCTTGGTCATTGCAGGAAGGCAAGACCCTGAAAGACTATAAATTGATGGTAAATCCAGAGAGTAAATGAGCGGGCGATATAAATTACTGAGAAATCCAGGGAGTAGCTAGATGAACTCTATAAAGTTCTTGATAAATCCAGAGAGTAACTAGTTGGGAATTCACTACTTAATATTGTGAAACAGTGTGTATGCTGGCCCAATACCCCTTAAACAATTGATAAAACCAGTCAGCATACTGGCCTGGCATTTCCTATTCGAATGATTGTGGAGTAGCCTACATGCTGGCCCAACATTCATAATTATGTCCAAGGGAATCCAAGGCTCGTAAGGTGAAGAAGGATCCCGTGGAATAAAGTGAAGACATCCAATACAGATAAGTATTTGGTTATCTTGCAACTTATTTCTTATGAATATACGTTTGTATATGATTTGGTTATGATTTCTCAAACTCTTGTTTAGAGAAAAACCTTATGAAATAAACTAAACATGTGAATTGATTCAATGTTTGAGTGTAGGTATTGTTGGAAGCAAATACCAAGAAGGCATCATAGGGATGCATATGGACATATGACTATCCCAAAAGAGCTCAATATGAGCAGTAACAAAAGATGGTGCTAGTGAACATGAGTGGGTCTTAGCAACCAGAGGTTCTGTAAGCAGGATGGGAAGGGGTACCCAAGTTGAAAAGATTTAAACAAACCTTAGACACTAAGTGTCATAGCCAATAAAGGGCAATTCAAGCATTCACATTAAAGTGAAAGAGACTGAGGAGCATAAAACTAGTGATGGCATAGCTCTGTGATAAAACAAGACTAAGAGGGAGAAAACTCTTACTCTTCTCTTTCCTTTTTATTGATGCATTTATAAAACAAAGAATTGTTGAATGCATGTCATGACTAGAAGAAGAATGTATTTATTTGCTTGAATTAAATTGTGAATGCTAAAATAGTTATTTCACTGTGAAAGGATGAACATGAAAGAGATCATGTGTATGTTGGGAAAGCATGAAAATTTTGGAAGTCGCATGTGTGAAGCATAGACGTTCCATGTCAATTGGGAAATAATTGACTAATTTTAATGTTTATATTATGCTTGTCTGATTTGTATGGGAGGCCCACACTCCCCCTTCATGTATTAGGCACTATTTGGGTTCTATTCCCATGAATGTATTAGTTGTTATTTAGATTATTAGATTTATCTTAGTATTAAATAATGAGCAGCATTTATTGTGATCCTTTTGTAATTGTTATAAAAAAACACCCTGCCTCATAATACAATCATTCTTATTTGTGCCAATCTTGTGTCTTTTATTTCATTTCTATTGTGTTAGTAGCTTGTTGTTAAAATTCTGAGTTCTTATTGTATTTTAGTTTAGGAGGTGAGGCTCTCCTAGCCTCACCTTCCATTGTTGTATTCAACTTGTCTTAGTTTTTAGATTTGTCTTAGCATATTTCAGTTCCTGGTCTATATTGCGGATCAATTGGTATTCGAGTTGTTCGCTCCTCTACCTGGTCATTTTCATTTTCAAAGCTGGTCATTCATTCATATTTTTTTTAAGGTACTTCTTTTGGTTTGTATGGGAGCAGACTCCCTAGTTTGATTAGGTATTTCTACTTCATCTCTGAAGAGCTAGCCTAATCCATGGCTATCCCTTCACTCACACAACCGAGCTACTATCCCTTCACTCACATCACCATCATCTGCAAACCCTAAGTCTCTCCTGCAATTTGCATCTACTCAAGCTCCCCTTTTTAACATTGCTCCCACTCCAGCTCCACATGCTGCTCACACCCAACGCTTCCCCCTTTTCCATCATCTCCCAGCTCAAGCAGCTGCATAACTGCCATTTCACGCAGCCCATCTCCATGAAAACTCCAGCTCCTACGCATTGATCCTATAGCCACCATCACGCTGTCCACGCATCCATCACTCCCTAAACTACAGGATTTGCCCTATTTGTGCCCCTGCAAACCCTAAATATCGCTACTCATGCCCACCCATTCAAACTACACGCCTTCTCTTTAATAGCCTGGCTCCCATAGCCTGCTTTGCATCACCCCCCAGCACCTGCACCTTTCCGCTCCACTGCTGCATCCTCCACTCATCATGCCCAGCCCATCCCTAGCATTCCCCACAACATACACGCATTCCCACATCTGCACACCTTCTACGCATCCCCTTTGTCAATGCATCTGCCACACCTTCTTCCCTCAGCCTCCACTATCACGCTGCCCTTTGACACTCCATCTTCACGCCCACTCCTCCATCGACTGCTCCATTCACACTGCTACACGCATCTTCATTACCCTATCCTCCATGCATCTTCATGACCCTATCCTCCATTAATGCCTAACTAACCCAACCTTCACGCTTATCTTCCTATCCATTTGCACCCTAATAAATGCCCCCTCCATGCACGCTCCTCCATTAACGCCCAACTAAACTAGCCTCCACTCATTCCATGCCATCACCTATCTATGCCATACCCCATCCATCTCCTTCGCTGCTACACTCACCTCTGATCACGCTTCACTCCCTCCATCTTCACCCTCCTCCATTGCCTGCACCATTCCTTCCCTTTCTCATGCCAGTCTGCTGCTCCTATCTCTTCAAGCCCTAGCATTTACTCTGCGCCCACCATCATCGCCCCCTCCTATCTGCTTCCATTCCTAGCTGCCGCTTCCTCCTCCAACATCCCCTCCCTACCCTAACTCCATCGTTGCACCTTCCAACACATCATCGCCTGCTTCCTGCCATCTTCCATATCTCTTTCACGCAGTCCATATCTCTTTCACGCAACCCCACATTCTCTCGCTGGCTACTGCGCCCAGCTCCCCATTCATAGGCTACTCCCCATCCCCCATGCAGCTGCTACAAGCCCTAGTTGCAAACGATGCTCTTGCACATGCTACACAAGTTTTTATGAAGAGACAACCCGAGATCCACATTTTTGCTGCTCGATTCAAGGAACAAATGGGAGACATTGTTGGTGCTCGTGCAAAGTATCAATTTCTTTGTACAGAGCTAGCTCTTGGTCTCCTTGATGCTATAATTAAACATGCCAACTTGGAACATCGTCTGGGAAGCTCTGAATCAGCAATATCAATATTTGAAACCACTATTGCAACTGAAAAAGCAAAAGAACAGTCGCAGTCATTGTCTCTGTTGTATATTCAGTACTCTCGTTTTCTTCAGCTGAGTGCAAGCAATGCCGATAGAGCAAGAGAATATTTGGCTGAAGCACTAGAGATTCTGCCTTTTTCAAAGACACTTCTGAATCTAAGAAATGCTTTGCTGATAGTATTGCGTCGGATAAGACTAAGGTTGCCAAGAATTATAAAACTGCTCTTGCTGCTGTATCACCTGCACAATCAAGTATGTCTGCTTATCCAAATGGATAGGCCCAGTGGGGTGTAGGCTATACATAGCCGTCTCAAGGTTGGCAGCAGCCACCCCCTCAGCAAGCTCCTCAGATGCAACCTCAACAATGACCAAGCTATGGTCAACAGGGTGGCTATGCTCCTTACGGGGGTTATGGAAATTATGGGCATCCTCAACAACCAGCAAGCCATCTTCAACATGGCATCGTCAACACTATTCAACAGTGCATTTCGCATTCACCAGCAAACCATCTTCAACATGGCATATTCAACATTATTCAAAAGCACATTTCGCATTCATCAACAAGTCATCTCCAACGGCATCTTCAACACAGTTCAGAAGTTCATTTGGAATTCGTTAGTGCCATCTTCAACATGGCTCTCATTTCCTTCGGCTTCAATAGCATTTTCATAGGGACCCAATCCCTCTCTGAGTCCAAGCTCACCGTTGGGCTCACATTTTTGGTTCAGTTTTACTTTGCAGCAGTATTAGTTCTCTTCCAATATTAGCTCGCTTTTCAGTTCCATTTTTTCTATTTCCTCCAGCAATACTCTCGAGCACTTCACAAAGTTTTGTTTGCAAAAAAGGCCTTCAGAGGTTTTTGAGGTAGCTTCAAGCTTTCGTATCAAATCACACCCTTTTCAGGGTCAGTATCAGTTCATTTGCCGGTGGAAACACAGATCTACAACACAGATCTCCACCATGTAGAGAGGAGGTACACAAATCTACACAAAGATCTCTCCATCTAGTTTATTTTCGTAGGATGATGCATGGCAGCTGCATGAGCACCCCACCTTCTCACATCTTACACCAAATCCACATCCCACCCAGAGAGGAGGTACATAGATCTACACACAGATCTATCCCTCAAGTTTATTTTCACAAGATGTTCAGTAGCAGCCGTATGGGAACCCCACTTGCTTGCATCTTTCACCATCTACACATCATCAGGATCTTCATCAAGTTGCAACAGCGGCACCTCTTCTACATATGGTTTCTCTTCTTTGCAAACATGGCTTCAAACTTAGACCGGGAGGAAGGAAAGCAGGGACTCTTTCCACTTAGACCGGAAGGAATGATTTGTATGGGAGGCCCACACTCCCCCTTCATGTATTAGGCACCATTTGGGTTCTATTCCCATGAATGTATTAGTTGCTATTTAGATTATTAGATTTATCTTAGTATTAAATAATGAGTAGCATTTATTGTGCTCCTTTTGTAATTGTTATAAAAAGGCACCCTTCCTCATAATACAATCATTCTTATTTGTGCCAATCTTGTGTCTTTCATTTCATTTCTATTGTGTTAGTAGCTTGTTGTTAGAATTCTGAGTTTTTATTGTATTTTAGTTTAGGAGGTGAGGCACTCCTAGCCTCACCTTCCATTGTTGTATTCAGCTTGTCTTAGTTTTTAGATTTGTCTTAGCATATTTCAGTTCCTGGTCTATATTGTGGATCATTGTCCTAACAAAGAGTTTCCATGATAAATTTCACAGGAAGAAATTGAAACAATTGGTTGCAGCCGCCAATGAAATGTTGGGGATGTGGAGGAAATCATTGTCTCCGTGACTGCCAAACAAGAGAACATCAAGAGGGTAGCAACTGTAAACTCTCCAAGTTCGTGATCCAGTTGGAAGGAAAAGAAAAGGAAGGAATTGTTTTGGAACAATGTCCTCATGTAGAGCTAGAATGTTCCGGCCAGCAGGAGCAGTTTGTGAAGACCAAAGGACTTGGTTCTGAAAACCTAAGTAAAGGGTGAAATGCAGGACAGACCTGCCATATTTCGTGAATCTTGGACATGTATATATCCTGTATGTATTCCTGAGTAATTGGAACACCGAGGACGGTGTTATTGCAAGGGAAGGGGATTGTCACGTGCCCCATTTTGACCCTTGTAATATTTGGGCTATAATGTAAATATTGTATGCATATTATGTGTGATTCCTAGCGTGGAGCTCAAGGCCAAGGCCCCGCTAGTGAATGCTCGATCTTGAAGAGGCAAGTATTGGATATTATGCTACCCATGTGCTAGAGAACCATGGGAATTGTAAATATGAATCTTAATATTAATGCCCACAACTAGTTATGCAAAGCAACAAGAGATGGGGGAATGATATTGCAAGGAATTGAGAGGGAAATATTCAAACCCTTGAGCCAATTAAGTCAAGCCAAGTGTCAATGAGAGAACCCATGAACCAGCAACTACCCATGTTGATTTTGATGCCCAATCATTCATTTCTCCCAAGAGTTGGGTGAAGCAGTTAATGCCTTGGGGATTGGGGAGGTATGGCTGTCCAAATTCGAGTATGGGCAAGCCACCCTCATGGAAAATCGTGTTTTTCCTTCTTGGGAAAGAAAACACCCACGAATTGCCTTCCCAAGCCATTATTCATAGTCAAACTTCACCCTCTCACGTTTTTAGAGCTTGTTGGGCGTTTTTAGAGCTTGCTAGGTGTTTTTGAAGCTTGTTGGGCGTTTTTGGAGCTTGTTGGGCATTTTTGGCTTGCTGGGAACTTGTTTTTGATTAGCACAGTGGCTGGGAGAAGAGAACCACGAATTGGGGTTTTAATGGAGGTCATTTTTTCTCCTGGGTTGTCCCCAAACATTTCTGAAAACGAATTCTGCCTTCCAGGGTTTATTCCCCATTCTTCCATTTCGTTTTGGCTACCCACGATTTTCTTGAATTGATAGAAACCCCATCTTTGGGAATCTCACTGTATAAACGTTTCTTCATGCCCAACACTTATATTTTTTCCTGTTCTATGCATCCCTGTGTTAGCCATTGAATGCTGAGTTGTTTGGGATGAAAACGTTTTCCTTCCTGTGATTGTCTTTCGCATTATTAAACATATGTATCCATGCCCAGTGATTGTGCTTGCTGTGTGAGAAAATAGTATGTTTGGGTGTAGGTTATGGGAATCCATTGCCTTGGATTGAGCTTGAATGCAAGTATCCAGTGATGAGGAGGGTTCAGTATTAGCCTGATAAACCCAGCTATGGACTGGCTTGGCTTAGTTGAAATGATGTTTTGGTTGTGTATGAGTTGGATGTCCCCTTTTTCCTTGTAGATATCATACCCATCTCGGGGGTGGCCTTCAGACAGACTCAGTATATGCCATTGAAGAGCCTATGGTTGGGTGGAACGTTACAACGAGATAGCTAGTTGTTGGGGACAACATTGTAGTGAGATAAGTATACTATCTCATGTGTAATTACTTCTACAAATGTATTAATTTGCTGACTGTGCTAAATTGAATGACAGTCATGTAATATGTGTGTGGATGAGTTCATTTCCACTGTGCATGTTTGTTTGTTTTCCATCTGCACACATATCTTGTATTGCTAAGAATATAAATGAATGTGCTGAGTTTTATGTAAAAAGCCCCAGGATTTGCCATCATGTTTCTTCCACAAATTGGATAGATAGGTGAGGTTGTGATAGAAAGTCTATACATGTTGTGGAAGAGATAAATTGATTCAACACATTCTCGGTGTTTTGTTCTTGAAGTGCCTAGGATAAATCACTAACAAGGGAAAGTTCTTCCAAGTTCTCATCTCCAAAAGGACAATCTAACCAAAACAGATTTTCAGTTATTGGCTGAGCTAGTGGGTATAAAGCTAGTTTTCTTGTAGATAACCCATCAGAGATAATCATCTCTCCATCCCTACATCCTATAAATGGATTGGCCATAGCCAACCAAGGTCTTCCTAAAATAATGGGGTGACCTTTGGAAGGGTCTTTTGATTCTATGACCATGAAGTCCACAGGATATTCCCATGAAGCTACTGATACAGTGATGTCATCTAAGATCCCAGTAGGCTGCACCATCGTGTGATCTGCTAATT
This sequence comes from Larix kaempferi, assembly GCA_027924585.1. Lineage (NCBI taxonomy): Eukaryota > Viridiplantae > Streptophyta > Pinopsida > Pinales > Pinaceae > Larix > Larix kaempferi. The sequence goes on along the minus strand of BSBM01000402.1, from coordinate 2,141,126 downwards.
CTAGCATTGTTGGGGTAGGGCGGAGGAGCTGTCCTAAATTGAGAGTCTATAAAACTGTGGTAGTCATTAGGTTGATAACAGCTCCTAGATCAACAAGTGTATTTCCTATGGCGGTGTTATTGATGATAATAGTCACCACAGGGTTTCCTAGGTTTGAATACTTTGTGATTCTAGGTTGGTTTGCTATGCAAACTAATATTTCTCCTATTACATGAATCGTCAGAGAGTCTTTTTGTTTTTTTCCTGGTCTTTTAATACAGATTTCCTTTATTACTTTACTATAGATTGGGATATCCTTAATGGCTTGTAACAAAGGGATCTTAATGAAAATAATCTTCATTTCGTTAATGATATCATACTCTGGATAAGTTACAGGTTTTTCTATTACTAGACACTCCAGATATGGAGGTGATTTTTCCCTTGTAACTACTTCTTTATGTGGGTGGTTGTGTGTTGAAGATTTAGGAATAATCATATCTTCAAGATTGGCATCATTCAAAACTTCACTAGGTATGTCTTCTTCATTCTCTTCTTGGATAACAACTGATGACTTGGGCTAATTTTGTAAAACTCTTCCAGACTACAGTTGAATTTCGTGTATTGGTGCGGTCAAAATGACATATGATGGAAGAGGTAACAACCCAATGTTGTTAAGAGCTTAGGTTGGCTTGTTGTTAGGATTCAGTATCGATTGTGCAAGTAATATTATGGGTCTTGGAGAATTCATATTCTGGAAATGGTGTGATTGATTTGGGATAGGGGGTAGTGAAGGAGGTGTAAATCCAGGCAAAAGTTGCTAAATATTACGTGGGTAAGGATAGTTAGGCATAAAAGGAGGTGGTTGAGCATAAGCTTGTCCTCTCCACCCATGTGGCCATTGTTGTTGTTGGGTATTGTAAGGAGGGTACTGTGGTGGCCAATTCTACCAACCTGAAGTATTCCATTGTTGAGGAGGTTGATAAGGATAGTAATTGGGTGGAATTTGTGATGGATCTTGATATGATGGTTGATATCTAGGTTGCCACAGCCTCCTAGAGGATTCACCAAAGTTTCCACTCTTATACACAGCTTGCAACCCAGGCAATGATGGAAAATTATCAGTTGGATGTTCTTCGGTACAAAGGTGACAAACTGAAACATTATTCAATGGACATTCTTGTTGAGGATGTTTAGTTCTACACCTAGGACAGAAAACACTCATTGCTGCATGCTCTTCATCTTGCTTCTTCTTAGATTGTAGTGCATCTAGTTCAGAACCCATGGCTCCTAAGATATATGTTTTGAAATTTTCCAATAGGTTTCCCAACTCTACCCTTGTAACTCCACCAGGACTGGATGTGTTCCCTTTCAGGTTCCTACCATAAGATTCTTGAAAGTGTGTTCCACTTTTCCCTCTGCTCCTAGAGTAATTTCTACATAGTTCACAAATCTCTGCAAAAGACTTATGAGAGATGTCTCCTACTACCATGAGATTAAGGTTTTCTAAGAATTCTTCTAAGATTCCCTTGAGGAAGAGTGTACTTATTGCATCTTCCCGAAGATCACTATATTTAGATTTATGTAACACATAGTTAAATCTCTCGAGATAGTCCTCTAGGATCTCATATTCAAGTTGTTGAATTTTAAAAATATCGTTGCGAGAGTCCTTAGGTCTACAGTATTCCTGATATTTCCATAGAAAAGCATTCTTCATGTCTTCCCAAGTTCTAATACTAGATTATCTTAATCCCATGAACCATCGGAGAGAGGAATCTTTTAGTGTGGCAGGAAAAAGTTTTAGCTTTTGGCCATCTTGTAGGTAATTATAACTCCTACACAAAATGTCAAACTCGAACAAGAATGTATCTGGATCCTCACTACTCTTCCCATAGAAGGTTGGTAGTGAGGAGGGAGGGATATTTTTCATAGTTACTTCTTGTGTAGTGTCTAAGATAGGGAATCCAAAAGTACCTTCAGTTATAACCTCTCCTTCTCCTTCATCTTGTCGGACACAATCTTCATTTTCATCATCCATGAAGATTCGATTGCCAAAGAGAGAATACCTAGGTGGATTCTTTCTTGGTGAATATGGGATGTCCCAACATTCTGTTTCAGGAAGAGTATTCTTCTTTTTAGGAGGAGAATTACCAGCTACATGGGTATCCAGTTTTGAAGGTCCTACTGTTGTCGTCTCAATTTGTGAGATAACTATGTTCACAGAATTCTCAAAAATCGTGTCTACTTGCGCAGGATCAAAAAAATCTACTAAGTTTGAATCACCTACTATTGAAAAAGTAGTGTATTTGGGTTTTGGGGCTAATTAAGGGCTGGAAGGTTATGAAGTTTTATCCTTTGGAGTTTCCTCTTGTCTAAGTTTGGTCTCAATATGAGCTTGAAGTTCCTGTGGAATTTCTTTATGAATAGACTGTTCTGATGTCCCTATGGTTTCCCCTAATTGATTTCCACAAAGGATTTCATTTTCTTTCCAAGTAGGACTAACCCCCTTAGGTGTTTTCTGATACCTTTCTGCTGAGTTAGTAGTTGGGGTGGAATGCCTCCCATATAGGTTAGTAGGAAATCTAGTGGGGATTCTAATAGGAGGGCTAGTTTTAATAAATCTATCTTTTGAGTCTCTAGACCTATTAATGAAAACAAATTATAAATGAAATAAATTCTAACTACATCACTACTAATGTTGGGTTTTGGGGATGCCTATTATAACAGATGCGCAGGTTCTTACCTCTCGTCTTACTGCTCACCTACCACCAACCTATTTCTAAATCTTAAAAGCGAACAAATTCAAATCTATCACTAAGTTTCAAAGGAGAGTTCTACTACTGAATTCTACCTATCTATCTACAACTGAATTCTACCTATCTATCTACAACTCCCTGGCAACGGCACCAAAATGTTGAGGTGTATTTATTGTCTTAAAGAACCACCTAATATTTAATTATTGACCAGGGTTGGTATTCTTAGAGTTGTGGAAAAGTATATGCTGAGGTAGAATGGTACCTAAGATTTCGACTTGTCAGACCTTAGAAATGTTTAATAAAGAAAAGATCGAAAGATCTTTCAAAATGAAAAACCGATTCAAACTTCAAAAAAACAATGAAGAAACTAATTAAACCTATTCAAACCAATAGATAAGAATAGTATCAAGCTATACTACTCTACTCTATGATTAAACAATGAAAAAAAAAGAACAAATACTGATTAAAAAGCAAACTATCTGTTATGGAAATGGAAACTACTTGTCTTAAGACAAAAACTACAAACTGCTTAATGAATTCAAATAACTACTTATGCATTCTGTTAATACTTCAAAACTACATTAAAGCATCTAATTCCATTCTCCTTGATGTTGTATGTCAAATGTAATAGGAACTAGAGTGAATGAATCGTAATGACTTTCAAATGTAACAACAAAACAAAATGGAAGTAAATCTAATCTAATTTTGACAAAGAGATGTAAACTACAAAGAGACCAATTATAATTAACCTTAAACATTATGATCTATCTTCTATCCATAAGAAAAATAATATAAAACTAATGAAATCTAGAAACAAGTAGAAAACTTAATAAAGATATTTATTTCTGATCCAAACTCTATCTCATGAACATCTTCATTATCTGTACGAATGGAAAATTGATCCTATACTTAACAAAGAAACTATTAAAACTAGAATACTTGGATAATGAAATTATTAGCTCTAGTCTAAAATAAATCTTAAGAACATGAAATAAACTACACTAAGAATAAGATTGATAAATTCTAAAACAGTAACATATTGGTAAATCAAATATGAAAGACATAACTTGAAAAACAATTAAAACAAAGTGAAGGAGAATGAGATGGAAACTAAGAATAATGACAAACTTCATTAAAACTTTTATGGAATATAAAGCAAGGTCCTAATTATAGTTAAAAATATTGATTAGAAACAAGAAAGATTGCAATTCAAAAACCTAAGAAACTGAATTCAAAATAAACATGAAAACAATGCAGAAAGAATGAAGGTCTGAATGATGATCTGGATAACTATTTGAATGGCAGTCCGAATGATATTCCAGATGGAAGAAAACAAATTAAACTAAGGAAATAGGAAGTTTTGATGATCTTAATTGTCAGCTGGCGAATGCAGATGAACCTACAGTGCAAAGAAGTCAGTGAGAACGTTGTTGAGAAGCTAAGATAGTAAAAAATAACCTATTCTAACTATTACTGAAAAGATGAACTACTTCTATAGTTAAACAAAATTGAGAATAAAACTTAACCTACAGCTATAGAAAAAGAAACTAATGGAACTAATTCCACTTATAACTAAACTGGAAACAACAACTATCTAAACTCTATCTAATTGCAGAAGTCTGCAAACCAACTATCTAATTGCACAAGACTGAAAACAACTATAAACACTATGCTTGGTCGACCATTATCAATTCTGGAAGCATAAACTAAGTTAGCAACGGAATATAGATTACAGGAAATAAGAAAATGACATGTACAGGAAAACAATGTTAATTATATAAACTGGAAAATAAACTAGATATTTGCAAAAAAGAAAATACAGAAAACATAAATAAAACCTCAGGTTGATGAGGGGACCTTCCCAGCAATCAAAGATGGAAACTCGATCAACTTAGTCACCAACAATAGAGCATCAACAATAAAATTCAAGAGCTTCCATTAACTAAGAAAATTACACAGTGCTTGTAGCTTAAAAGACTGACAATTTCCTAAAACTCTAGAGACTAACTCATCTCAGTCACTAAGATGTCTATTTATACAAATTCACAATGGGTAGAGCAAGTCGACCCTTTATTGTTCGATTGCTCTAATAATAGGCAATCTTAATGCGAGAAACGGCTCTGCTTAACAACTCTTGATAGCTCATGGCCACTGAACGTCCCCATAACACTCTACGACAGTGTAGAGGCCTCCTGCCTACTTTCATGGCGTCGATCCTACCTAACGCGAACAACTTCATGTTCGTTTCCTTCAACCGTGGGAAGAAGCATATGCTGGCAGGTCAAGCGTGGAAGGATGGAGCTGCTGGAGCGTCGACGTGGGCATGAGCATGTGTTGGCGAGCGAAATGGACGGGAGAGACGGAGCTTCTGGAAGGTTGACGTGAGCAGGAGGTGTGCTGTCAAGCTTAGCAGGTAGGGAGGTGAATCTTCTAGAATGGGGGCTCACCAACCATAGCCACCTCGTTGCTAACCGAACCCATGTTTCCGTTTCTGTCTTTAATGGCCAAGAATATGCCAACCAATGATCTTGTGGGCTGAACAAAGGGTTCGACGACAGGTTGAACATTGCTGGTGTCTTTGGCGTGAAAGCGAGTCTGAATGAACGTCTATTTGAAGACCGCAGCCTGTAGAGCAAAAAATAATTGCCAAGCATTTCTAGAAATATGAGATGATTGTTTAATAAACCATAAAAAATGTTGATAATTATTCACGATTCATATGATGTTCAAATAAATGCATACCTGAGTCTGTTTGACAGTCTGAATGACAAGAAGAGTGATTTATTATACAAAAATAGTGCAATTAACGCCACTCAGCGTATTTTTGATGATAAAAAATAGTGACAAAATGGACACCAACATTTAGCAAATAAACATTCAAAATAGCACACACATTAATAATGTGTACATTTACCCCAAGGTCCACATATTATTTTTAACATAAAATGCGTCTTTTAGTAACTTTCCATGAAATTTTACCCTAACACGGAATTTTTAATGTTCCTTAAATTGTTGGGAAGATATTGAAGAGCTCTATCATTTTTATGTTAGGATTTTTTTATGTTTTTGCATAGACATTTCCTTATTTTAAAAATAATAGAAACATGGTCAATACCTCAAACCACCACATAGGCCCTCTAAAGTGGATATTTGACAACCAATGGTAATATGGATTCTCTTAGGAGATTTTCCATATGAAAGATAGGTCTTACGGATATAACCATTGTAGTGGAGAGGAAAACAAGGGAATTATGTTCTAATTGAATATTATAAGGCTTATGGGCCATTAACAAGGCCTCAAACCACCACACGGGCCCTCTAAATTTGATATTTGATCTTTAAGTGGAATATGGTTGCAATTATAATGCCTTGGAAAGTAGGAATGGGTCTTAAGGCCTTGCTTGTGGATGGAGGAGGTAGTTAAGGCCCTTAGGCCCTATATGAAGCTGCCATGGACTGAGGGCCATGAATAAAACCACAAATGACAAACACATTTCATGTATATATAGGAGATGTTTATATATAGAGTAGGATATGGATGCTATTAGGAGTTTGTGTGCACTAGGGATGGGTCTCAAGACATTGAAATTTTTTGGGAAAGAAATCCATGGCATTAGACCCTAAATTATGAGCAAAATTAGAATTCATTATGCAATAGGGATTGGTCTCAATTCCTTCACCATATCCAACGGAGGAAAAAATGGGTCATACACCATAAATGGATATCTATGGATCATTTTCCATGAAAATGAACTCAAATCAAATAACAAATCCTTTAGAGGTACTCTTTGGCCTCTAATTGGAATATGGGTGCCATTATGAGGTATTGCATAAGGATGAGTATTAAGGCATTAGTCATGTTCAAGGGAGGAAAATAAATTCCTTAGGCCCTAGACGAAGTCGTTGGGTATTAAGGGTGATGTAAAATTCCATAAACCACATAACATGTCCTTTATTAGGGATCATTGTCCTTTGAGTGAGAAATGGGTACCTTTGAGTTAGGTGTAGGTGGAGGAGTAGGGGAGTGAGAGAGAGTGGGTGAGGGGGGTAGTAAGAGTTAGGGGGGATATGGGTGGGGAGAGAGAGGAGGGGGGGTTTTAGTGATATGTGTGTGTAGAGGGGTGGGGGTTAGGAAGAGGTAAAATGATATTTTGAGAAACTACAAATCCAAATTTGAAAAAATAGCATCTAGTCAACCTATTTTGTGATATTGTCTAATGGAATTATTCTTTTTTTAATTCATGAGTCTTCTGATGGACCCATGCAATCTAAAAAAAATTTGTTTTCATGTTTCAATTTTATGAGAATTCTCTTCCCCCGATAGGGATTTAACAGGTGTCCCTGAAAGACTTTAGGGTATGAGTTGCAACAGGACATAGAATGGTGACTGTGGCTTGGATGGATGAATCGTCGACTCTGTTGGATTCAGGACATAGGGATATTTCTAGGGGTGCTCCTCTCTTCTGTGTCCATGGAAAATATATCATCTTCTAGGTTGATTTTGGAAACTAGGGTTTCACTCAGTAAGGGACTTTTCCATTATTGCACATAGGGGTCAACTTTGAAAATTCCTCGACTAAGAACTTGTGGCTAGTGTTTCTGCGTGGAAACTTACTAGACACACTTCCAAGACCTCCCAGAACCTAGTTTTGTTGCACGGTTGGAATTCTATGCCGTCGGTAGGGTTTCAACATGTGTCCCTGAAATCCTTTAGGGTGCGAGTTGTAATGGGGCATAAAATGGTGACCGTTCTCGGATAGAGGAACTGTCGACTCCATTGGATTTAGGACATCATGATAGTGCTAGGGGTGCCCCTTTCTTTCGAGTCCATGGCATAGAGATCATCTTATAGGCTGATTTTGGAAACCAGGGTTTCGCTCGGTAAGAGACTTTACAATTATTGCACATAGGGGTCAAATTTGCAAATTACTTGACCGAGAACTTGTGACTAGCATTCCTATGTAGAACCTTCCTAGACACACTTGCAGGACCTCCCGGAACCCATTTTTGTTGCACGGTTGGAACTATAGGGATTCAACATGTGTCCCTGAAAGCCTTTAGGGTGCGAGCTGTAACGGGCCATAGAATGGTGACCGTGGCTCGGATCAACAAACCGTCAAATCCGTTGGATTCAAGACATATAATTGATGCTAGGGATAGCCCTGTGCTATGGGTCCAAGGCCTAGAGATTTCCTTATAGGACAATTTGGAAACTAGGGTTTCACTCAGTAAGGGTCTATGCATTCTTTGCACAAAGGGGTTAAATTTGCAATATTTTGATTTTGATTGTATAACTAGACATTCAAAGAATGGCACTCAAACCCATCACATTGCACTCTTAATAGATTACTATGTCCTTAGTGTACCACATAATTTGACATGTCCTTAGTGTTCCACTATACTTGCATTTTGAGCAATTAATGTTGTTTTTAAGAATTCAAAGTTCCAAATAAAAAAGGGAGGTGGTGTTTCATCGATGATATCTCTATGATCCTTTCTAGATTTGTCACTTTCCTTAACTTGTCCTTGTGGTTTCTTAGGATCCACTTGCAAAGAATATTTTTTCGGGCTTGCTAATCTCTTTCATTTGAATTGGACAAGTATTCAAGTCATTTGTAATTTTTTGTGGGGTATACAGTTATTCATTTATGTGGGCCACACAAGTGCATCACTTAGGTGTGTCAACTATGTGCATCATTTATGTTTGTTAGGTTCTTATGTGGGTAAGGTGATTATGTGTTCCACTTGGTTGGGTCAGTTGCTTGGGTGTGTTGGGTGCTTATGTGTGTTAGGTATGTTGCAAAGTGACTTAGGTAGTTAGGGTTAGGATCATTTGTAAGTTGTGTGTTGGTGGTAGTGGGTTAGCCATAAGTGGTAATGAGCTATATGGATTAGTGTTATAGGGGTTGTGTGGGTCAAGGTAAAAGATAAATACCACCTATGTGGGATAAATAAGTGTGTTTCATAGGTGTTCCATCTATGTGCATCCTTTAATATGTCCAATAGGTGCTTATGTAGGTTAGGTATTCATGTGCTTGAGTTAGATTGGTTTGTTCCTTATGTGTTTCACTTGAGTACATTGGGTGCTTATGTGACTGAGGTGAAACATGAGATGCATTAAGTGGTTAGGGTTAATAGTGTTAGTGGGTTAGGATAAAAAGGATTTGATTGTAGTTAGTGAGTTGTGAGTGGGGATTTGTCACCTACCCAAATTTCTGAACATTATTATTTATTTGCAAAAATACTTTATGTTAAATTTAATTACAAGTTTTGTAATTATGATCAGTTTTGATCATGGATGAATGTAATTATTGAATATTATTATTTAAATAAATTAATTAGGAGACAAACACTCAGGAGGACTGTTGAATGAGTGTTCACTGACCCACTAGGAGGAATGGAAGTTGTTGGAAGGAATGGGACACATGGCACCAATTACATCACACCACTAATTGTTGGTTATGGGACAACTTCCCTTAAATAGGGCATTATCCCCCAGGTGGAGGGAGTGAGCAGGAATCTCATTTAATGACCCAGTAACATCTGAAAAGGCCTAGGCAGCCTATAAAGGAAAATTTGAATTGGGCAGGCAGCCCTTAATCAACATTTCTGCAGAATGTTTTCCTCTTGCAAATCAGGTGATTTCAAGAGAGATTCGAATAAGGGAGATTAATGGTGATTGAAAACTGAGCTTTTAAATATTATAGAAGAGAAACAGAGTTGCAGGAGCAAGTCTTTTGGACTACTACCTATTGAAGATTCAGAAGATTACTACAACAATAAGAAGCCCATATTCCTGAAGCTTCTTCCTCCTGGTGGTTCAGCGAATAGGCTCGGGGGTCCTAAGACAGTATTTGACTATTTTCAGGAGTTTGGTTGGGTGGAACGGTCTTCCTGAGTTGTTTGTTGCCCTTCAGGTTTAATCGGTTTCTACAATTTCTTCTTATTTAATTTATGTTATGTTTAAACAATATTTTCTGTGTTTTTGTTTTTGAAAGACAAATCTAATCCTAGAATTGTTCTAAGTCTGAATGTTTATGTTTAATGGGGAAGATGAATTGATAAATCAATATCCTCATTTTTCCACATGCTATTTGGCAGCATCATACTCTAGTAGAGATATGCAAATTAAAATAGAATAGAAGATAGGCAAATTGTGCCATTGAATTCGAAAGCTAAATAATAATCTGGTATGCATCGGTTTATGTTCTTAAGTTAACTAATTGTAGAAGGTCTGTATAATATTTAATATATATAATATTCCTCATTATTATAATAATCAAACAATTAAATAATTCTGATGCAATCATCCTACAAGACACATAAATTACGTCCATCAAAGGTAGATGAATTACACAATATACATTGTTTAGAGATTACTAACATTGAATAAAATATTCTTGATTATAAGCTGGAAAACAATAGTTTTTCACACAGATTTCATATGCATATATGTCACTCACACACAGTTTCATTATAATTATTACACCAGCATTTTATGTATAGAAAATTAATTTATAGATAGAATTATAGTTTACACAGTCTTCACGATTTTCTGCACTATGCATTCATATTTCTTTCATATTCTATAGTACTGTTGTATTATCTAGAAATTCAATAAAAGATAAGAATTTATTGAACACAACTATCAACATCATGTATTTATTCTTTCTTTGGATCTGCTAACATTGGTTGCAAATATTGTAACTATGAGTTTCATATCAAAGGAAAACCCTAGCTAGATTCTTTTTCTTCATAACAAAACTCTACACTCTTTTCAAACCTGAGATCGAAACCTAGCTAGTAACTTAAAAAACGATCAGATTATCACTTCAACAAACACGAATTAGGGTTTGACCCTATTCATCTTCCTTGCAAAATTATTACTAAGCTATCAGTTCAACCTTATACTCTTTTGTTCAAACATCAACAAATGAGAATACACATTACCAACCTACAGTTTTAAAACAAACCACAGACTTATATGAAGGGTTCAGCATCTTTAAGGTTGAAGTTCTATTTACACAGAACCATCATCATTACGAATTCATCCAAACCCTAAACTAGCTCGATAAACATTGTAGTAACTTTTAGCATGAATACGATTTACAAACATCGACTTACAGTTTCCAAGCTAACAAACAAGATAGCTATATAACATTTTGAACACACAATGTATTACAAAAGGAGTAATATTCTTAGACACAGATTGAGCTCTTGGCTCTCTGTCTTACAGCCAAAACATTTCGAAAAACAAGTCGAATCTCATAAAGACCTCAACATTATCACAACATAACTTCTAAAACAAAGACGAAGCTCGAGCGGCATTTATATTCTACTTTTAACAAAGAAACGAAGTTACACAGGGTTTATCCCAAAATTTTCCAATAAGAAAGAGAGCCCGAACATTTAAATCGACGAGCTAAATCTCCAATCGACAAACAACAAGTTTGCAAAATACAACACCAAAGTATCACTACCAACAATCATGTTTCGAAGACTTCCCAAACCACCTTCAATGAAAGAGCCATGGCACAGACGAAGGGCACTACGAGGGTATGGAAGACCCAAAGATTACCGGGTAAGAGTGCGAGGCTTCCCTTTCGCCATACCCTAGCCAGACTTCCTATTAACACCCTGCAACTAACATTAAAACAGAGTTAGACATATGATACTTTTTATAAATCGATTTTTGAAAATGCAAATAGCTTTGCTAACACGAAAAGCTTACCTTCATAGCTTGATGAGAACATTGTCATGAACGACACCAAGGAGCCATTGTCCATGCCTAAACTTTGTACATTCTCACATTTCACGCTTGTTTATCTTAGAGTTATTAAAACATAAAAACTATAACCTTTCGAACCAGAGAATGTAACCCTTCAAAACCACTTCATCTTCACAGTAGTAAAACCTGCAACGTCAACTTCTATTGAAGGTCTTGGGTTCGAAACCCTTGTAGACTTCCTACCTAGACTTCGGCAGCCTGTCGGCCACCCTAGCCGAAACAATAGCACAATGAATCAATTTATTCAAGTCTTAACTCTTTCTCCACGATAGATATTAGGGTTTCATCCGATGGCCTAGGTCCAACACCATCGACGGTCTCTACAGTGCCAGCAAACTAAGATTTGGTATAAACAACGCCTGCAATAAATACCAAACCTACCTTATAGGTTGACAACGCCACCATGGCACACAATGGGGTATGCACAATGAACACATGGTGTATTGATCCTACACATCAACGAGTTTGGAGATAAACATGTCTATCTGAACAATGGACATCCAACTCAGCAGAGACATGACACCGAGCTTTTAATACAGGATCAATATATGATCTCTACCATAGCTTGAGACCGGTGCTATTAAATGAACCGGCAACCTGTCAAGTTTCATTTTAAATGCCTGTCAGAATCCACAAGGTGACTCCCAAACCCTGCATTAAATTCGCCACAGTGTTATAACCACTATGCAAAGAATTCACTATATTATTGCACATTATGATTATAGTCTCGATATAAAACAATGAAATAACGAATTACCAACTATTTATATAGTTGAGGAATATTCAAATGTTTGCTCTTTATTACATTGAGTTTCGATATGAATCTCTAATGTGGATAATAAATCACAAATCGATATAGTTATATAACTATATACATAGGATTTAAATAGACCATGATATGGAATAATAGTTAATAGTTCAAAGTCTTAAGTTGAAATAATAGTTAATCTATTGTGTAAATATTTGTTATTCATTGTTACAAATGCCTAGTCCTTGGAAAGGACTATTTTTTATTATTAAGACCGAAATAATTATAGTAGAGAATAGGAATGGTTAACCATAAGTCTTTAACTTAATTAAAAGTGTTGTATAAAACTCACATACAAATATGCTATCACATATAGTTTGGTATCTTGGGATATTAAGTTCTCTGGATTCCTATTCACTTTTGGTACTGTACTATCCTAGTACTACTAATTAAATGACGACAACAAAGCAGCCAATACAATGGAGACAACAAAACAACTAATACAATGACGACGACAAAGCAACTAATACAATGACGACGATAAAGCAGCTAGCACAATGATGACAATAGAACCAGCTAGTATAATGACGACTACAGTGACAATGTTGATACAAGATGAACCTTGGAAAGTTGATGAGCAAGCACGTGAACCATACCTGTATGCTTTTACATTTGCAACAGTCTCTATTGATTCTATTTTATTTTCATACGATGAAGTTGAACTCACGCTAATTGAAATTTATTTGCAATCATGAAACTTCTTACTTGTTGTCTGCACATAGAACAGGTCCAATGTTTTAGCATTATAGCTAAGTAAGCTTCGGGGTCCCTCATAGGACTCCTTTGAGCAGCAAAGAAGCGAACTGTCAGTATCGTCTCAAAGAAATAGTACCACGTCACACTTCTAACCTAGCAGTTCATTATTACATATTTTCATATATTACATTGCTTTAAAAAGTGTCGCATCAAAAGTCTAATCTAACCATGCATTTGACTATCTTAATGATAGGGGATACGAATGTAATTAAGTTGTCACTGTCGTATTAGTTCTTCATAAAATATATTGGTGTTTAGTACAAACAGCTATTAGTTAACATTGTTACATTCAGCAATTGTTATCTTCCACAATTATAAGTTATTATAAATTAAGCTAATATTGTCGTTATTAAAAATTTTAATTTTTTACGAAAATATAGGATGTTACAGGATTATGATAAAGGGATTATTGATTTAGGGGTCAATGGTCATGTTAATATGATAGTGTCACATTGAAATTATGTGCATGCCCATGTTAATTTTGTTATATGAGTGTCATCACAATAAAATTTAACCCGCTTATATGTGTTTCATGAGTGCATCACATGTGTGTGAAAGTATAGATGCATAGCCCATGTGTGTTTGTCCCACTTGTTAAGTTTTTATGTGGGTTAGGAGTTTATTTACATCACTTAGTTGTATTAGTTTCTTATTTTGTAGGTTAAGTGTGTTAGTACATTATGTGGATTAGGTGCATCACTCACATCATTTCACATGCAATTTCATATAATTCGATTGTGGTCAAGAACATGCTGTAAATGTGCATTGTTGTAATTGTGCATTTTTCTCAACGTTATAACTAATATCCCCATGAAATCGTCCAAGCTATAAAAAAATGGGAACATTACGCATATAAACATTATTGGCCACACATGTATGATCACACATAAGACTAAAATGTGAAGATGTCTAGAGACAATCTGAAATATATAATATATCATGGAAGTCATGACTCATAATACAAAAATAGATGACCCTTAGATGGCCTGACAATGTACATGTATCAAAAAGGTCAATTGTGTACATGTAAACAAAATTACATATGTCCATGATCAAACATCAACACTCTAACTTCCTCTTGTAAACAAAAGTATATTTGTCCTAGATTACACATCAAAAATCTAACTTCCTCTTTTTTTTTTCAAAACTATGATGCATCTTGCCTATGTCTATGACCGTTGTGCATCTCTAGTGAATGCAAGTCAAAGATCATATTTCTTGATCAGGTAACTGAACTAATACTAAATCACTAACAAAATTTAAAAATTTAAAATACGACTCGATTGCTCATAACAAACACTCACTGAATCCATCCGAGGAATGGAGTCCTGTGGTGTCCTCCTCCTAGCCAAAAGATTCTCTACAATGGTGCTCTACAAATAAAATATCTTATGTCAATTAGCTCAACAATTATCAACATGTATGTGTGATAAAGTACTAACCAATTTTATAATTGATGAACATGTCTCACCGAAAAAATATGCTCTGGGACAGGAGACTTGGTTTCATCTGTAGCAAGAGGAGTTGTAGGTTGAACATGAACCTCGGTCACATGATCTACTTGACTAGACTGGGGATACATTCACCAAATGCTAAAATACTTAGAAATCATGCATGTGCATACACAATAAGAATGAACTGTACATGTACAAATAGTCAAGTAGACACCTCTGTGTGGATTGTTCCCATTGTACATGCAACCTAAACTACAGGCAAAAACAACATCAACAACCCCACTAATGTATGGTATGGAGGATTCTCTATCCTAATACTGTAAACATGCGAAGAAAAAAACATTAATAAAAACAAGTTGTGGAGTGAATTGAAATCTAACCAAAAACTATCATCGAAGTCTATGTACATTACCATGGAATCAATAGGTCCACCCGCTCTTTTTAAAGAAGAGGGTCGTCTGGTGTAGACAAGACCCTTCTCTACGTTTGGACTACGAGGAGAGCCAAACCAAAGCAGTGGTGGATTGATTTGCATTGATGCCCGCAGTCACAGAGCATTGCCATAGTTAGGCATGGACATGAATAGATGAAATAAGATGCATTGAAAAACTAACATGTTGTAATACTTACCTCTCCTTGGGACATATCTCCCGCATGGGAGGGATCACTACTACCAAATTCTTGCCACTTTGCAAAGACAGATAACATCTGCAAGTTTAAAAATTATAAATGTTAGCAATATATAAAGGAGTACACTAAGAAAAAAATAATTTGAACAAGATTAAGTCATTAACCATGTACTTACATTCCTGAAAAACTCATAGAATCATGTTGTGGGGAATTCAATCAAATCGATGTCTCCCGCATCCTATTGAGAATGTGATGCCTGCAGCTTCAAAAATTGCAGATATTATACCATCTAAGAAATTAATGAACTAACATTTATTAACAAAATGTCATGTTGAAAATATGACCTTCATGTTTGTGGTTGCCGCCTCAGATACGACAACACCGGGTACACTACCACCGATTGTAGAGCCATCAAGCTCCTGCAAGGTTAAAAATTGTATATATTAACAATGTTTTAATGTGTACAATATGGAAAAAAAAATTGAACAACAAATTAATGTTTTAACTATGTCCTTACCTGACCAAAATTCATCGTAGAGGTGCCATGTGTTGGTCCACAACCATAGAAGGTTTGACCACACGTCGTGCACACATGTGGCTCAATCTGTGGCTCATGGGATGCTGATCTATCCCCACTAGTAGATGGTCCTCTACCACCGAAAGCTGATGGTTGTACCCCACCAGAGGAAGAGGTCCCTTCCTGGTCAATAGTTGTACCGTGGCGTACAATGACCTGAGCTAGCATCAGAAATGCCTCTTGTGTCTAGGGAATCATTGTATGTGCAGGAGGGATGTCTATCCTCTATAGCTGGCTACAAGGTGGAGGTGGAGGTCGATTGGAATCTTTATGCCTAGCATTGGGATGGTTTTGGGACATCCCCATACCAACGCCATGGAACCCCAACATATCGAAATAGTTGACCTGTTTTCCCATCACAAACTCAACATAAAGTTTTCAAAGGAAGTATAGCGGCAATTCCATGTTGTTGGGTGGAGAAATTTCAACTACCATATACCATTGATCCATCCAGTTATCTCTCATTGGTGGAAAAACAAACCACTCAATTGAAATATGTGCTCTAGTAGTCTATGGAATGGCATTTGTCCCAAGCACTCTAAAAAGTGAATATATTTGCTCTTTAGTTATTTTTAATTTCTTCACCTCATTGTAACTCAATCCATCGGCATATTCTTTATGTTTTCTTTCTCTGTGGCATGTTATGTTGTGTAATGCATCGTTTGTGCGACTGATAGTATCCACAATAGCATCTAGTGATGCTACCAATGAGCGATAGAGTTCATCTTCACCCCTCTAATCCATACCAATCTCTCTCAAATGAGTGATATCTCTGCATTCTGATCCATAATAGCCACTGCAATCATAAATACTAAGAAAATATCATTAGAAAAATACACAAGGTATAATGGCATCTCTTTGAAATGGAAAATGTAAAACTAGTGTACAACAAATAACAACATGAACTGTTTACAATTTGAAATTTAAAATTGAAAAAATTATACACTAAAGACTAAACATTTAACATTTTTCCATATTAAATTTATGTCGTATATGTGTATTAATTTCAATTTCCAGATACATACATTAAATGTCCTAAGTGTATATGTTGACTGGGAATATTCTCTACCTTATTTTTAGGCTTGGATTATGAAGTTTCATCAAAAGTGCAGGGTATTGACTAATGCCATTGGAGGACCAGCTTCAAGATTTTGGGTATAGGCAAGGGCTAGAGCCTAGAGCAGGGGGTACAAGGTGCTATGGATGAATGAAATCTCAATATAGGCCAGGATTTTGATATATGTAATTATTTATTCCGACATGAAGTTTTTTGGACTCTATAGACCATTTAGCATCTTTGTGTATATGTAATTTGGGGCATGTATGGATTTCACTTGATGTTATTTTAGTTGTATGCACACTTTCTATATACACATGAGAAAATTTGTATATTTGTGTATAGTGGTTTGGGCTCTAAAATTCAATAGAATTAATAGTTTTCAATCTTTTAGGATTGCAAGCTTTCCACTGGATTCTATCAAGTATGATAGTATGGGATTGGCATGTAATCAAACACATCAACCTCCCTATGTATCTTGATGTTGGTAGAGCCTATTGTTGAAATCCTCTGTCTTGACCTTAACCAAAATGCACCCTTCACTCAAGTGAAAACATTTATTATGCATGGGAAGCTTCTCTACCCTATCTTAAAACTTGGATTGGAAGTTTCATCAAAACTATAAGGTGTTGACTAATGTCCTTGGAGGACCAACTTCGATATCCCGAGTAGAGGAAAGGGCTAGATCCTAGAGGAGGGGTAAACGGTGCTATTGATGAGTAAAATCCCAATATTGGCAAGGATTTTGATATGTTATTATTTGTTGTGGCATGAAGTTTTTTCATCTCTATAGGCCATTTAGCGTCTTTTTTTATGTATTTTGGGGAAGGTATGAATTGTACTTGATTTTTTTTTAGTTGTAAGCAACCTTGCTATATACATGAGAAACTTTGGATATTTGTGAATATTGGTTTGGATTCATAAGGATGCTTATGTATATATATGCATCTAGTGAAATTGATTTGATTTTTACGAGTAAATTGAGGTTTCAGTTTGCTTTGGGCATACAAATGTTTGGATTTATGGTCTAAATTTCTTTTAGGGCATACAAATTAAAAAATATATGGATTCAATTCATTTTAGGGCATAAAAAACAAAAAATAGAGAAATTAAAAGGGTGGAATTTGAGTTAAATACCTGAGGTTGAAGAGATTGGTGCTCAAGGTGGAAGATTTGGGCTCTATAACCTCAATACGCGTTCACCACTACTTGTTTTGTCTCCTACTTTGTCGTTGCCGTGGAGGAAATGGCAAGCGCAACCCGTTTTGTGCTTAAAAACATGTTTTAAAAAATGCGTACGCATTTACTAGATCATAATGCGTACGCATTTTAGGACTATATAATGCATGCGTGTTTTGTTTAACTATCCTACTTGGACTTCAATGTGGCAAGCTTAGGACTAGGATTGGCAGGGTCGGGATTGCTTGGGATCAATTATCTTTTATGGAACTTGAATGAGTTTCTTGAATCTACCATTACATCTAAAAGGTCCCTCAACTTTGTGCACTCACCCTGAAGTAAACCATGGACCGAAGTCAACTTTTGATTGAAGTCAACTTTGCTTAAAAGTCAACATTGCATAAAATTCAAACATGGATTGAAGTCAAATATGGATTGAAGTCAACCTTAGATTGAAATCAACCTTAGATTGAAGTAAACTGTGGATTGAATTCAACCTTGTATTAAAGTCAACATTTCTTAAAAGTCAACTATGGATTGAAGTCAATTATGGATTAAAGTTAAACATGGATTGAAGTCAACCTTTGAGTGAAGTCAACTTTGGATTAGAGTCAACCTTTCTTAAAAGTCAACAATGGAGTGAAGTAAACTTTTCTTAGAAGTCAACTATGGATTGAAGTCAACCATGGTTCAAAGTCAATCAACCACTTTTAAAAATGTGGTTGTGGATTGAAGTCAACAAAGGTCATAGTCAACCTTGGATTGAAGTCAACCATGTTTCAAAGTAAATAGACCATTATTAAACTATGTTGCACAAGTTTTTGGTACGCGGGTATGTGGGGTACGCGGACACGAGTATCCGGTATGGCTAGAAGCTTCACCCAAATTTACAGGACACGTCAAGTTAGGAGCGGCAATAATATAATATATTAAAATTTTAATATATATTAAAAAAACATAAATTTATTAAATTATAAGTTTAGTTTTTAAATTTTTAGCATTTTGCCAATTTTAAAAGTTAACTATAATAGTATTTACTATTTTCTATTATAAATCCATTTTTTATTATAAATCTAGTATTTTTATTTTAACTTTTTCTATTATAAATCTATTTTTTTTAAATTTTATTTTCTCAAAACTGTATTTACAGGCAAAGGTAATAAAATTTATAAACTATAAATTAATAATGAAAAGTAAAACTTACAAAGTTACAAACATTATGGTTAAAAAATAAAAACTTAAACTCTATCTATCAACATAAATAAACTTATAAAGCTAATTGGTAAAAAATTTAAAAACACATGTACAAGTTACAACTCTGTCAAAATTCAAATCTGTAAAAGACAAATTAATAAATTATTATATTAAATTTTTAAAATTAAATTCTAACATTATAATTTATAACCTATAACAATTCCAAAAACAAATTAAAATCCATTTCAAATTAAACAAAGGACACATTTCTTTGTAATTAATCGTGACTATGAATCTCAAAAACTTAAAAATATGAAACACGGCAGCATGCATACATTATATCGCTGCACTTCAAACAAAGTTACAGTGTTACAACAATCACAAATTTAACAGTCACAAAATAATTATAAAATAGAAATTTATAACAATGAATCGATACCTGTAGAGTGCAGCCAGCTTGAAAATGGAATTGAGGCCAAACACTGATTGATACCCAGCACTTGCAGCTAGCTTGAAGTTGAGGCAGACGCTGACCAAGATCGTTGGATGGTTCAGAAATTTAGACTCCGAAGTTCAAGCTCAGAATTCGACACTCATGAGTTCAGAGAGAGTCGAATGGGATTATGGGAGACTCGGAGAGACAGAGACTCAACCAAAAACAATTCTCAAAAAAATTAAAAAACCCAAAACCGTCAAATTCTTCCAAGATATCCAGCAGAGAAAACCAAAAACACTAAGAAAAAGTAGTGTGAAGACTGTAATGTGATTTTTTAGAGAGGAAAAGTTTGTTTATAAAGGCTCCATTGCATGTATGTTGCCCTCTTCTTGCCTCCATGCATCCTTCAATTTGGTGCCAATCCAATTTCACTTTCCCGCGAACTTCATTATTTTCCCGCGATGTGCCTTTTTTGTTGGTGGGTTTAAAGTGTGAGGAAGCTCCTCGATGGTTTGGGATCTTATTCAAGCTCCAAAACATGGGAACTTGTGGCAGGGAGCTTGAATAGAAGCTCCTCGATGGATTGGGAGCTTCCTCAAGCTCCCACCCACAAGTATCTTAGGAAACTCCTATTGGGAACTGTGATTTTACCTGTACGAAGTACCCGAAAAGTTCCCAAGTATATGAGGAAGCTCCCACCCATTTTGGAGCGTTTCGCACCAGCTCCAAAGCTCCCAAAACTGTAGGAACGTCGGGTACGCCCTTCCTAATGGCTGGGAGCGGTACCCATGCAACATAGCTATTAAAAGTGTGGTTGTGGATTGAATTCAACCTTGGTTCAAAGTCAACCATGGATGTCAACTATGGATTGAAGCCAACCATGGATTGAAGTCATTAATGTTAATATTATTAATGGATTCAATTATTAGATTAAATTCATCCTTGCGTTGAAGTCAACTTTGGATTGAATTCAACCTTGGATTGAAGTGAATCTTGGATTGAAGTTTCCCATGGATTGAATTCAACCTTGGATTGAGTTCAACCATGGATTGAAGTAAACCTTTGATTGAGGTCACCCTTGGATTGAAGTTAACCATGGATTGAAGTCCACCTTGCTTAAAATTCAATCTCGGATTGAAGTTAACCATGGATAAAATTCAACCATGGATTGATGTAAACCTTATATTGAAGTCAACCATGGATTGAAGTTAACCTTAGATTGAATTCAAACTTACTTAAAATTCAATCTTGCTTAAAAGTCAACTATGGATTGAAGTTAGATATGGAATGAAGTCAACCTTTGATTGAAGTCACCTTGGATTAAATTCAACTATGAATTAAATTCAACCATGGAGTGAAGTCAACCTTGCATTGAATTCAACCTTACATAAATTAAACTCTTCATTGAATCCTACCATGGATTGAATTCAACCTTAGAGTGTAGTCAACCTTGGATTGAAGTCAACCTTGCTTAAAACTCAACTATTGATTGAAGTAAACCTTTGTTAAAAGTCAATAATGTATTGAAATCAACCATGGTTCAAAGTTAATCAACCACTTTTTAAAATGTGTTTGTGGATTGAAGTCAACCTTGGAGTGAAGTCAACTTTGGATTAGAGTCAACCTTGCTTAAAATTCAGCTATGGATTGAGGTAAACCTTACTTAGAAGTCAAATATGGATGGAATTCAACCATGGTTCAAAGTCAGTAAACCACTTTTAAAAATGTGGTAGTGAATGGAAGTCAACAAAGGATTGTATCATAGCCAACCTTCGATTTAAGTAAACCATTGGAATGAACTCAACCATGGCTTGCAGTCAACCATGGATTGAATTCAACCAAGTACTTAAAAGTAAACTATGGATATAATTCAACCATGGCCACTATTAAAAGTGTGGTTGTGGATTGAAATCAAACTTGGTTCAAAGTTAGTGTGGTTATGGAGCAGGTTAGCACTTTTTTTAATGTGTTTTCAATCATCAATTGATAATTTGTAAAGTAATTTTAAAGTATTTGTTTTTTAATTAAACTATTATTTCAATGTACAACTATTTATAGCTGAGACGTCATCATGGGAGAACGTAGCATCTCCCAACCTAGATGCAGCAATGGTAGCTGCAACTAAAATTGTGGCACCTCACATGGAGGTATTTTCAGGTACCTCACATAATATTGTTATTACTTATGCAATTTCTATTTTTATGTACTTATATTTATGACATACATGATGATAGTTCATATAATATTTTTTAATATTTTGATTGATTGAATAATTACTTGTTTAATATGTTCATAACGTGCATGCGTTTTGGTGTCCACGGGTATGCACGGACTACGATGATCATCCATATGCTCCAGGGATCGGTAGATCACCATATACATAGGTACAATGTGTAGTTAAAAGCACGCTTTAACTTGAAATGTTACGACATATTATGGTTTAATTTTATTTTTGTTTACTAAACTATGATATTACAAATTTGTATGCAAGGACTTCCAATAGATGCAGGACAATTTAGTCCCATGTTTCCACCCTCTGCCATGAGTCGCCCCCTCGCTTCCATCTACACCCCTCCCTCTGTCCACCCCCTCCCTTCCATCCACCCTTCCCTCCCCGTCAATACTCCCCCCTCCTTCCATCCTCCCCCATTCGTCCACGCCCCCCCATCTATACATCCTCCCACATTCATCCACGCCCCCCGTCTATCCATCCTACCCCATTCGTCCACACCCCCCCCCATCTATACATCCTCCCCCATTCATCCACGCCCCCCGTCTATCCGTCCTACCCCATTCGTCCATGCCCCCCCCTTCCATCCAGCTTCCCCCCTTCGTCCACAACCTCCCTTCTATCCATCCTCCTCTCTCTAACCAAGACCGCCCTCCCATTCACCATACCTCAACATCCCCCCTATCCCTTTTGGGTCGATAACCCCTATTGTACAACCGGTAGGGGTTCATCATCCACGACGTCCTCCTCCACCCCATACCACCATGTCATCTTCCACCATATCATCTCTAGTTCCCTCCACTATTGTGGCAACTACTATTCCATTATATTCCCATGTATCTATAGTGGTTTCACCCATAGTTGTTTCATCCACATCTGCGCCCCCCCCCCCATGACTGCATCAGAGAAGGTTTTCCAACCAATTGCTCCACCTGCTATCCCAAAATCCCAGCCATGTCCATTGTTGGAGGTGTTCACAGTTAGAATCAAGTTAATTTATGAAAATCTTTTGATGCATTAACCAAAATTAATTTAAGCAATCATTATTTTTCAATGAAATGATTGTTGTAAATGTTGTAGGGTGGAATTGTTGAGAGGCTCAGTAGATCCAGGACACTTGCCTCTCGTCTCCCACTCGCATCAGCGGTGAGTTATTTAAGATTTGAATTGTACATTCATTTTATAAATGTGGTAAATGTTACAAATGCTTGAAAATGATGGTATCTTATATCATTTGTTTCAGATCCTGGAGAGATGGTCTACTCCTAGACAGAAGAAGACACGAGATACCAATAGCTCCAAGAAGAGGAAGATCGATTTTGGAGATGCTCCTGGGAGTGACAGGGTGGTCACAATGATTGACACACCATGTTATGTACATTTGCCACGATGTGGCACTTTTGTGAACCAGTTGACATGTACTTTGTATCTATGGCACGGGTTGCCATGTATTTTGGATCTACGACACGAGTTGTCGAATTTTGTATAGGGCACGAGTTGACATCATATGTACATTGGGAACCATGTTCCACTATTTTCCTGAAAATTTATATATTTGTTCGAGTTTTGTTCCATTATGGTTTTATCTCATGGATTTATATATAATTTTGTTTGAGTTTTGTTCTATATATGTGTATAATGATTTCGATTCAAATGTATGCACATGAATATATATGTACAATGAAAATGATTTACTTTTTATATGTATTATAATTTAGGAAAGGGATTAGGATACATAATAGGGTTTCATTGTGATTAGAATACAGTCTAGGGTTTACGCTACCAACTAGGGTTTTTAGGATAGGCTCTCGTGTTTCTAGGATAGGCTCCAAGATCTAGGGTTACAAACTTAATGTTGAACTCCACTATCATGACAACATTGTCACCAACACCATGCCCACTACCACAATAGCCATCAATCCTCGTCATCGTCTTGCTCGTGGTGCCACCATCCTCGTCCCCATCAATCATCCGTCATACGCCATCAACCTAATGCACTTTGTCTCATTGTCACCGTCACCATATCTATCCTCAAGCCCATTATCACCATCGTCATAATTGTGCTCATTGTGCTCATTGTCTCCATTGTCTCCATCATGCTCATTGGATTCTAGGCCATTTAGCCTCTTTGTTTATGTATTTTGGGTCAGATATGGTGTCACATACCCAAACTCTAGACATGTTATGTTATGCAGAAAACATTATGTTTTATCTTTATTGTAAATTTTTATGACTATTGACCAAGTGGGGTCATGGAT
The DNA here is from genome assembly GCA_027924585.1 of Larix kaempferi. Taxonomy (NCBI): domain Eukaryota; kingdom Viridiplantae; phylum Streptophyta; class Pinopsida; order Pinales; family Pinaceae; genus Larix; species Larix kaempferi. The sequence goes on along the minus strand of BSBM01000402.1, from coordinate 2,117,027 downwards.
GACTGTAATTAATTACTTTGAATATTTTATTATAAATAAATAAAAGTGGAGACAAAGATCCAAAGGAGACTGTTGAATGATTGTTCGCTGACCCACTAGGAGGAATGGAATGTGGTGGAGAGCAATCTGACACTTGGCAGCATCCTCAACTCACTCTAACTATTGTAGGGGGAAACTTCCTTACTTTTATGGTCATGTTCCCCAAGAAAGTGGAACTGAGCAGGTGGCTCATTTAATAAAATAAACTGACCAAAGACCTAGGCATGCTACTTATCTACCCATCGAATTCAGCAAGAGGCTGTTCAATTCTTATCTTGTGATAATTTCTGAGCACAAGAGATTTGATGAGGGGAAAGTTAGAAGTGATTGAGTGAACAAAGACTGCATTCTGAACTAGTGCAGCCAAATTGCTGAGTTCAATATTGCTAAGATCAGGAAGTACTACTATTGAGTGTTACTGTTGAGTTGCAAGGGAATTTATTCCATTACTCCACACAGCATCTTCATCCTGGTGGTTCAGTGAACAGACTCGGGGGTCCTAAGGAAAGTAACTTGGTTGTCTTAAGGAGCAGGTTGGGTGGAACGGGCTCCTTTGGATGTTTGTTTCTTCTACAAGTTACCAGGTTTATCTTGTGTTATCTTATTTTACTTCTTTCAAGATTATTAGTACAGATCTGATGTCATTATGTTATCAGTTTCCACTTCATCATTAGATATTCTAGGCTATCAACAAATGTTTCTTTTTGCAATTATCTATTCTGAAGAATTTAATAGCTGCTAGATTTATTTGATAAATGATTAATTAATATTTATTTAAAGAGTACTAGAAATAAATTTCTTCCCTGCATTTTTCAACACATTGTTTTAAATGTCGTACTCTCAGGGAAGGGTGTTTAAAATAGATCAGAATGATTTCATAAATAATTAGGTTGATGACTTATTTCCAATTAAATATGTAGTATTTCAGTACTGTATTATTGCCTCACTTCAATAGACATCTTAGAATTTAAAATAGAAAATACCTATATTTCAAATATTTCATCGTTTGTGCTTAACATTAAAGTCCTATCTTTTGTTTATAACAGCATATCATTTTAAGTACTTTTTCTTTCAAACAATAATAGAAACAGTCTTTTAAACCAAATACTTTATATAGAGATTCTTTTAAATTATCAAACTCTCTATACAAATATTAACAAACTTCTCGTATCGCTTTTATATATCATAGAAACATGTCTAAGATAGGCTGGACATCATAATAGTATCAACATCGAAAACTCCTCAGTAAAATCCTTACAAACAAACCTAAGTATTATTATTACAGCAAAGAAATAGTATCCATGCATTCACAAACTTAAGTGCACTTTATCATTTCACTATATCACTGTATGCCCGAATACAAAATTTAAATACAATTACAGGATATTCGTACCTACAGAGTTCAAACCCTAATTTTATAGCCCCCTTATATTTCCAAGTTTTAAATCCATTCGTATTATGAAAATGAAGGAATGTATCACGACCAAAGATCAAAACCCTTAACAAAAGAGCAGTAAAGTTTCTATAGAAGGGTTACAACCTAGTCATATGGCGTTGTTTGAAAGCTCAACCTAAACCTATTAACTCTTCAAAATATAGAAGCAGGATCTACCCTAAACATCTTGTTATCCTTTAGACTTTACAATCCACGAGTGAAGTGTCAAAATATTATTATTACGACTATCAACTAATTACTTCATCAACCAAATATTTACAACTGAACATCGGACCAAACACAACATTTTAGAGACAGTTCTTTTCATTTCAAACTCAAAAACATACATCATACAATAGTATTAAGAAATCGTTGGGAATCCAACGAGAGCCCTATAAGCTCGGGAGTAAAACTCTCCAAAATTTAAACACTGCCTTTCGGCATAAACTCTCAAACATCATGTCTTACAGCTTAAAATATCGTCTTTACATTCATTTGAAAAAACAAGTCTGTACACCTTGGGATATCTCTGAGGCTTAACCAAACCTTAAGCACCCATCTCTTCTTAGGCTATCCCCAACACATTGCCAAGGTAGAACCTGCCACGAAAAACATATATGAACCCGGTTAAAAATTGGAAAACGAAACAAGGGAAATAAGAAGACATTATCTTAAGCCTGCTACTAAATACATAAGTGTATTTTAATATCTCACCTGTGAATAAATGGAGCACGGTGGAGTACTCTGGTTGCATCAACGCATACAGATTGAGAAGGAAGTTCCCACATCTTTTCCAAGAAAACTCAAAAACTTGTTAGCTTACAAATGCCGAATCCCACTTGAAACTTCAAATTCCATCAACGCTTACAGCTTGGGAGAAGATCTCACCATCGAGTCTCAGTAAATATTGAGACCTATACATATTTTAAACTATTCTAAAAGCTCTGGTTACAGCAAGGTCGAGGCATCGAAACCCATGGAGGCACCTTCAAACCAGACTACAAACCCTGAAGGATAGGGAGCCGGTCGGCCTCATCCTCACCTTTCGCAAAATGGACTAAGTGGTGTGAAGGTTGGCATATCAATGCAGTTTAGGGTAAAACCCAAGAACCGAGATCATCAGGTAGATCGACGGTGTAAACCTCGCCACGAGTTCTAGTCTGTATACGATCACCAAACTTCATTAATGAGCATTTAAACCCTCAACAATCAAGCTTAGTGTTGTGCCACCACATAATCCACGTATAGAAATCCATGCACAACTCAGCATGTAGGGTTTCACGTAACAAAGGTTTGTCACCATGATCCATGGTTTTAATCACGTGAAGTTTCCATGAGAGTTTCCAGCAAGATTTCCACCACAATCGTAGTTATTGAAGCATTAATGCCATAGCTTGGTTCGAGTGCCTGCCAACGCACACCCATTGCAAATTTAATACCTTGTTACTTGTGCTAGTACTAAGTTAGGGTTAGAATAGGTAATCCATGGTCGATATACCTCGTAACACTTTGAATTCATACTTATAATTTCATACATAGTATATCATTCATGCATCGAAATTATGCATATAGTTTCATGCAAATTGTTTACACGTATAGTTTCATACATTTGACCTTTGCATATAGTCTATGGATATAAGTATATGCGCATAACTTATACTCCTATAGTATGCACACTAATATATAATTTTTGTCAAACCATACTTTTCCCATAGTACATATTAGAAGTATTATAACTATTAAAATTAAAATGTATTACAATGCCATTCCTATAGTTGATGTAATACAATGATTTATCCATAGTTTGGATAATAACATGTATTAGAATTTATATATATACATCGTCAAAGTGTTTGACTAGAACAGGTTGTTTATCGAGTTTCAGTAGTTAAATGATGAACCTCTTTAGCAAACAAAGTATACAGAGTTAATCACTCTAAGGACATTCAATACCTGAGAAGCTTGCAGAACAGTTGATCACTCTAACAACTTTCGTACATCAATTTTTGAAACTAACTCTGTACAACAAAGTATTACCGAAATATATTTCATGCTTCAATTGAAATATTTTTGTCTTACCTGCATCTTTGCATTAGAATTTAGGAGTGTTAGCTAGCGATAGCTAAGTACGCCTCGGGGCTATTCAAGGACTCCTTCATTTCATCAAGATGAACATTTAGTCTCTAGAAAAACAAAATACATAACATAGGATGAAAGTGACAATATGCATACAAACAATTAAGTTCAACATCTGACGTTGACTTGGTGATAAATGACTTATGACTTTTAAAATGCTATTTAAACTAACAGTTGTTAAGACATATGATGCGATTCATAAGTAATCTAAACTCTTAGTCACTAATGTTAATGTTATGAGTTGTTATCATTAAGCACTTGTTTAATGTTAGTTGTTTTGAAATTAACACTTTTAGCAAAGCAACACAAGCATTTATTACTACTTAAAAATTTTAAATTTTTAGTGAATTTTTGGGGATGTTACATATGGATTGCAATTGATTTGTTTTAGTTGTATGCACCCTTGCTATATACATGACATAAACTTTGCATATAAGTGTATAATTATTTGGATTCAAAACTAGGGTTTTTAGGCTAGGATCTGGGTTTCTAGGGTTTTCCCATAGACACTTGATAGAGACACTTTCAACTAGAAGTGTCTCTATCAAGTGTCTATGGGAAAACCCTAGAACAGACGTCCAATTGGGAAAAAGGAGTCGAGCTAGGTCGAGAACTTATGGAGTTACCCTCTATGTTTAGACTCAGTGAGACAACGTGGGGTTCTTTTTTGCATTTGAACTTGCCAAGATGGTAGGCACGGGGTAATCCTCATATATGATGATGATTATGATGATGAAGACGATGACGACGATGATGATGATGATGATGATGATGATGATGATGAAGACGATGAATATAATGGTGATGACGATGACAACGATGATGATGAAGATGATAATGATGATGAAGAAGAATATGATGATGACGGAGATGTTGATAAGGAAGAGGGAGATGAAAATGATGATGAATATGATGAA